>VZRL01002037.1:208550-248582 GCA_013397895.1 Origma solitaria
GAGGTTCTGTTTGGGTTAGTGTGTACAATGAGATCAAAGTCCCCTAGAGATCGAGAGTCCTTAAGTGGCAGGGAGTGGAAGGGAAAGAGTGTGTGCATGGGGGAGGTGGTGGCAGGAGGTGCACTTGGTATGGTAATGAACCTACCTTGGGGAGAGTGACAGATATGACATTAAAGCAAACCTAGCAGGGTAATAATTTCTTTTCTATTGTCTGCCAAGCAGGATTCTCTTCGCAGCTCTCATTTATAAATTTTTCAGTTTTAATGCTTTAATTATTTAAAATGCAAATAGGTTCCTGAAGAAAGAAGCAGAAAATACAAATTCCCTAAACAAATTCAACTTTTGAAGTTACATTCACACATTGTAAAACCTTTCTCTTCTGCCTTGCATTAGCTTAGGTTAGTTAGGTTTCAGGGCGGTTTTTTGGTTGATTTTTTTTTTTTTTTTAGTGAGTCAAGAATTAGTTAAACTTTTTTAGTTTTTCATGCTCATATTTCTATTAGCTCAAGCCAATTTTTTGTTTTGTTTGGATAACAAGTGAAATAAAATGTCAGATTCCCTTGAAAAGAACTAGTCAGAAAAATGCAAAGAGGCTTTTTATGGTGGTATTTCCTGACATTATATGCATTTCAAATGTTCAAGCTCTATTTAGATATTAGGGAAATTGATTATTTATATCCCTTCATATCTTGAAAATTTCTGTTTAAAGGGTCTCTCCTCATATAAGTTGTTTATACTCAATGTGGACAAGTCTCTGTGTGCATGTGCAAATGTGCATGATTCCCATGCGATAATTGGAAGAATTGGTAAATGTATTTTTCAAAACCTTATGCCATTAATCATACGTTTACAATTCCATCACCTACTTGGTAATCTAACTACAAATCTAAGATTTCTGTCTCCTGTAGAGCTTCAAACAGCTGATATTCAGAACAAAACTAAAATAAAGGAAACAAAATTCAGTAAGATTTTAAATTTTTTTAGTCTTAAGTTGGAATTTGAATGGAACAGTTATTCTTTCTGGAATGAGAGGAATAACAATATACAGTTTGAAACCTTTTTTTTTTTTTCCCCTAGGAGGGTATTCCAATTCTAAACTTTATCTGTTTCCTTTCCCTGCCAAGTCAGATACAAGAGCTCTGCACATTTGGCCAAAAGCTGTGAAGGTTCCTAGGTCAACATATTTCAGTTCAATACCTCCTCATGTCTAGGAAAAAACATGTAGATTATTTATGGGCATGTTTTAAATCTTTCACTCCTCTGTCCTAGCCCTTAGATCTAAATGGTGCAGCACCTGGGTGGACAAGTGAGCTCATGAAATCACCCCAGTATCACTAACGAAAACTCTTAAATCATAACAAAAACACATTTCTGTAGAAAATTAGGAAGAAGTCAGGTTATAGAAATAGTTCACAGACTGGTTCACAGCATGGTTGAGGTGGGAAGGGACCACTGGAAATCAGCTGGTCCAACCTCCTTGCTCAAGCAGGACCACATAAAGTCAGTTTCCCAAGACCATGTTTAGACAGTTTTTCAGTATCTCCCAGGGTGGAAACTTCACAGCCTTCCTGGGCAACCTGTGCCAGTGCTTGGCCACCCTGACAGCAAAAACCTGTTTCCTTGCATTCACACAGAGCCTGTCGCGTTTCAGTTTGGACCCATCACCTCTTGTCCTGTCACTGGGCACCACTGATAAGAGTCTTTCTCCATCCTCTTTGCACCCTCTCTTCTGGTATTTATGTATATTGATGAGCCTTGAGCCTTCT
Organism: Origma solitaria; assembly: GCA_013397895.1. NCBI lineage: Eukaryota > Metazoa > Chordata > Aves > Passeriformes > Acanthizidae > Origma > Origma solitaria. The sequence continues at coordinate 210,317 of VZRL01002037.1, forward strand.
CTTTCCCAGGCTAAACAATCCCAGCTCTCTCAGCCTCTCCTCACATGATAGATGCTCCAATCCCTTAATCATTTTATAGTGGCCTTTTGTTGAACTCTCTCTAATATGCCCACACCTCTCTGGTGTGGTGGAGCCCAGAACGGGATGCAGTGCTCCAGGCGTGGCCTCAGAAAATGCTGAGCAGAGGATACAGATGTTTTATCGCTGACACGAGATGATGATGGGCCATGGTCATACATCATAGGTACACTGTGCCAGCCAAATTAGCCCAGGATTTTTATCTTTTAGAGAAATGTGCTCACTCCATGAGACCACATTTTTGTCAGAGGAAAGTTCTGCTATACTGTGTTAGCATTTAAACAAACTCATCTTGAAAGGATGCAATACACACAAGCACTTGCAGGATTTTAAAGAGCAATAAAATAGGCTTGAAGGTAGAATACAGCCTTCTTTACTAGCAAAGACAGTAACGGAAATAAATACTGGAAAATACCAATATAGAAAAAAAAAAAAGCAGTTTTGGAGGGTGGAGAGCTACAGAGAAAACAACCATGTGGATGTCCAGTACCAGAAACTGTTTGGGGCCCTTTATCTCAGTGCTCACAGCAGTCACAGCAATCGTCTGTCCTGACAGAAGTCTTCCTTCAAGCCTAACTACATTGGTAGTTGAATCACCCGACCAGACATAGCAAGAGAAACAAGTCTCTAGCATCCAGACTGAGTCTGTTGCAGAGCTAGAGCTAACATGAGCTTCAGGTGGTGCTGATATCTGGCTTAACTAGTTCTAATTTTATGGCTCGATTCTAGCTACCTATCCCCTTCCGTAATAAACAAATAAACACTATATTGATTTCCATGGAAGCTGCAGAATTACAGTTTGAGGTAAATGGAAGCAGAATCGAGCCTTAAATATTTTGATCATGTAGACATACATGGAGTTAAAAAGGAAAAATGAGGAAAAAAATCAAAGAAACAAAATAGGTTTCTCACAGCATTAAAAATAAATGTTTTACACTAGGGCAATAGGAGGCTAACATCACCAAAGGAAGCTAAATTTAGCCTGTGAAAGGTTATCTTGGGCAAGCACTTATAGTGCATTTCTCTAAATTTTCACTTCAATTAATCTCTAGAAATTCAGTGTCTGATCCCAGTGACAGTAGCCTCTGGCTTCTTCAGAGCGACTGCCGAGGAAAAATTATCTGACACATATCAAACAAGCAAGAAATGACACTGGACAACATTAATCAAAACTTTCTCATTTCCTGAAGAATTAAGCATTAAATAATTAATTCCAGCACTACAGGCAGCTGTAAAAGAGGCCTCGTGCCTCCCCGCTGGTAAGAATTTGTCCTTGTCTAAAAGACTAGATTGATATATTTATTATTTATCAGATTAATCATGGCCAAGAACATTATAGATTGGCAGCCAGGCCCAGCCAGTTATATTGTAGTGGCCTGTTATTGGAGCCTGGAAAGAACCTGGTAAATCAGCAACATTCAAAAGAGGAAGAAGTACAAGAGTTTTCACCAAGAATTATTTTTAAAAAACCCAAGAAAACAGACAAACAAAAATTCCCAACTTAAATGAAAAAAAACCCTTCAAATATTTGGGACTTTTTGTGTGGCTATTGTTGTTGAATTTGTTTTAAAAAATGGAATTGAACAATGAAGATGTCATTGATTCAGCACCTCAGTGGAGGCTGCTAGCTCCTGGGGTCATTTTTATTTCTGTTTGCTCAGGACTGAAGGAGGCCCTTAGGATGTGGGTCAGAATATCAACCATTCTACGTGAAGCCACAATCATTAGTTTTAAAACAGAGTTTCAGTGACAGACAGATATAAATCAATTTAACCAGCACGAACAAGAAAAAGCACTTCCTACCCTTAATTTTCCTTGTGTTTATCCAAGTACTGTAGCTGTGAGTCTGATTTATGGTTTAGATTTTCTTTCATTTTTGTTAGCTGGCCATGGTGGTACCAAGTAGCAGAGTAACTACAAAGTTACAGCCTAGGGAATCAGCGTGCCAAGTGTCTGTAGATTAATAAGTGTCAGACAAAATAAACTTCATATAATTTCATATAATTTTACCATGCAGTCTTGGGTTGGGGCTTTTTTTTCTCTTTTTCAATTTTCCCCCCTATTGCTTCCATTCTGTCACTCACAGAAATAATATCTTCCATGGAATTTTTCATTTTGAATAGAGGATTTCTCACTTCCTTTCAATAAGCTTGCACACACAGTCAAAGGAAACCATAACTCTGGGCATCAGAATTTAGGGATTGTTCTAAATATTAGCCTCTCCTCTAGATCTTTTTCTTTTCTTGTTTCTGTGGTAAAGGAAGGATGAGTGAAACTTCTGCTGCCCCACAAAAAGTTTATTGCCCTGTGTGCCTCCCCAGTTTTCTCCTTTGATACTACTTACATAATATCTGGCAATTAAAAAAAAAAAAAAAAACCAGAAGGAAGACTGCTATATACTTGATGAGTGAGAAATAATGAGATTCTTTAAGGGCAGCTTTGCTTCTGCAGAGACCAGGAGTGCAAAATAAAGCCCTGAAATAGCAGAAAGAAGAGTCAGCGAAAGTCATGCTCCTTTGACCTGAAAGAGAAAAGGAAATATTTGATAAACCTTCTGTTAAGACTAAAAGAATGCTCACACTAGGTCACACGTAGAACTCATTCAGTCCAAATAAAACCAAACTCTTCATTTTTAGGTGCGACTAAAAAGCCTCCATCTTTTGGACAAACAAACAAGGGATTCCCAGAGTCTAGAGATCACGTAGCTGAGGGCTTCCAGTGGTTTTGAGATCTAGAGATCAAAGGTTTCCTAAGATGGAAGAACGAACGTTGAATATAACTAATCTAGATGGAGTCTTCTACCATGAGTTCTTCTACATTTCTTGATTTCATGAGACTGTTAGTTGTGTCCTGTGGCAATCAGTTCCACATTTGACTATGGATTTCAAAACAAATTCCTTCTCTTTTTCTGTTTTGAACAAGCTACTTTCCTGTTTGATGGCCTCCAAATCTTCATCAGAAGCCAATGAATGTTTCCCTCCTCCCCTGCTCAATGTGGCTGGTGGGGTTGCCACCACTGATCATCCTGACCCCATAGGCTGCTGTCAACAGCAGTTTCTTCACTTCCCATCATAATTTTGTGCTTTGGAGAACAGTCAAGGCAGATGGATCAAGCACTGACTACTTCCTCTCATCTTTCTTAAATATTATATTTCATTGTAGGAAAAAAGATCCTTTCCTGATCAGATACTTGCGGAGAATGCTTAGAGAAACAAGCAAAATAGAAGGCAAAACCAAAATGTTTGTTTATACAAATACTTCAGTCTTTCCAAACCCTCTCAGAGGGGCAGACATTTAGTAACCCATAGTTAAGGGATACTATATGGCCAACCAGAACGTTCTGTGTATGATATGATGAGAAAAATCACCACTTTTTGGTTGAAGAAAAAAGGAAATAAAGTGGATTTAAGAGAAGGCATAAAAAAGGCTCAAAAACTTAAACACTTGAAAATTGAACAATTTAATGTAAAAAAAATCATTAAAAATAATTACTTGTGAAACAGTTTAGCAATTGTTGCAGAGCAAACTGATGTATTTTATTGTTTTAAACAGAAAACAAGGGGAAAATATACCTTGCCTTCTGCAACACAACAGCTTCAAAGATAGTCTTGGACATTAACCTGAGGATGTGTTAAATACTTTGAAAATCAGATAATTTACTGTGATACATTTTAAGGATTAACAAAAGCATGTGAGAGAATAATTAAGCAAACCCCCAAAAACTCAGTCCTTGTTTTCCACAGACTATATGTGCCTGATTAAATTAGGTGGGTAAACATCCACAAATATGTATAATCTCCAATGACAGCACTATGGACAGCATCCTCCTTAATGGGAGACAACAAGCTGTTCCTGAAGGGAAAAGAAGAGGCTGGTCCTTGGTGGTTACCAGCCTCTGTTTACATCCCTCTTTGCCTCTGGATGCACAGGAGCAAACTCATGGCTACTCCAGCCAGAAGTGCAAAAAAGAAGCTCCAGCCTTCGGAGGTTTGTGCAGTTCCCCAAGGCCCTGTTGCTGTTAGCTAAGGAGCAGCTCTTCTGGAGGATCACTCGCGAGTGATTAACACCCTTGACCACAACATCTCCCCTTCTGGCCTCAGCATTTTAAGTGGGTGCTGAATCCTTTGGCCGCATCCCCCCTAAAATACCCCACTCCTCCCAGGAGCTGCCTGACGGGCTCAGGAGCGGCTCAGCCCCAGTGCAGCCACAGGCAGCTCCACTGTCAGTGATGATGGACAGAGGTGTCCAGCAAGTGTTGCAGCCCAGGGTCAAACAAAAGCTGCAAAAGCTTTTTTCCAGTGCTCTGCCATCAATACCATGCAGTTGAATTTCCCTGTATTCTGTGCCACACCTGAGTACTGGGGAACCACAGCTGCAAAGAGCTGTTTTGCACTGAAAGGACTTAGGCGAAAGGAGAACAAGTCTTACATGGTTACCTTTTCTTGTGGTAGAAAAGTATCCTTGTGAATGAATATAACCAGTTATCCCCAAACCTGAGACTTCTGTGGCTGTACCACACCATATAGTTAAATTCAGGCAGTTACTGTGACATCTCTCCAATGAGGGATGCACCTCCTCTATAAGTCTTTTTTTCCCTTCCTCAAGATGTGTAGGTTGTCTTCTCTGTAAAACACAGTTAAACTTCCTGCTTCACCAAACACAAGTAGGCAACTTCAAACTTGAAATTAGGAAATTAATAAGGAAAAAAACCAAAACCACATAGATTCAATTCTGCTGAGCTCATCGAGCCAAAGATAGTTAGATATTTTTAATGTCTACCCAAAGGTAAATTATGTAATGTGTTTCAGAGGGAAAATGTTTGATAGAACATGAGACATTTACGAAACTTTACAGATTAAAATATCCACAATGAAGCACATAACACAATCTTAGATGGATGAGAAATCATTGGGGGTGGGGGTTCTGCTGTTTATGGTTTTGCATTTTAACTGCAAAGGTTCAAAACAAAGTGTAGCAGGCCTTTGTTTTCTGATACAGCTCCAAAAGGAAGCCACGTAGACTTGCTCAGAAGTTGGGGGCTATTATGCCTCCTGTGGAACTTCAGGTAGTTCCTGAAGAACTATGTTTGAAGTTTATTTTAACTCTGGTTTTGTCATCCTAAGAACCCAAGGTCTAAACCGGTGTTGTGATTTCTGAAAGGAAGTAAGCACTCTTTCACAAAGCCCACGGAAAGAAAAGCTTATGGTTGATTCTAAGCCAAAGAGTCAAAAGTGTCACATCTGCATATTAGGCTACTGCTCTCTAATATCAGGTTTATTATCTGACATCACATATTTGTCATATTTCTCCTCAGAGAAAAAATATATTGTAAAAGGTCAGCATAAAAAACTCTGCTGTGGATCTATTAACTGTTCACAAACCTCTTAAAATATAAGTGCATTCTTTTGTATAAAAGAGGAACTAGTGGAAATATTGAAACCAAGCATAATTCTGTGTTAATGTATATGTTATTTTATGTACTCCTACTCATATTTTCATGAACAAAATGCACAATCAGCTTTTGAATATTGCATATTATTTCTCAGATAACACCTCTTTCATGCAAAGTTGACTTTTTCTGAGTATTGCCTAAGGATTTATGATTCCTTCTTAAAACATACAGTTATTTTACACTTTATTCTAACAGAAATAATGAAGGGGCTCCCACATTCAGTTATTAAATGTTTAAAAAAACAGAAGGTAAGCTATTTCTTGTTTTTCATAAACTAGTTCAACATCTGGTTGTAATTCTGGAAAGTTTTTCTTACAATTGCAAGCTTTGAAAAGTAGATAAAACTTTTAATATGCATCTGGTAAAGACAAAAGAAAAAAAACCTCTAGGAAAATGATTGAAAATATTGATCCTATACAGTTCAACACAGAACTGCACGGAAAAGCTGAGCATGGCTGAGCTTTTGAATCTGCACCAACTGGGCTATGAAGGAGGGAGCTCAAACACCGGTAGTACCAAGCTAAGGACCAGCTGTTTCTCAGTTGGCTTTTGAGTTTGGGGTGAGCTTCATGGCATGAGAACATCTGTCTGGGCCACGGGAAGCAGAAGCAGGTCTAAGGCCAGCTAACACTCCTAGTGCTGCTAGAAAAGGGCAAACAGGACAGCGCACTTCAGTCTTACAGTTTTTATTCTCTGGTGGTGACTGATAAACATGAGAGAGATTCACAGAACCAGATCCCAGTAAATCAGGTTAGGGTGAAAAAGAGCAACCAGACCTGTGGTCACATCTCATATTGATGAAAGAGAAGTTTTACTTTCTGAAGCGATATTCACTGCAATAGAAAGCAAAATCAGAAACAACGAGACAGTAACTGTTATTTATTTGGTGTTCACCACATTTCCTTCAGAAACTTTGAAAGGCCATGGCTGTGTGGAATAGGGGAAAGCTGCCTATTTGCAGTATTCTGGGTAAGAGGAAACTTCTGATAGTGTAAGAATTGTAAAAAGCATAAGAGGAACATAGAGAGAAAGAGAGAAAACATCTGATACATAAGATCTGATACAAAGCATCTAGACCTTAGAGGGGATGGAGGGATAGGGAAGACTTTTCATAAGGATTAGAGGAAACTGCACAGAACTGGTTGTAAGTTGGTACTCCATTGAAATGCTGACAGACCAAACAATAAGGAAAGGATATGCCCTGTCAAGATATGATAGGCAGATGGAGACTTCTTTTGTAAGTTTCTTGTAGTTTATTACTCTTTTTTGGCCATCTAGCCTATATTGGCATGTCATTACTATTAAATTTTCATTGCTCTACTTTGAGTTCTGAGAGTCTAGTTCTAGATCTTACAAATCCTACTGCTTATTTTGTGCTTTGGTCAGATCTAAACAAACACCTGGGTTATATAAAAACCTGATACAAATTGTGATACCTGAGTGAATGTGGAGTGGAGGCACTAAGTTATGACACATCCATATCAGTGAAATCATTATATGTCAGTGATTGAAGCAGGAGTAAGAACTGAGCTATGTACTGTATTCACTGCTCTGTAGTGTTACACCCAATAAGGATTTATCATTTTATGAGATATGGAACTGATAGAAAATATTAAAGTAAAATTGAATCTCCAGAATATCTTCTGCAAGGTAGTTTAATGATTCATATGAGAGCTGGAACAAGCGGGCTCAAGTGCTTTCAAGACCAAATTGAGTTGCTGTCTTTCCATGCTGGGTGACAGCTTTCACTGCTGGTCAGTTGACTGACACATCTGACCACCACTCCATTTCCAGCTGTGACACAAACTGGAAGATGGATTCAAACTCAGAAGACACATAGGAGCTTCATCCCTACAGGCAAGACAAATTGGGGAATATATAGTTTCCGCTAGAATTTAAAAATGAGATTAAAAAGTTAGATTAGGGATTAGATGCTCTTGACATCACTTCCCCTAACTTCAAAACTTTCAGCCGTGGGAGGTGGGTACTGAGGGTTTGTCTCTGATGCTCAGCCTTAACCCAGGAGTCTCAAAGCTGTGTTAATTTTGCAACTGAAAATAACATCATTTTGGAGACTCAGAGCTGTCCTGCTACAACTGCATTCAATTCCATGAGTGAGCTCAGCCAGTTACCAGCCTCTCCACCACCAAGGTCCTGTTCATCCCTAATTCAACCTTACCTCCTTGAGAGAAAGAAAATCTTCCTCATGTTGTCAGATTTGGATTTTGCCGAAGACTAAATGCCCTCTTCATATCCAGCCTTCCTGCGCCCCTGCAAACCCCTGTGAGGAGATCCCACACTGATCCCAATGGAGAGCTCCAATCTGCCCCCTGCTCTCCTCACCAAGGGTGTACCACAAGCCTCCAAAACCTCAGCCTGTCAGCAAAGAAAAACAGAACAAGATGATACCACCAACAGGGAGCATTTAGCCCTGTTGGAGAAAAGTGAAACAGGTAAAATGAAGGTTTAGAAAAATAAGTCTATGAGATGTCTTTTGGAGAATTGACTTTTTCCTCCTGTCTATTTGTTGGCTTCTTCAGCTACAATGGTCCCACACACTCCCTAGGGAATTCTTTTGCTGTACATCACCTTTGAGCCTTCAGGCTCGGGAGTTTAGTCTTCACTGCAGGCAGAACTTCCTTTCAGAAGCCTCCCTGTTAGTTTTCATGCTGCAAGCACCCTGTTTGCTCCCTGTGTCAGGACATGAGTACAAGATACATTGACTTTGGCAGCAAAGCCAAATCAAAAGGTTTTTTTCCCTAGCAGTTGTTCTCAATGTTCACTGCCCATTCAGCAGTATCCAGACAACAGTTTTGGAGGCCACACTGTAAATCAGCTCACTGAAATGATCTGAGTAACAAAATAACCTTTTTTTTTTTTTTGTTAACTTGCATCAATTTGGTGTGTACTAGTTTGCATAACAAAAAAAACTGAACAAAGCCATCACATACAGCATGGCCATGGGGCAAGAGCTAAGGAAGTGCATCTTCTGAAGCTGTCCTGCTGAGCAACAAAACCGATATCCTGTGATGCCTCCCTCTCACCTCGCCCCAATCTGCATTCCCAAAGTATCCCTGACAGAGAGGACTGTTTCATGTCACCAAAGACAAAGCAGTCTTTCCTCCTCCTGCGAAGGCTTGGGCTGAGTTGAAGCATGCCAGCTACGATAAACAAGCAGTCATCCTCCCTTCTGCCCCATCACATCACTTTGAAAGAACAAGTGCTTTTAAAACAACTGGAAGCTCTGTTAAATTACAGAGCTTTCCTCTCTGTCATAAATTCAGTAATGTAAATACATTCCAGCAGCAAGACTGACTTTTTAAAAATATGGGAAGCACAAGACAAATATTTGTGCCTGCTGCACAAATAACCTGATATGATTTTAACTGTTGAGAATGTAGCAGCATCTTTTAAAGTTGATGTCAAGTACTGGCTGCTGAAGAATAATGAAATGAAAAGAGCTGATAAATAAGGGGGTTTGTAGCCAAACCCCAGTTAGTGTCTGTTTCCTAAAAACCAACCAAAACTGAAACTGGGGCAGACAATTGTATTGGAGGGGACACAGAAAGAACTTTTAAAGAGGCTTTTCCCTTATGTACATTTTGTTGGCAGCTGCTACCATTTCTCACCCACCTCTTTAACTCATGGAAAAAGCTGTCACTTAACTCTCTAAGGCAGAGGAAAACCATCAAGACTTAGCAGGAATTTGAGATTTTTGATCATATGAGTCCTTAAGACAAGAATCCTGCTGTTAATGTTACCGTGTTTATGAGATACTAACGTACAGATGGTAGGATAGTTTACTTCTCTTTGGCCTTATTATTGTCATTGTTTTCCCTCTTTTCTCCCTCCGGTACTTGCCTTGATCTTTCTAAGAACTTTCTACCTCACACAGGACTTCTGTGTTCTTCCATTTGCACACAAAATATATGGTTACCATTTTTTTAAATCAAACCGAGTCTAGGGATTATCCTGACCTGAAACACCAATAGCAGCTCTCGGAGTCACAGTCCGTTGAACATTATTAATTTATGATCACATCTTGCTGTGCCTTAGCCGCTTTAGCTCTTTCTCTGAATTAACTTGCCACAGCAAGCCTGCCTGCTGCACAAAATGCTACAAAGCAGGATAACATCCTGCTGAGACACTCAGTATGTCGGGTAATGGGAAAGTATGCCACATCTGAAGGATGGCAAAGTCTTCTGCTTTCTGTTTTGACTCTTCTAGTTGTGCTAAGTAGAAGTAATGCAGGAACACAGATAGCTTAGCATTTAGATGTTGAAATGCCATGATTTCCCTTTGAAATCCCTTTGAAATTTTGTCTGTATCATGCTCCAACATAATCAGACTCTTGTCTTCAAATAAAGGGGTACCAAAATAAAAGGTATTTGTAAACCTACCTCTTCTGTTTATGTACATAAGGAAGAAAGCCACATCCAGGCTCCTTCACTAGCCAAATCAGTGATTTTCCAAAGCATTTGGAAGTGAAAGCCTACGCAGCTATATGGTATTTTCAGCATTGCTTTTCAAATTTTCAAATCCCTTAAATAAGAAGCAACATAAGGAAAGGGCTACTTGATCATTTGTTAAACAAATATCAAAGATATGCATACTAATGCCAGAAGGAGTGCTTTCGGGTGTTCTATTTACAGAATTGTAATTACATTTGCTGTTTGAATTGGCCCTCCAAAGAATTAAAAATAAGCAGCCATGGCTTTTTATTGCTATCCAGTGTTCCCTGGTGGCTTCTCTCTGAGTGTTCTGACTGGCAATTGTTCCACGCTCACTTGTGCCAGTAATGCATTTGTTAATTAGGCTAAGAGTACTACAAAACCCACAACACAAGCCTCTTGTCAGCATATGCTGATCTAACCTCTTGAAAGGACAGTTATTTAAATAGATGCCTTTTGAGCTTTTGCTCGGGTTTTTTAGGTTTTTTTCTAACATGTAAATATTCCTCTGAATATTAGTTATGCTGGTTTAAATTTTTATGGGATCAAATATTTGTTTAATTCTTGTTTTCCCTGTTCACTTTTCCATTTCAATGTGCTTTCCTCCCCTAATCTCCTACACATAAAAGAAGGAAGTCTTGAAAACAAACTTTTTTGACACCAGTTTAATCAGCTTTCTGCACCGCTACTTATATGTAACATCAGACTGGAGGTCTGCAAAGACTAGGAGGAACATGGAGATTTTTGCACCTTTCCATACCAGCACTAAGAACACAAGGGCAGCACCAAAGACCTGCCAGAGAGCAGGAGGAAAATCCACAGTGGAGAGGGACGTTCAAAAAAAACCTGCACATCAAGTGGCTCTGATTCTGTGCTTCAGCCATTCAGGTGGAAAGAAAAGGGATGAAATTAATTAGGCTGTAACTTCATTACTGGTTTGAGAATGATCTGGCAACAAAAACTCACTGTGCAGGTCATCAGTCCTTTTTAATATTTTTCACCTGTTCAAAGTTTGCCACCAGCTCTCTAATCTACAAACTTGTTTTCACACCATTCTGCACAACTCTTTATGTATGAAATCTGTAAGTTATGTTTGTTGCTTGTCATGACAAAAAAAAAAAGGGCAACTCAGGCCAAGAGGGAAGCTGCAGAAGCTTGGAACAACTAATCATTGAGAAAGGACACAAACATAATTTACATTTTAAAGCAAAACACATTAAAGGAATGCCTTTGATTTTCCTGTAAGATAGTAAAATACTAAAATTGTAGTAATAGAAAAGGCAATTTAAGCCACTTTTATTTTATTTTATTGATTTTTACCTACATTCTATGCAGATTTCTTGAAAGAAGTTTTTTTATTATTATTATTTCATGTGTCATAGGACTCAGAATTTTAACAAAGATTTTGTTTAAATATTTTCTATCTATCTCAGACAACAGTGTTTACTGCTACACACAGAGTGACAGAGTGAAAAGTTAGTAATCTCAATTCAACATATAACACAACATTGAAAAAACTGGTTTGGTCTCCCCAACAAAAATAGCATGATTCATTTGTAAGTCAAGTAGATGTGTTTGGAAATTTCTCTGTATTGGTTATCTGCCCGAGCATGTACTCAGGGCTGGGCTGAAGCTTGATTTTTTCTGTAGCTGCCTCTTTCTACATCAAAAATACTTGCTTTTTTTCCCCTCTAGAAAAAAAAAGGAAATATCTAAACAAAACAAAACAAAAAACAAAAAGCAAACAACAACAACAAAAAAAAAACAAAAAAAAAAGGAAAAAAAAGATTTATCTAAGATGGAGAAGAATTGATAGAAAAGCACTCTAAGTCTTCTTTTAGATAAATAGATAGATAGATAGATAGATAGAGGTCCCTACATGTACCTTTTTTTATGTACTGCCTCACGGGATGCATAACAGAAAATACATTTTCAATAAGAAGTGGTCAATTTCTGAGAGTGGCTATCAGAGCCTTTCAATATTTTACGTTCCTGAGTCAATGGAAGCAGAATTTGTAAATGCAAACTTCCAAGCTCCTAGCTTTCATATTAAAAACACAAAAAAATTTCAGAATGCTTACCCTGAGGAGAACAGAGGAAAACAATCCAAGTGTGTTCTGCTAGGACACACTTTAGACACAAGTGCCTTCTGTGGCAAAATGAGTTTTGTATCACACAGACTGGTACATCAGACTAAAGGATTTCTGGACAGTAAACATGAATGCATAAATAGGACTGAGACCAGCAGTCCTACAAAATCCAGTGGCAAAAAGCTCTAGAAGGAATTTATGAAAACAAGGAAGACGTGTTTTGAAGACTATCTTCATAACATCACAGTACTGTTTATGTAGCACTATACAGAACAGAATATGATCCTCTGTGATGCTTTGTCACCCTCATCACTCAGTGTCCCATCAAACGGTAGCCCAGTTCAGGACAGGACAGTGAAGAGCCTGGCTGCACAGCAGATGAAGGCATGGATCATTGCTTTTACATTAATGTGAGATGAGGAGGAAAGAGCCAGGGTACCACCATCTCTCTTCTAGCCCTGGCACAGCTCAGCTCTCCCTCCTCGGTGCTGCAATGAGCTCACTTTGTACCTGGAATCACTAGGCCTTATTTAAGTCAGCTCAAGCACTGCTGCACTTCACAGCACTACAGCAACTGCGGTGTAGACATGCTAAAACACACTGGGGGTGAAGAAGAGAACGGGGAGGAGGCCATGAGCAGGCCTCGCAAGACCTGTCCTTTGATAAATTCAGAAAATGACATAAATGAGCAGGGATAGAGATACTGAACTGCAATGAAGCCTAGTACATTGAACATCAAAGTGCCAGCCAACTCATTAACTTGTGCTGTGAAACATGAAGCAGGAGTACAGAAAATATTTGTCTTTGCAGAAAATATTTGATGAGCATTTCACTTCAGAAAGAAGTGTTATAAATGCCTACATAATTCACTTGCATGTGTAATTGCCTTTATGAACAAGCCAGTACTGTGAAAATTCCTCTCTCTCCAAATTCTTGATTTTGACACTGCTTACTTAAGGCTGAACTTTAGTATGGGCTGGGTTTCTGGACTATGACTTTTCCCCCATTTTAGACTGTTATCCAACAAGAAGATCTGGGAAAGTAAAGGATGGGAAAAGGATCTCATGGCACATACTTTTAACTTACAAAATTACAGAATTAAGGCTGCAACAAGTAAAATACCGTCTCACGCATGGCCAAATCCATAATGCTCTTAGAGCTCCTGGGGAGTTCCTGAGTCATTCTGTGGTAGGGAGGAAAGGTGCCAGACTTCCAAAGTGCAGGGGTTGAAATGACTCTGTGTAGGCAGGAAGGAGAAAACACAAAGAAATTTTAAAATGACAGTCAGGTGTCTTCTGCTGTCCAATAGTGTTCAGTTGCCTCTTTTAGAAAAGAGTTGCATCTGTACCAGCATCCTCAAGCACTTACAGCTACCCAGTGCATCCTGGTACACCTTTTTTCTTCGGTATATTTGCCCATATACCACAGGTCTTGGTACAGCTTCCCTGTCCTGCCCCCACCATGGTTCGGGGAGTTTCTATTTTCTTCAGTTGCACAGCCCTTGTTATGTGTCATCAAAACAAAAAATAAAACCAAAACCAAACTAGTGCCATTAGATTATAGAGTTTAGGAAGTTAAAGGAAATTATATCAGAGAAGTAGTAAAACTTCTTCATTAGACTTTCTCTTTAGAGATCTGACAGGTTTTCTCACTCCTGAAACAAAAGAAAATAACCAAAGTCCTTCAGGACCATGAAATCAATGAAGCTCTACTTTGTACCTGTATTTAGGGCTGAATTTTGAACAGAAAATAATCACATAGGTTCAAAAGCCTCCAAAAGCTGAGTAGAATAAAAGAAACTGACAGTTCTTAGCACTTGAACCGATTCCAGATTCTCAGGTGTCATACTTAATTTCTGACTATTTGGTGTCAGCAGTATATGACAAACCCTCAGCTTGCTGAAATCTTACAGTAGAAGTACAAAACCAGGGATACATTAGAATGGATAACACAATATTTTTCTGATACTATGCTCATCAGCTGTTCTTTAAAACTTCTGTCTCAGATGCTCTTGAGTAATCCTCTTTACACTTCAGGCTCTTAAAAATAGTAGCTTTCTTTACTGGGTCCTTATAATAGGACATAAATTTTCAAACTCTCTGCTGGTGCTCAACAAGTCTTGGCAGCTTTTCACAGTATAGTAGCAAGCTTCCTTCCCTCTTCCTGCTTACACTTCTTTGCTCCCTCTGAGAGGTACGGAGTGGTACATCCTAATAAAATGCTGGAAGAACTAGTAAATGACACAAATTACAGGCAGCTGTGCAGTATATTCAGTGGCCTGTGAATATGGTACCACTGACACTAAACAGAGAAGGGCAGACACAATGACCAGAGAATTTTTAGTGGTGTCCGTGAAATATTTTTAACATCTAAATGTCAAAGTGAGTTTGCCCTGGTCTTTCCACCAGTCCATCAGTTTCATCCTTACTTCCCAGAAAATTCACCTCTACTTGGCGATAAATTCTTGTATTGATTCCTGGTCTTCTCCAAGAAGCATTATTTTTAGTTACAGGGAAAGAAACAAGAAGAAGCATAAAAACTTACGGCAGCAAGAAATTGGTTTATTTTTTCCCCACTGCATAATTTTTTTCCATATGCAACAACATATGGACTGAATCAGGATGAAGAACTGGAAAATTACTAACTAGGGCCTCAACCAGGTTAAGGAAAAATGTAACGTGAATGAACACTTGAAAATGATAATTTTGCAGATTTGCAGGAGACATTTACCATGCCCTTCTCTTGGTATTTTCAACATGTCCATGTATTTACCACACTTTACAGCATCAATTCTTTCTATCCTGCCTGAATCCTCTCAAAATTCTCTCTGTCACCTCATAATTGAAGTGGATAAGTTTACTATTTTATTTATAATTTACTATAAGTTTGTTTATAGTTTACTATAAGTTTATTAGCCGGGAGTGCTCAGTATTCTCAAAACTATTATTGGTTGAAAATCTGGAGGAAGTGTTAACATTACCAGGTGATGAAGAACTAAAATGATAGGTGAAAACTGGTCTCAATAAATGCAAAATAATATATAGTGACGAGTGTGACTTTACCTATAGATATATGTAGTTGTGGGCTTTTGTTAGATATTCCAATGGAGAAATGTAATCTTGGAGTCTTTTTGAATTGTCCTCTGGAAGTATAAATTCAGTGTTCAGTGGCAACAAAAAGAGAAGTAGAATATAGAGAATTATTTGGAAAAGAATTGAGAACAAAACAGCAAGCATTACACTACATCATTATGCATTGAACCACAAAGAACTTGGTTTTTTGACATTGGCTGTAATGTTGGATACTCAATATGAGCATTTATGCAGCAGAACAAGGACCAGTATAGACAAAGATGATGAGAGAGCCAGAATCTTATATGCAACAGGATTGAATATTTTTGGATTCCGTAGATTTACTGTTAAAAAAATCCCAACAAAACAACCTCAAATGGAACAAAATCAGACAGAATATGGACATATAAAACATTCAAAGATGCCCATAACATAAGTGGGGAAAATTGTTTACTATTTTCTTTTAAAGAGAAGAGCTAAGGCACTCCCAGAACAAGAATTAGAGGCTTCAAAGGAAACAAAAGACCAAAAAACCAAAACCAAAACCAAAAAATAGCCCAAACTGACTAACTAACTAACTAATTAACTAACTAACTAAATTCATTTCAAAAACTGCTTAGTTCTTTCGTATAGAATAACAAACAGAATAATGCACAGAATTCACCACCCCTACATGTTGCAGATGCCAAAGGTATGTATGGTTTCCAAAACAAAGGGACATACCGTTGTTCCAAATTTTTTTCAGGGAGGCCCTGGCCCACTGATGCACACAAGTAAGGAGGTGATTCTGAATGAAAGAGCAAGCTGTACTTGCTTTGGTTTCTTATTCATTTCCTCAGCATCTGCTATACTTAATGCCATGGATGGAGCAATGAGAGTGGCTTTTGACACCTTTGTTGGTTTTGCAGCTGTCAGTGTTAATCCTTCAATCTTTCTGGTTTACTTTGTACTTCTCAATAATATTTCACTTTATATTTATGGGTCTAATTCAAGGTTAGTGGATGAAGCCTAGTTTCTTTTGAAGTCAATGGGAATACTAGACTCACCTTTTCCCCTTTAAGTTTCAGAAAGCAATTCTCTTTCTCAGAGATATGTTTACACCACCTGAAGTGATGGGAAAAACTCAGATCCCTAAATGCTTCTATGCTTCTTGCATTACATACACCTGATAATGCTTCTGTCAAGGAGAATCTCCACTCTTCATGATCATGTTGAAACAGAGCCAAAGGACACCAAGTGCTCTAACACCTTAGGGTTCATCTTCACAGATGCCTGTTCCAGCTTCCTCACTTATGAGGGTACCCAAGACATGCTTATTTCTACAGGGACTATGCCAGAATGTTTGAGACAATATGAAATAAAGATGTAATTTGGTTTTATATATTTATTATACTGATAACCCAGCCAAAGATGTTGTTGCTATGAGAGATGTTATACCTGCAGGCCAGCTTTTTTTAAAATTTGGACTTCTGACGTTGTCTCTGCTCTCAGTTAAAAGTAACTTTCAAGTTTTGTAAAGCTATTAAATGCATAGTTTGCATTTGGGGTTAAATTTCTGTCTTGCAAAAGTTACATCCACTGCATATTTTAGGAACATTGAGGAAATTGCAGTTAGATTCATAGCAAGCTGAACAACATTCCTGCAAGAGAGCACTCTTAAGAACAATTTGACTAACCTGCAAATTCTATTATAGAACATGTCTCAATCACACCTTCTCTAACTAAAACTATGACTGCTTTCAACACTTTCCTCATAGCTTCTCTCTCCTTATTCCAGAAAATGACAGGAGAATTTATAATACACATAACTTTATCAAGCAAACACACAAGAAAGTACTTTAATGCAAATAACTTCATTTTTATCAGAGAGATATTTTTGTGGTTATTTTGCAATCTTAGTTGCCAAATCTATAAATAAGAGGAAAAAGCCATTTTTATATTTTTCAAGTAATTGTCAATCTCTTTTAGGAATTCTCTTCAGATCAAAGTATTTGCTTTTAATATTCCTCACCTGAACTTGGATCTGTGCTTCTTGCTTAGAGGCATGAGTGCCATCTATAGAACAGTCACAGGCAGATATTTGCTTGAGTGTTGAGAAACAAGAGAGAGTTTTGTCCCTGTTGTCCCAGGAGGGAGTTTTGTCCCTTTAACAAAGAGCTCTCTTGCTATTCTGTTTATGTGCACAACAAATTCAGTAATTTTCCACAAGTGGACGTTTATCATAAGTAAACAAGTGTCATTACAATTTTAAGCAGAGAAAGAATCACTGACAGAGATAATGATATTGATATTTGTTCAAAGACTGTGATGATGTTTTAATTTAAAATTAACTGTATATGCCTGGTGCAGCAGTGGAGGTGCAAATATTTAGTATAATGGGAAATACATACTTTTTTTCTGCTGTGCATTAAATCATGAAAGAAAAAGGAATGAAAACCAAACAAATAACTCCCACCCCACTCTATTAATTCCCTTCCTCTAAATAAGAGCATTTTGTGATGGGTTATTTATACAATGATTTTCCTTTGATCTTCCCCTCTAGTCTTTAATAAGATATATAGAGGTATTGAGTATTTTAGTTCCATCTCTATCTTTAAAGCTTTCTTCTCTAATCCATTTCTTTCCATGTTTCCTTTATGTCTGATGGTAACCACTTTCTCATGATGAAAAGGATTTTAATTGAGGCACTAGGAGTAAATTTGTAATCCTTTATATGAAGCCTTTCTTCCTGTTATATATCTTTAAGTTGCAAATATATCCATCTTGTAATTTAAAACATAATTGTGGTTTTTTATGGAAAATACAGGCATGGAAAGCAGAGGGCACCCTATCACATGCTAACTCCCTATGACAAGAAAAGAAATTGAAAAAGAAAAAGAAAAAGGATGAGAAGAGAAGAGAAGAGAAGAGAAGAGAAGAGAAGAGAAGAGAAGAGAAGAGAAGAGAAGAGAAGAGAAGAGAAGAGAAGAGAAGAGAAGAGAAGAGAAGAGAAGAGAAGAGAAGAAAGAGGAAAGAAAGGGAAAGAATGAAAGGAATAAAAAAGAACCCGCTTATGTCAATCTAAAAAAATCCATTTGTGATCACAAATGAAACATTTTCAATCTCATAATGGGTAGATTGCTCGGTTTTATTACCAGCCATGCAAAGCAAGACCTCATCAAAAGAAGCACTATGCAGAGGTCCCATCTTTCCATTAAAATAATTTCAAAAAGCTTTTTTTCCCCCTTTTTCCACTGAAAGAATCCATTTTGCAAGATGATTTAGCTCAAAATCTGCTGGGAGTAACCCTTGACATAAAGTCATATTGTGTTGGAGTTTAGTCCTAAATTCATACATCAATTATTTACTGTCAACGCAGATTGTATAAGTGTAGAAAATTACTAGGAATGATATTTTCTCTCAGGCAGAAAGAATGTGATACAGCGGATACATCCCACCTAATGTGCTGTCCCACTGTCCACAGGCCAGAATTATTTATGCATTAGAAAACACGGTGCCAGGGCAAAAATAAGAGGGGAGAATGAGAGACAGACACATTATTTTAAACCTTTCATAACATCCATAAATATTTCATAACAAATAAATAAAGAATGTTGGGCTTGTTTGGAGGACAGCTGTAGCTGCATGGTTCAGTGCTTTGCAAAGCTCCAGAGACCCCACGCTTACCCCTCAGTTAAGCCCCCATTTCTTTTTAATCATCCACTTAGTGCATTGTGGGTAGGGGAGCTCTCCAGGTGAGTTGAAAAGCTGGAGGTTATGTATGTGAATACAACTTTTTATTTTAGATTGTTAAAGCAAACAGCAGAAGGCGATTTTCTCTTTAATACCCTGTTCAGTGTTTTTGTCTTCTGTCATTGCAATTTTTTAATATATCAGGGAAATGGCTGCTTTGTCTCCAACATTATTAAAAGGTTACCCTACTTTTTCTTCCCCTTTTAGAAACACACTATTTAGCAGGTTAGACATATATTTCATGTAGAAAAATTATGTTTAAATGTAAGGGAGCTATATAAACCTTAAAAGACAAATAATTATATGTTTCTGAATTGCTATAGCTGAGTCAATAACTGTCTTTAGGAGATTCATTTCTTACTTTGGGGTGACAGTTTGAGTTCTTGCACCTCACACAACAGTAATGGTCTCATTAATGGTGTATGTGGGGTATGAAGCATATGAGACTCAGCTGCCCTAGACTGAGGGCTAGTGTCCTACTTAAATTTCCTTCTATGAGGAATTAATAATGGTCTCTTGATTTAGCTGGAAGAACTGAAAAAAAAAAAATAAAAAAATCAGAACATAACTCTGGATTAGATACAATTGATTTTAAGGTCTCAGAGTAGCATTTTGTTGTATTATTTTTTATATTGCATTAAGTTATATCATAACCTCTGGATAGATCCTTAAGTGATGTGCCATTGCTTTGTGTGGTTTTTTTGGATTCCTTCATGTCCTGATACAGCCCCAGAAATTTATGCCTTCCATCCACTAAAGGTGACTATGAAAAACAGCCTTGCAAATATCCTGTACGGGCTGATAGTAGAGGCTTCTCAAGGACAAGACTTGGCTCTGGAGCCAGAGCCTACAGAGCAACATCAGTCCCCTCTTCATGGCATGGCACAGCGTGTCGCCAGAGCCCTTCCTGAGATCTGACCACTTTGTGACCTGATATCCAGGCCCACGCGGCTCTGAGGCAGGTTTTGGGAATGACTTCATTACTTAGGGGAATGCGGAGCCTGTGTCTCGCACCTTCTAGACAGAATGACAACATTTGCTAACAGGAGATAACGCACCTCCAAGCTGCTGTTGAGCATATCCAGAGGGGTGCAGAGGGCCTGAAGCACAATGTTGAATGCCACCTCTCATCGCCGAAATGACACACTGCAGGATCTCTGCCCCTCCAGTGCTTACTGCGTGAAGAACAGCGCAGTGATGTTCACTTGACCTCTCTGGGGTTCCCACCACTGTCTTTGAGGACTGGCTTTTCTGTACTGTGGAAGAATAAGGATGGATATTTGCTTTGGCATCCTGCTGGTGTGGAAGGTGATGTCCAGACCTTTCTTGCACGTTCTGCAATTGCAATCTCCAGCCCCGACAGTGAGAGGACTTGTGGCCTCCAGTGTGACAAAACCAATAACTTCCTGGAGCTGAAGAGGTGAAGCTCTAGGCAAAAAGGTAGAAATTGAAATTTGTGAAATGCATTTGCAGGAACACATACCTGGTAGCAGAAGGTTGTTGTGATATTGAAAGATACTCAGCGGAATATGAACTGGCAGCAAAAATGTTCACAGTAATTTTGATCTACCTATACAGATGCTGACAGACCCCAGAGTGGAGAAATCCACAGAAGTGGAATATCATGTTCAGGACATCTCATTGACAAACTAGAGTGAGACCACAGAAGTGCAACAAACACCAAGCATCTCTTTGGAGGGACTTATACACCAAGGAGAATCCTGGTCTTCCCGTGTAAGACTATCTGTAGACTGGAAAAGCACTAAATATTCATTTGAACCAGCAGATTAATTTCAGATTAAAAAATATTACAAACTTTTCTTCGTATGTGGACTCTCTCTGCAACAATGTATGAATAGTTTTTCTAGAAATTAACCCCCGATTCACTGAAAACAAAGCCTGAGTTCCAGTTGTAGCTTCAACTTCAGCTCATTAAATCCAACTTAAACATCTCTGAGTGAACTGAAGAGCCCATTACATACTTGGAGGCTTAAATCTGATGCCTCCTAACTGGCCCTCTGACAGAAGGAGAAGTTCCCATATTGTCCTTGGAGCTTCTCTGGGCATTTGCAATGCTACCAGCATCCAGTTTGAACTCTGGACATGAAGTGGGACAGTTTTCCAAATATAGCAACAAAAGTGCTACAAACAGAAATAATATGACCCTTCGACTTATATTTAGTATATTCTTCTATATACTTCTGGAGATTGCGTTAGTCACTTTAGTCAAGAGCTGAATATGTAGAGACTAGTTAATGAAAACCAGGCTGAGAAGAAAAGTGAATCTTTTACACTAAAAATCATTCAAAAGAGTCAGAAGGTTTCTAGGTGTTACAGCGATCCCCAGAAAGGCAATGAATTTTCAGTGGAAAATCTGGTAGGCAAAAAAGGAGAATTACAAAAAAAAAAAAAAAAAGGCTGACCATATGACCACGTCTTCATAAATGTAAGTATTCTAAAAAAAAAAATTATTGCATGTTCCTACCTCAGTAAATTACTATTTTTCCTTTATCTAGCTTTTAACTAAGAAATTATAGTCATCCATTGTTGGAGAGTTCATCCTTCATTATTATATCAAACTACCATTATGTCTTAACAACCCCTTGCACTTTTATAGTTGATGAGTTTTAAGAAGAATGAGACAAAAAAGAGCATATAACAGGTGGTGTTATGCTGCTTTTTTTCTTTTTTTTTTTATATTAACAGAGTTTTCATGTCCAAAGTAAAACACAATATTTTAAAAGTGATCTATTTTTAAGATGATCTGCAGTCAAGAGGGAATATGTCTTGAAAAATCCAGACCATTTGAAAGACTTTCCTAACTTGTTGATGTTTGGTCTTGTTTTTCTTTCTGTAGAGTGAAGGTTAGTGACCAACAGTTTTCAAAGGCAAGCAAATTGAAAATCTTGTTAGACAAAGATGTAAAAAATCCCCATTCCAGGAGGTTAAGAAAACAGCCTATTGCAGTCTACATATTTTGTTAGATTTCCTGCATTTTCACCAGAATCAACCTAGGTCTATCTCCCTTCAGAAAGGACAAAAAAATGATACCCTATTATTTGATGAATAGCATTATAATCCTTATTTTGTGCTTTCTCAATGAAGAGAAATTGTGTTGAAAATTTTCAAATACTCTTTATAGTTTTAACAAATGGAGGAAATTGGTGCTCTTTGCTGAAAAAAGAGGAAAAAAAGTGATTATTTTTCTGAAAATCAGTGTGTTTGGTTTTGCTTGTTAGTTCAAATATTCTGCACGTACTCCCTCTGGAAATGCCTTCTGATAGGAGAAACTGATTGGAGACTGAGGCACCAATTTCAGAAAGCATCCTTAATTCCAACCAGCAGTGCAAGACCCCATCAAAATGTAAATGTGATCCTGAACTTGGGTATCCTTCTGTTTCTTCCTTTTGAATGAGGTACACAGAGGTGTTCTTCTACACACAGTGCTTCTTCAGGAACTGACCAGCTAAGCAAGCTGACATTTTTACTAGATTATTTTTGTTCTGTCTTAGGGCTGAAGTACAGGAATGATATTTTTATCCCTTGCTAAACCATATAGATTATTTTCAGGAGGAAAAAAGGAAACAAAAAGCAGTAAATAAAAATAAATACATGTCTGGCCCTGATAGCAATTAACAGAAATTAATGGAATTCTTCTAATTTCATAAATAATATTAATCTTTGATTAAAGCTTTGTATTAGCAATAATACAAACTGTTATGCAATCTCAGCATTTTGCAGACAAGTATGGTAGTTTTACTTCTCTTGCTTGTATACAGATGACCTTCAACTGAGACACAAGCAGAAAACTGAATTTTTTATATATAGGAGCTCATGATCAAAAGGTCTTTCCTTGGTATCCGTTTTCACAGGACCCATGCATTTAAAATACAGTAGGCTTCATTTCATTTTATGCTGACTGAGATGTTTACTATTGTCACGTTATTAACCTTGCTTTACAAAGGCTTTTATAACATCAGTATTAGAGTTTATTACTAGTCTTATTTGTGATATACAGTTCATGGCCTTATTAAAGAATGTGTCCTGCCCTTGGAATTCCCTGGTATCAGGTAAATAAAAATGCACTCTTCTCTCTTTAAAAAATCAAATAATCACAGATATATGTGTTTTCTTTAATATCCTCTGTACAAAAAGAAGTTTGAGGAAGATTTGACTTGTCAGAAAACTATCAATGTGATATAAATTCTTTATAATTAAAATCTAGCCCATGAAGTCAACAAATGACAAGTATTACTTGCTGTTTGTCCATTTCACCTGAGTTAGTTGGTGACAGTTCCCAAAGGATAAATTGCTACCTAACACTTCAGAGTTGCCATGTTTCAAACTCCTTTTTGGATAGATAAACCAAGAAACACAGCAGGTGTGGGGAATTTGTAAGTTTTCAGCCTCCTGCTATTCATTAAGGAAAAAGAAGAAAATTTCTCGAGGGCTGGGTTGGCAATTCTTGAGTTCAGGTTATGTTTTGATTGGTGTAAAACAGTCATGAAACTTGTAAAAGTAGATCTCTTTGAACCTTGAGGAGTACAATCAGTAACAAGTCTGAAATGTTTCAAGAGTTTTGGGAGCCTTCTGGGTCATTCCTGCCTATCACAGAGTACGTAATCAATATTTTTGGTATTCAAAGCCATCTATAGAGCAGGGTTTAATCCCCTCACCATCAAGTGCATCAGCTTTCTACTTTCTTCTTTTTACACAGCAGCCTTTACTGCAGATGCCAGAGTCTCTGTGTGCTCTGCACTGAAAAGAATTGACAGAAGAGCTTCACATCTGAGTAACACCATCTTTCCCATGTCTGCTTCAATGTCTTTGACCTTACCTAGACAAGTAATTTTCCCATATTCTTCTCCAGGAAACTCTCCTGTATTGGCCATGGAGCAAAATTACTTCTGCAAAACAGAGATTTGCCTCTCTTGGATGTTTCCTAAGCCCACTTCAAAATGACCATCATGCATGAAAACATTCCCATATATTTTTAATACTGTCCCTTTAGTCTTTGACTTTAATACACTGCCTTCAAAATTTCTACAAATCTATACAGATATTATGTAAAGGTCGCGTATGAATCTGGTTTACTCTATTCATAATAGAGTTCAGAACCACATTCCTTGAGATTTGTTGTCTACTTAAAATCAAACCTTGCACTCACAGAGTGGAACTGTTGGGTTAGTGCTCTATTTAAGTGTTTTTTAGGCTGTAACAGCTGAACTTTGTACTTGTTTGCACTCTGGTGAGACATACGTAAATTAGACAACTTATGTTATAAAGTTATATTATAAAAAGTTTACGCTAAGACACAGTTCTTTAGAACGTTTTCTGGAATTCGGGAGACCACTTGACCATCCAGGTCTGAAAAACCACTAAGATAGAAGGCGTGCTGAGGCAAGCAAAATTTTACAATGCAACAAAGTCCCTCCCAATTCCACCACCAAAGAGGACAAGTTGTATCGCCTGTTTTCTCCTTTTGTGTATGATAATTTTCTTATGCCCAGAAAATAATGAAGCAAAATCAGCAAGTCCTCCAAGCCTCACCTCGTTCCAGTTTCATAAATCACGAATTACCTTTGTACCTGTATATGTCACAAATCTTGGTTAAGGTTAACTAGTTCCTTTCGTTGCAGTACCCTTATTTTGCTGCCTTTTTGTCTTTTGAACACATGCAATGTGGTGGACCAGGAAAATTTTATGTTTAAAATAAAGGAAGGCAGACTTCTGAAGATTTTTAAAAAGAGAGCTGTAGGTTTACATTTGAAACTAAACTCAAAAACTTTAATCTGAACCTGAAATTCCCAAATTAAAAGGAAAATTGTGCCAGTAACACCTTGTGTGCTGGTATGTGTTGTCTTCTTAGGAGGAATAATACAAAGAACCATGGATTCTTAATACAACAGTAATTTTCTAAATACATGTGATATACACGCACGGTCTCCATTGATTAATCCAGAAATGTATCAGCCACAATTCAGACCTCTACTAGTATGATAACAGAGAAATTTCCATTTCCCTGAAAAAATATGTATATTTCACAGGAATTTTGATAAAATTTAATAATCTAATTTCAAGCTTGATTTTCAACTTTAGAGTCCATGGAGGACTTCAATAAAAAAAAAAAAGATAAGTCTCAGATTATTTTTGTCTGAATACAGCTGTATTTTTTGATGTATTCAGGGCTTATCCTAAAAATTAATGATCTACAGAGAATATTCAATTAAACCATCTTTGTTTGCATATCTTAGCTACCTAATAAAAATATCTCAGTTGAGAGGATGTAATGAATTGAATATAGGTGAAGAGAAAAGTCCTTTTCAGTTAAGCATATAAAAAGGATAATAGCATTCATACTTTGCAGAATTACCTTACTTGTGGTAAAGACATGATTGTCAAAAAACCAAATAACTTCATTTATATTAAATGTTATTGTAGGTGTAAGGCATAAGATTCTTATTTTCCTTAGAATTAAATTACACCCAAACTCCACTGCAATTTTTAAAATCAGTGTTTAATTCATAGTGGGATTTTTTTTTAATATAGAAAGGTGGACTACATTTTACCCAAACAAATGTGGTGGGACAAGTATGTTTAATTTGCTCAAGAGGGAGTGTACAGAGACTGAGTGAAAAACTAGAAAGGCAACTGCAAAGCAGAAAATTATTTTGCAGTGGGGACATGCTATAGGGAATCTTGAGAGTCATAAGTTCTTACCTGTTCCTTTCAAAGTAATAGAGTTACAACTTCATGCACTAAAAGAAATGCATTGTCTTTTCACCTGCAATTTTTATTACTTAAGTGCAGAAAGACCTTATTCTGATGGTGAATAGAGAAAAAATTCCATTAGCTAAAATATGGTTCGCATCAGTGGAATCAGAAATTCTTTCACCATCAGTGAATTTTGTACCAGTTGAGACGAAAGCAAGGTATGACAAGCTTCCCTGGTTTAAGATACATTTCTGTTTTGCTGGAGTTCCATTACTCTGTGATGAATCTTTGTCGACCATATATGTCCTAGAACTGTAGCAACAAAGCAAAACATCTTTGTCTTCTTTGGTATGCAGAAATATTTTACCATTTAAAACAATTAAGAGAACATTCTTCACTCTGCCACGACTTGAAACCATATTGTAACAATACTCAGCAGTTGTTCTGCTGCTTTAATCTTTGCTCTGCAGTCTCATTTCACACACTACTGCCACTTTCAAGATGGGTCTTCCTACAAATTCAATTTTTAAAAGTCAGTCAAACCCCTTCCCTCAATATGAAATATTCTATAGAGAAGGCTAGGGGAAAAAAACAAAAAAAAAAATTAAATAATGTAAATGTCCAATAAAAAAATAAGTAACAGAGTCAGTCAATGTATTACCATAGTGTTCTAAGAGTATTTCACAAATCTAATGACGCCTCACCTATTTCATATAGTAACACATCATGAAAAGTTTTCAGCTTACATGAGTTACTGGAACTGGGTTATGGTCAAGGGAAATGCATTTATCAAGAGTGGGGACATCAGACGGACTTTTTAAAATGTAGTATAGATGCCGTGAACAGTTTTTTATGGATTTGTAACATTGTTTAGGATAGAATTTGTTAAAAGTAAATACCTCAACAACTCCAGTGATCCTATCAGGTTTGGTTCTCAGTATTACTTTCTGCTGAAAAAAAAAAATCGGTAGAGGAATTGATCCACTGCCGGTGATCTGAGACCAAGATCTTGGTGTTACGTGGCTTCATTTTTGCTCTCTGAGTGGCCCTAAAGACAGCACAGCAGACATAAGGAATGCAGTTTGTCATGAAGCCACAGGCACTGCTCCCTTTCCCTTCCACAAATTCCTGGATTTTCCACTGCACAAATCCAAATTCATTTTGTCAATATTCTCTCCTTCACTTATCCCAGCTCACTGGTTCTGCACAACAAAAACTGTCACAAGAAGACAATGTCAGGAAGTCTTTACCAGACATTGGAAGAACTGACCAGTTTTGTCCTGGTGTTGAAAAAATATGTTGTGATCACATTAACTTTATGAGTTACCACTGATTTTTAACTTTTCTTGCTTTAATTAATGTTAATTTGGCCACAATGTAAAATAAAATTGTTTATGAAGATAATCTTCATAATCTCTCTCTGAAAGTAGTAAGTTGGGTTTTGGAACAAAATTTTCAAAAGGACTCTCTCTTAAAAGGTTGAAGTAGAGAGAGAGAACTGTTCCAGCATGACTGGGTGTACATAGTATGGAAAACTGGAGCCAGAACTGTTAAGAGTGGTTACACCTAATTCAATACTTGGTGCTAGCAAATTGCAAAGAAAAGACAGTAGGTTTAATTAGGTTAACACAACTAGTTTCACCCTCCCCTCGTCTTAGACCTGCACCCTCATTAAAAAATTAAATAGGTTTATGTCTCTTACAGAGGGTTTTTTTTTTTTGCTGGATTCCTCCAAAACCAAAAATATCAGTAGAATGAACATTTATCATTCCTAGACTGCTCTAATTTTCACACTCTAGTTTTCAGCTTGCTTTTATATTTATATGTGACTGATCTGCCCAAATATTCTGCTGAATGAATAGGAATAAACTGCATTCGTATTTGCATACCATATGCCCACTAAGGGTTTAATTACACTTTGTTCCACAAACAAGTATTTTTAAAAAATTAACGTATGTCAGCTAATTATTTTTCCTGAGTTATTTACTTTTTCATTTTGCTTCATTTTTAATTTATACAAGACCTCTTTGTGGCCTTGTTTCATTTTCCAAAGAATTATTATAACTGTGGCTCTACTACCTCAAACGCTCAGGCAAATCCTTTAGTTTATCCACCTGAGCAGTCATCAAAGATTTCTATGTACAAAGTAAGGAAAGTTACATATGAGCGTAATTTTTTCCAGTTTAGATGCGGAAATATGCTCATATACAATACATATTGCACAAACTACAGCCTACAAAAACTGAAGATTAGCCTGAAAAAAGCCTCCATCACTCCACCATAGCAATCTCAAATTAAATTTGTTTGGCAGGATTCTACAGAAGTGCATCACTCATCTTCCTTTCACATTCCACATGATCTTTCAGAACACTTTCTCACATAGTCATGAGTGTCCATACTAAACACACAGATGCATGCTTCATGAATTTCAAATATTGATTGGAAAATAAAATTGATTGGAATATAGCTGCTCACCAGGATATGAGAGCGAACCTGACCAGTGGAGTACCAAACAGCCAACTTCATCAGGCCCTTAGGACATGTGAGTATTGCAGATTCACTCATATGGCTCAATAAGCATACTGACAGACCATTTCAGATTAAGTCATTACTCTAGAAACCAGGGCCCTGGGACTCACAGGACACTCAAAGAAGTTAAGGACAAGTAAAGTTAACTCATTTTTTAATTTTCTTAATTACATGGAGCAATGATGTTTCATGTGAAATTTCTTTCTGATCAAACACAAAAAATAATTCACAGAGAGTGAATTCACAGTTCTCACACTGAAAGTCCCAACAAGCAGAACAGGGTCTGTATGACAAAGACAGCTCTTTGGATTATGATATCTTAATACCAAGGATATGCTTATGCAGAGGCAACCCGGGAAACCAAGCAACATGAGTCTGAAACCAGTTTGGGTTTTTTTTCATTTGTGCCATCCATCATCTGGAGAGCGTTTGGACTGTCCACAGCAGCCTTTTACATATCTCACCTTACTATTACTTTTTTCCCCCCATCTCTTCTTCTTCAGCTTAAATAACCCTGATTGCTTCAGCCTTCCTTTGTCAGTTTGTTTTCTTACCTCATCATTATTATCTCTCCCCTTTCCACTTACTGTGATTTACCGTCTTTTGTCAGTGTAGAGTCCAAAGACATCACAAGGCTCAGGACCTTTCATCTTCCCAAATAAGTCAAATAAACACATATCTTGCAGTTATGATGCTGTTTGCTTTCTCTCAATATGGCATTTGCAGCCCATGGTATTGTTTCCTTATGCTGTGGTTTCAGTGTCCCTCACAGCGTTTCCTACAGAAAAGCCACCTACTCTGTATTACAGGCTTGCAGAGCTGATAATGCATACCTAGGTGCAAAATCTTCCTACCTGAAAAATAAAAGGGATTTCATATCAGATTTTTCAATTTGCTCAAATTATTCCAAATTTTGTGCTTATCATTAAACATTCACAGGCCCTCAGCTAAATATCTCTTTATGTAAGAAGCTATTCCCTGTATGAAAAGCAAGCTGTTATTTAAAGTATCAAATAAAACTGAATTCATCATAGGTCTCTAGAGAAAATAACTCTGTGACTAAACCATCAGTAGCTGCTCTTTAGTTCTTTTTATAACTATTTTACATTGCTTTTTTAGTGAAAGATGTAAGTATAATAGGGTTTTTCAATATATTGCAATATAATTTATTTTAGGTAGTATGTTTAATACAAACGCTCTCCTAAATAACTTGAAGGAACTCTATACAAAGAAGAACCTCCATTGCACTTAGTAGGGGAAAAAAATGGTGTAAAGATAGTGTTTAAACAATAACTGAGAAGATTGGCACGTCTGGGCAATAGGAAAATAGTACAGAACATAAAGCACTTATCTTTTTGCAAAGTTTATTTAATTTTCAAGTTGTAAAAAGAAGGGTAGCTTATGAGGAAGTGAAGTTTAAATTGTTCTAAAAGGTAATCTCTGTATAAGAAGTATGTCGGTCGTATTGTGATAAAGAATAAGGAACAGAAAAGCTCTGAAATGCACAGAAAGAAGAGAAGAATTTGAAGATAAGAGGTTTGAATGTCTCCTCTGTACCAGGTAAAGCACAGGATATGCAAAAAAGCTAATTACAGGCCACTGTTTATGGAGTCTATTCAGGACTATCTGAAGCTAAGAAAAGCTGTACAGTGGTAAGAAATACCAGAGGGCAGGGATTTTAGCTGTTTGGCTTCTGGTGATTGCAGGATAATGGTGTTGGGATTGGCCAGATCCTAGGGACAGAGTGATCACTGTGGCTGCTAACCCTGAGGGCTAATGAGAAGAGACATTCTGGTTTCCAATTCCAAAACAAGGTAGAACACCTCCAAGGACATTTAAAGCAAGTCCTGTTGCATATTGAGAAGCACAAAAACTTTTGGGCTCAGTGAGGTGCCTCTAATGGATTGTCTCACTTGAGCCTGGGATTGCTTTACATTATACTGCTGGAACAGCCCAGCTAGGAAAAGTCCTACAGGAGAAGCCCATGCAAGAGGAGAATTTCTTCATACAAGCACAGTCAAAGGCTGCAATAGCAATATCAGTCACACTAAGAAAAGTTTGAGAGGTCTGGCAGAAGCAGGAGAAAGCAGAAACAAGGTACAAAACAAATTGATTTGTTGAACCTCCAGCAGCACAACTAATTATAAACTAGTAGAACAAATTTGCAGGAATATCATAGAATCACACACATCAATCTGGAGTCTAGAATGCACATTATACACAAAACAGTCTGAAACATCTCAATATTTGACCCTCAGGAGGACTGACATATTATGGTATGTATTGTGAACCCTGGACACAATGAGCTGAAGTGGAATCTTGCATTCTGCCTCTATTAGGGCAGGCCAGACAGGCAAGAATAACAGCAAGCTGCAAAGAGACAGAGTGGCACCAAGGTTAAACTGCCAGAGTGCGCAGTGAGCAAAGGGTGTGCTGTGCTGCATCCCAGAGCTGTGTTTAAATTCTCTCCACATGCTGCTTAATGGACCCTGAGCAGGAAACTCTGGACTATGAATTGTATTCCACGAGCCCTGCATCAGCACGGGGGCTGCAGAGCCTTTGCTAGCTGAAGTCATACCTGACTGACTGTGTGCCTGGGGTCTGATAAAACTGGGCAGAGATTACCCAGGTCAGCCCAGCCACCTACAGTGATTGCAAGCTAGAACTTGAGTGTTAACTTTTTTTCTGATTTTACCTTTTACTTCCACAACTTTGTTTTTCTTGCTTTTGGACATTAGAATCTCCCCTTTACTTCATTTGGTTACTTTGAAATAAACATACAGATTACCAAATCGAAAAGTTTCATCTATACCGAGCTAATCATTTAACTGTGTTTTCTCACCCTCATGGAAAGTGGAAGCTGGGGCAGATTAAGTCTCTCTTTTAATTTTCATGCTACAGCTTTACAGTTCATCACAAGGCACAAGTGCGATGTCTGAGCTGCAACTTCCATAAAGCACTGGAGCAGATGAAACAAAATATAGTTACTGGTACCTGCCACCAAATAATAACATTTGATGTGACTTGACGAATGAACATAAGCCAAAAGAGAGTATTTCCATTCTAGTGGAAGCTTTAATGGAAGGATCTGGTTATTGAAGACAGAAGCTTTCTTTTTCTTTTTTTTTTTTTCTTTGACAAAATGTGTTCCCAGCATAAGCTTATTAGAAACTGCACTTATCTGTTTCTCATGTAAAAAAATGTCAGCTTTTCTGATCATCTCTGCTACTGTTATGAAAACATACTGGTCAATATTTCAGTCATTCTTATACCAGTCCACAGTGCTGCTTATCTTTCTTTGCAGGGTGGACATCTAGTTCCTAATTTCCATGAATGGGATAAGAACCTTTAGGTTGCTGGACTGAGGTCAAAATCAACTTGCTCTTCTGAAGTATTTCTTAAAATGTGACTTAAGATCTCTAATTGTTCATTTTCAGTCAGCATCAGAAATCTGATTTGTGCTTCTTATTACATCAGCTTCTTATTGACTTCCAGATGTTGACTTTCTCCCATTGAAAGCACTCTTCTCCTTCACAAGCTCCTCCTGAGCTGCTGAACTGCTTAAAATCAATTCACAAGATTTTAATTTTCCTGTATGCATTATGCAGGCACATAATTTTTTGCACTGTTAACTGTGGGTTGATTCACACTCTTTTTGTTGGCATTGTACTCAAAATACTCAATTGATGAAGATCTACTTTGTGACAAAACAGGTTTTGTTTTCCTTCAGAAAAAACAAGGGTTTTTTTATTCCCACCCCAAGGTTCAACCTTGCTATGCCTCTCTTCAGAACTCTTTCATAAACTCATTTTTATTTCTTTATTTTTTGAAAACAGTTCTAAAGCTTTCTATGTTTCCTTCAACTGCTTGGCATCTCCACTCCAATCTACAGAACAGGCTAAAATTCTTTTTTTTTTTTGTCATCAGCAAAACAGAAGCCAAAGTAGACCAGCAAGGAAAAAACTAGAATAAATTAATAAAGAGTTTTGTAGGTATATAATTTTCCATTCATTACCATTTCCCAAAATATATCCCAGATATGGAGAGTGCAGTGAGCCTGAATCAAGCTGCAATCTGTCCCACTACACATTAGAGTTCTAGTAAAATTATATAAAATTTGATAAAGAGTATAAGAAAAGCTCAAAACAGAAAGAAAATATTAATACACAAGAAATTAAAAGTTAATGGAAGAAATAAAACCTTTGAGCCCCAGAGAGTTTATCTGGGGTAGAGGAGAGAGGAGAGAAAGGAGGAGAACAAAAGATAAATAAAAGATTGCAAGGGGGAAGGAAAATGGTGCTCTGCTTTCACTGGGAATACTTAAATGCCTCACAAGATGAGCAGAGCATTAGGATATGAAAACCTAAAGGGCAATATAATCCCAAAGGGGAGGACTAGTTTCAAAAGAAGGTTTATTAAAACTTAGCTTGCTTTGCATAATGTCAGAAAAAGAAATACAGTGAAACTCTAACCTTTTTTCCTTTTCAACTTTCAGTTCCTTTACACTCTTTTTTCTCTATGATCGCTTTCCCTACCCTGTAGCTTTACTCCTGCTTTCTGTTTATAACCTTTAGAATACTTTCATGAGCATATGCTATAATTCTCTTCCCTTTTCTTTATCTCCTTGTTCCTACAAGCTGGCTTGAATAAAGAAGTCATTATCAGCAAGCCCACAATGGGTCCAGACATCCACATTCAAGATGTTGTATAGATGATATATTGATCAGTCCTCAATGAGTAATAGCGCTCTAATGAAAAGAGCGTACAGAAGTTAATGTATCTGCTCATGCAAACCACAAATGAAGCATTCTGTGGCACAAAGGGTCTGGCCCTGTGAATTATAATTACTCCCTACAACAATAAAAGTCAGGAGTGGTTTTATTTATTTACCGCAATCAATGATAGTCTGTGGGCTACACATTGAAAATTCGTTTTACAAACCAGCACCCAGACTATTGGCCTTTTCTGTGTCCATTGGGAATTAACCCCTCAGCTGCCACTGCAGATCCTGAGATAGCTATTCCTACAGAAATGAAAAGACCGCGGTTTGTTTCAGTGTCGTTCAGGTTAAGAAATGCAACTACAAGCATTCAGAGAGGAGTTACCATATGTGACTGCTCCCAGTAGAGACAGCATATATTAAAGCAGGATGAGCATATAAAAACAAAGACTTTCTGTCCCACATGAACTACTTGGGGAGTCCCTGGTTTGAAAACTGCACCACAGCGCTGTGTCATGCAACTTTCACAGTCTGATGAGAGTGTTTTTAATGCTTTAGAACCTTCTCTTCTGTCCTCAAAGCAATGAACAGTAGAATAAATTCAATCTATGCTAACACATAGAGTATGTAGCCAAGGAAAATAAAAGAAGCACCATTCCACTTCTTAATTAAATTGTAGGAAAAAGAAAATTAAATTCTGTTGACACCTATGCTAAAGCAGAATAAACCTGTCACTGTATTTCAGTAGAACTGCAAAGATTAACCAAAAAAAGCCTTAAACCCTAAATTAAAATATAATTATGCTACTTTTGTGAATTATGTTTTGCATATTAAATATTGGTCTGTCATCCTTTCAAAAGCCAGACACTAGGAAACTCAGAGAGAAAGCCAATGTGGGTGATCAAAGGTGAGAAGTAGTTTTTTTTCAAAGAACAACTAAAACAAAGGACTGGTCAGACCAGAAAAGAAATGCTGGGATGGAATGAGGGAGTAGTAGAGGTTCATAAAATCCATGTGTGTCTCACAGAAGATAAAAACAGAATATCTGTACTCTGTCTTTCTCATTATGACATCTAGGGGACAACAAATGTGACTAGAAAACTGAAAACAAATAAATGCAGATACTTTCCCACACAAATAACATCTTTGCTCCTAGACCCAGGATGCTACAGATGTCAGAAGTTTGTGTGATTTCCAGAGACAACTGATCAAACGTCACGGCAGAAAGCTCCTCAAGATCTCTTTCCCAGGAAATCCTAAGCCACAAATCATTAGAAGCTGGAAAATGTTCTGCAGGAAGTGTCATTAAATTACAATTTTACCTCCTCATCCTGGCTTTTGAGACTTGCCACCACCAGCTGAAGTTGACTATAGCCTGAGCCAGTGAGCTGGGTGCACTGATTATGTTAAAATCAACAACTGACTCATAAAACAAAGTATTATTTTATGCAACCAACCAATGTGCAAAAAAATTAAATTAAAAGAGGTTCTTTTTCAATGTTTTCACTGTAAGTCAGATCAACATGTGACTGAAGCACTGTCTGATGTAAAGCCTCATTTCCTGACAGTGGGCTGTAACACGGCATTTATTCAAACGCACCCATCTGTTTAATTTGTCCCTTATTTTTTTTTATGTTTCTTAATGTTGTTAAACTGCACGGACTTGTAGTTTGGTTGGCTTGCAGCACCTATC
Organism: Origma solitaria; assembly: GCA_013397895.1. NCBI lineage: Eukaryota > Metazoa > Chordata > Aves > Passeriformes > Acanthizidae > Origma > Origma solitaria. The sequence continues at coordinate 244,847 of VZRL01002037.1, forward strand.
ATGCAGAAGAAACAAAGAGTTTCCTTCATGGAGCACCAGAATGATATGCAGTTTGCTTTTAATTGGTGTGGAGGCCTTTGAAGAGGAGAAGTGAAGGCTCCAGAATTTCTGTCAAAAAAAACAAATTACCTTCCAAGGCTAAAATCTGCACTGATAGGAAATGCAAGCGACCTTCCCTTGAATCCTGAATAATCTGGGTTCTGAATTAATTATATCTTTCCAAAGCTTAACCATAAATAGGAGTAGTCATCTTTTTTTTTTCTTTTCTTGTCTGTTCCCTGCTGTGTGTGTACATGTGTCCTTCTTAAGTCTTAGAAAATCTCTCTGATTAAGAGTAGGATTAATATAGAAGAATTAAACTTTTAAGATCAAAAAGAAAAGACATTTAACTTTTACCAATAAGAAATTGTTACTAACAAGAACTCTTTGAGTGAAAGAAAGGCTCCCTGGGTACAACGGACTGTTTAACTAAAAATACAAAGTTTTTTCGTTAAGTAATCTTCAAAAGGAAATATTTTATTTTTACATTTATTTACACTTTAATCCTATCCTTTTCCTGCCTCACTTGGTGCCTTCTTATAGAGAATAATATAAATGGTTGTAAAGTGTTATTTCCATTCATCATCTAAGCCCTATATGCAAAGTAATAAATGAGAAGTTATACATAAAAAAATTACACCGTTCTTCTTGCACTCTTGTTTATTATTTGAGACCATACAATACAGTTTGAAATAGCTTCAGTAGTATTACAGTGAAAATCTTTATTCTTTTTCTTTGATACTTACCATCAATAAAAGGAAGAAAAAAGAAAGGAGACTAGTTAATCCACTAATGGCATCTTCACATATTTAATTACTATTATTTTTATAGCAAGATCATTTAACTGACACTGAACATAATTTTTCATATTCAGTGAGGAAGTTTATATTATATATATAATGCTAGGTAGGTGAAAAGGAGTGCAACATGTAAATGAAATATAAAAAATAGATGTGAGATGACTTCTACAAATTTTCAGCATCACTAACAAAAATACTGACTTTCCCCAAACGCAGTAAGAATTCCACATCTGAGCTGAACTGACCTCCAAGAGGGTCCTGTTTGTCATAGAGGCACAATTTTTTTCCTCAGTTCTTTACATAAATCTGGAGAAATTTCATTTATTTCAGTGCTATTGTTCTGAATTTCTCACACCATAATGAGAAACAAAATTAAAATTATTGCAAATTTTAAAAAAATTCTCTATTTCTCTCTTAAAAATCTCTACTTCTCTTAGTGCAAATTTTTCTCAGACTTTACGGTATAATACTGAGATGCACACTTTCAATAAATGTATTTTTCTTATTTTTCCCATCTTTATAACTTCGTATGGCAATAAGTTTTTCTATTGCATCTTGTAGTTCAGAAGGCAATGTGCATGTTAGAGGGTAAGCAAAGGTTGTTTTTTGTACACCAGGAGCTGAGGAAACATCGCCACAGATTTCAGAAGACAGAAGGGTCACTTCTCAGATACTGCTGTGAAAACGCTGCCAGAAGATGGAGCAGTCTTGTGTTTTGTTATCTTATATTTTTATACATAAATTTCCCTTCTGAATATACTGTCACATAATCAGCATCATCTCTGATACGAGCAAGTCGGTTCGAGGGCTTCATTAGGTTTGAGAGGAATTGTAAGATAGGTATAAAGTCTATGCAAGGTCTTCTATAAGAGACAAGATTTAATCTGGATATGGAAAGGGAGCAAATGAGAGTTACTGAAAGGCAGCCTGACTTTTAGGCTTCAGGTCTAAGGTCTTTGACTGAATTGCATTAGACTTGAATTAGGAAATTAAAACAAATTGCTGGCGATACTTCACCCATACCAACAAGAAGTGAACAGAAAAGATGCAGGGACAGTATTTGAAAAGAAGGGGACTGAAATTTTAAAAACTGTTGAAAAATAAAATAAATGTATTCCTAACAGACAGAATGTAAGATTAAGATTGACTTTGTTTCAGAACATACTAAGAATTATGAATGGACAAGAGTCTAGCAGAAAAGTAATTTGAACATTCCTCTTGTTTCTGAACACCCAATGAATGGCCAAAAAGAAGATGATACAGTTCAATTAGATTATGCAATAAATTTGCCATCTAGAATTTGGAGGATGCAACATTTATGGAGGAGAGAAAATATGTAGAATGAAAATTTACTTCCTATTATAGGAAATATTTCTGGGTTTCTGCATTCTTTGACCATCCTCGAGATCAGAAATGAAATGTTAGAACCTTTTACCATGTTTGTTCTGCAGTCTACTCTTCACTAGCACTCCTAAGAATGTATCAAGAGTCAAAATCATCACATCTCCCACCATTCCAGGCAACTATATTTTTATAATTCCAGTTTTAAATTTACCTCCATCCATCTTAGAAGTAGTTTTTTTCCCTTTGTCCCTTCTGTCTTACAGTAAGTCTGTTCCAAAACTTTACTCTTCTGATATCTATAGATCGACTTCTTGGCTGAGATGTCTCAGTTACGCACATTTTTTTTCCTTTTTCCATGTTTCTCTTCCAGTTACCTACCTCTTTGGTGTTTATTTCTATAAAATATTTATAAAGAGAAATTCTGTTTCTTATCTTTTATTTTTGATGTTGAGCAAACCAGGCTCTTTTACTCTCCCATTGTAAAACAAATCTTCACATCCTTGGTCATTACTGGTTATTTTCTTTCCACATACTAATTAGTATGTACTTCTTTTCTTCTCCCTAAATTGCCAAAATTGTAGTGTAACCTGCAGGAGGTCACACACAGATGCAGATATCACAGCTCAGATATAGGTATTTGTCTTGAAGTAAGATTAATCCATCCCCTTATTTTTGGCAAGATGAGTCTTTTTGAGGATAGACAAGCTGTCTCATCCTATTGGAATCCAGTAATTGATGTGACAACAATATTACACCGAATTTCTGCAGAGGAAGGATGTCCCCTTAAAAAAAAAGACAGCCAAGGAATGTCCCATTAAAATGTCCTTTAAGGATCTCATCTTGAGGTTGATCTCACAACTCCCAAACTATTTTTCTGTATTACTTCCCCCACCCTGTTTTTGTTTTTGTTTTGGGGGGAGTTTTGTTTGGGGTTTTTTTGGGTTTTTTTTTTTGGTAAGAGGTTTTTAGTTCAAAAAGTTCCAGAAGGAGGCAGTTGAAAACAATGGAAAGTCCAGGATTTTTCTTTCTTCTGGGGTGTGAGTGTGGGATTTTTTTTTGTTTTTAATGGGAAGGTATTTAAGGGTACAAGAATAACAGCTGAAAGAATAGTGGCCAGAATGGAAGCAATAAGGATCTCCAGGGCAAGAGAATGAGGGGATACAGTAGACAAGGCAATGGGAACACACATTAATGCCTAATGTTGTTATCTCTGACTCCTCAGCCTCTGAAACACCAGTATCTGATACCCACCAAGGCACAGTAACTAGTGGACATCTCAGGAGATTCTAGCGAGTGATCTTTCAGATGCCATGCAATCCCAGAAACATACCTTCTAGGAAAGTTATGGAATGTGCAGACATTCCTGTGGTCCCAGGTGACCAGGAAGGACTGAGCACTCCTTTCTTTAAGGCTTTTCTTTAAGACTCTGTATTTGTAAACAATTTTCTGTGAACAAATCATTCAATTCACTGTGAGCAAGGCACTTGTTCCTTCCTGCCTCAGAAATTTTCCTCAGGTTGGTAATTTTTACATGAGCTACGCTCCCCCCCACA
>VZRL01002037.1:248624-273941 GCA_013397895.1 Origma solitaria
AAAAAAAAAGACTAGAATTTAGTGACCTACAGAACAAAAAGCATTGTGGACACTGAATGTTTAAAATTTGGACAACATCAGCTGACAAAAATTTCCAGAGCATCATAGTAGTCAATGAGACTAGGATAACTTACTCAAGGATCTGCTCTTTTATATGGTCTCCTAAATCCCGCTCCACTTGATGGCTTTTATAACACAGGACCATAGCCTAAATAGGTCAATGCAAGTGTGATTTCTTCATGAGACAAGCAAAGAAAAATTTAAAGTGAGGAAAAAGGAGGGAAAAATGCATAGAAATTTTAATAAATTTACTTGTCCTCCAAGGGAAAAATAGTTAATATTAAGCATTAAATGTAACTCTGTAGTTCCACATTTTAATGTTTTGCCCTCTCCCTGAATTATAAAGTAAGGAATTAAATGAAGCTGAGTAAAATATATGTTTGTTTTTATACTCCTTGTACATGTTTTTGTGCATAAATATAATGGCTAGGTAACCAATTCTGATACAAGTATCATATATTTTTACATGCACAAATAAATTCACTAGTGATAAATATCACTTTTAGCAGCTGTGCTCCCTGAACACAGCTCCTTTATTATTTCACACAAGCTACATTCCCATAAGTTCCTCTGAAAAATGAATCTAAAAAGTTTTGTTTGTCTGGCTCCTTGGTTATTATTTTACTACTAAGTCACTGTTGGTAAATTATAATATCTAGTTCAGGTAAACTTCAGAAAATATTACTAAAATTATCACTGAGAATAAGAGGATAAGAGTAAATTAAAAACAAATAGTTCAAATGAAAAAGGAAATGTCAAGGGGGAAAATAAAGCAAGAAATGAGGAGTGGAAAAAATAAAATCTTAGAGAGAGAAAACAAATGTGATAGGAAGTTCCAAAGGTAGAGACAGCAAAAGTACTTTGTTCTCATATAATACTCATAATAAAACACATATTTACTCTCTTGTAACAAGGCAAAGCAAGTGTTCTCTTTGTATGGCCTTCAAAAGTGATTTTTCTCTGGACTTAAACTACTCAGTCTTTAAGATAAGTCAATCTTGTTTGTCAAAAACATTTTTCAAAACAGACCACCTTTTCCCTCAGATGCTGAACTAAATATAGCAGATATGGCCCTTCCATCACATTTACCCTCCAGCCCCAAGTCTCTGTGCTTGCTGTGGATAGACCATGAGCTATATTATCTTTATTGCCTGACCCTCCTACCTGGAGGGGACAGGAAGGAAAAGAAGCTGTCATTGTGCCTCCACTCTCTGCAGCTCATGTTATTAGTAGTAATACAAGTTCAAACCTAAAACCAATTCATCCAGAAAGACAAAGTGTCCTCTGAAAAATGTTCCAGCAAACAGCATTGAGACAATATGTATTTTCAACTAAAACTTAAAATAGTTGTTTATGAACATGGTTCTTTCCATGTTTTCTTGAATATTTGTCCTTTTCTCTGGGCCAGTGATCACCTTTTATATCTTGAGTGTTGAAAATGTGTGGGAAGGTCAGAACAAATCCCCTTGCACACAATGTTTTCAGCTTGCATTTATGTGTACAGAGAGAACTGGCCTTTGTTCCCACAGGCCTGGAAAGCTTCTGTGTGCAACAAGACTTGTAGCTGGCCAGGAATTCACAAAAACACCAGGAGTATGAAGTATAAGAGACATTCATCTTCCCTTACATAAGGCAAAACCCACGTAAAATACTGGTAACATCTTACTGCAATATTTGGGAGCCACTTCAGTCCATTTCTTGTGTGGGTTATAAGTAACTGACTCCTGATCATCTGTCACACACCATCTTCTGGCCACTCTTCCTCTGCAATGGGGTAGGTCTCTTGTGATCCCTTTCAGATGCACTAACTGTTTCAAGGTCTTTTCCATCCCTGTTCCTCACATGATCAAAGTACATATGTTTGTGCTCTACTCCTATCTTGGTAACATAGAAATCATCTTTGTTTTTGTGAGAGGAAATATGTAGGTCCTCATCAGCACTCTTTTTAAGTCCCCCATGGTTTCCTCGCGATCAGCATCTATTTTTCATTATTTTTACTCCCAGGAGAACAGGCTGTGGAAGAACTATATTTTGCAACAAACCTTTTTACGTTCTTAGACTTTTGTGAATGGATGAATGAGGCATTTTTAATTGCAATTTCTTAGGAAATCCCTCTGTTGAACATGCTTACTTTGAATTCATCTACTGCTTCTTCAATATGACGATTAACTTTGGGCATTACCCTGTTTCTGGAAAATGGCATGGCCTTCATAGCTTTTAGATTTGATCCATCTAGGTATGATGTCATTTCCTCATCTGATTTAAAACCACAGTGTTCAGTGCATGGCATCAGAAATCTTGGGGAAAAAAATGCTGAAAAAAATTACTTCTCTGATATTACTTATCTACCTGTCTCTTCCGCTTTTTGAATCCTCACAGGACTTGTTTCATAGTACTTTCTGCATATGCTTTGAAATGTCCAACAGATAAGTGCACAGCCTGACATGTGCAAGTCTACTCACTGCCACAGACTGCTGACAGCTATGCAGGTGGTTGTTAAAGCAGGAACTCCATGAGATGCTTTGGAATTTGGGTTATCTGCCAGCATCTGTCAAATATCGACCTTATTCAAAAGTATCAAATGTTGTAAATTATCAGCTAAACAGGTGGTTAACAGGTGGTCTCATTTGTACAATTTTGTGTGATGCATATTTTGCTTACATTTCCTCTGGGAAAACACCAAAAACCATATCCCTGTTCCTTTTGCAGGGCTGATAGCTCTGCTCCACCTCATCTTTTTTGTTCTCTTGGTCTCCAATAAAACTTGATCTGATGAGCACCCAAATGATCAGAATTTACTATGAAGGAATATAAAGAAATGAAAAATCTTCCAGAGCAATTGTTTTATTAAATTCAACTGTAAGAAAAGCTTTCTGTGAGGGTAAGATCATTTTCATTATGCCTTCCTCTAAGAAATTACTCTCAGTGTGTTTTAGCATACACAAACTTATACACCTATTTTTGGTGGGGTTCTTTTTTTTTTATTCTTATGGAGGTGTAAGGTAAATTAGCACAGTAAATTTTTCTTCAAAAAATTGACATTGGTTAAAGTTATAAGTATCTGCTACCTTTGTTAAGAGAATGGTCTGGCACTGTTAATAAAGAATGTTGTTCATATTCATATTTAATAAGCTTATTAATGTGTACAAATTAACAAGTAAAAACCTTTTAGGGGGTAGAGGACTTCCACGTGCTGGTTGATACATTAAATCAGTCTTTAATTGTTTTTGCACACACACACACATGCACAAAAGATTTTTAGGAAATACAGGGAGAATTGTAAACTTTTTTGTCAGAAAATAAGCACATGAAACAGTTTGATGAAAAGACTGTATTTCTTAAATAATCCTCATCTTGGGATCAGCATTCGTTTGACCCATATACACATGGGTAGTTTCCAGGATGGAACCAGTAGTAGGTTAGAATTTTATGTCTAGTCCGGTGTTTCCCAGATCCCATATTCACCAAAGTTATGAATTAAGACAGTCCCATCTCTGCTATAATGCAGGAACACAAATACCCTAAAGGACTAGTTTTTATTAAAGCACAAATTAGAACAAGGCAACTCTGAAAATACACATGATTCAAAACAGACAATGGCCAAAAAAATATTTGAAGACATCTTCTGCCCTCCAACCCCACTTACACACCGTGTAACAGTCTTCTTGCGACAGAAGGATTTTTGTTTTGTGCCCACCCTCTTACAGGTTTTGCCACAGGAGGGAGTGATTTTTCATATTTTATATTGACATTTCTATTAAATTATACGTTTTTTAGATTAACTTCTACGGAAAGCTATTAATTTCTATAGCAGATTATTATCCCTATTAAGTTCCATATAATTTATACTTTCATAAGGATAGTGTTTTACCTTCATTTGTACTGTGCAAGGAGGAAAAAAGAGGAAAGATTTCAAAATTGAAGGAAAACAGAAATAGTAAAAACAGCAGGAAAGAGGACTTTATTTGGTATTTATTTTACTGTTCTGGGAGCGAGTTTTTTCAAAGCTTGGGTTCTCAGAGTTTCAGGGACCAAACCATTTTTTAAAATTAATTTTTAATAATGTGTAATAATCTGAGTGGCACTGGTCTGTGTGTGGAATTAGAATTCCTCTGATAGAAAAAGAAATATTTGTGCAGAGTTTTATGAGCAAAGTTGACCTGAGGCTTCCCGAGGCTGATTGAGAAATTGCAGTCAACGAAGATCCTTAACCCCTTCCCAGCTCCATTTTTCAATCTGCTAAAGAAAAAGTCTCTGTGGTTTAACATACAAAGAAACTAACAAAGACTTGAAAAGAGAAATAAACTCATATATGATTACTAGAAATTCATACTGCTTTTAAATTTAACCTAATGACCAAACTTGTTTTAAGCCCAGAAACTTGTGAACTTACATTTATTCATTCCGGAGCTTTATTTAATAGAGCTCTACATTTCAAACAAAATGTCCCAAGGTCACTTCTCTACTACCCAAGAATTTGCTGTGAATTTCCCCTCCTTTGGTTAAGAGACAAGGGCAGCAATCAACAAATCACATTTGATACAGGCTCAAAATTAGAGTCCGAGGAGCCAAGTAATTCTGAACCAATAGCCAGGAGGGGGGAAACCCTGAGCTGAATGTGCCTAATCCTGACAATAACCATGGAGCTAGCCATCCTAATTCTTTCTAGAAACGCCTGAAACATGAGTGTTAGCAGGGGTTAAGGAGAATATTTATGAGACCTAAAGATAAAGACCCTGCTAATGTTGCTGCTGGTTGCCACACATTTCCATTAACCTGCCACAACCTACCAGTGGGCTCGCTCTGTGGGTGTTAATCTCTGTAAACTTTTTCATCCAGTCAAACATGTTCTGCCAGGGCATTGTACTAACCTCAAAGCTTCCCCTGTTTCAGCACTGCTAGTGATAATTATATTTATTAATGATTTCCGGTTTCTCAAGGATACTGAATCTGCAGTGCAAAGAATGCACCCCTTAAAATAACATTGAAAAAGAAAGTACAACCATCACTATCAAAGAAAACTCCTAATCTCTAAAAGTTGCCGGATTTAAAATTCAGATTGCCACATTTAAGCCAGGGGGAAATATGATCAGGAAGTCATAATGTAAATCAAGAAACATATTGTACAGACAGTGAATTATTTTACCTATATTGTCATTAAAGAAAATTATTTTGAGTGCAGCATTTTGTAAAGCTAGTAAGGTTTTATACAAAGTCACTTTTTTAAATTAAAATTTATTGCAAAATTTGCTCAAAAAATTGAAAACGTGGAAATTCATTAGAAGAATATAACAAGAAATAAATTTCCCTTGGAATATATCATTGTATATTCATTATTTAAAGGAAACAAGTTTGATGTGCAATTTAATTTTCAGCCCTCATCTGACATCTTTGACTTTGGAGGACTTGAGGCCTACATAATGGGAAATTTATAATACTGTTGCAAAAATATTTGAAATCTAACAAAGTCTGTTCATCTATAATGCCTAACTCTGTACTAGCTGATTTAGGAATTAGAAAAATGGGGAAGCGGCAGGAAGGCCATGCTCCTAGGTACACTCAATGCCTTTTCCTAGAAGGCCTAATGAAATTGTGAGTGCACTGGGGTAAATGGGATTTTTGTTGCTGAACTGCTCTTGGGTCAGGATATTACTGGAGATGTGGCTTAAAGTGTCTTGCCAGGATTAGGAAAATAAGCAATACTTTATGTTAACCACTATGTTTTAATTATTATGCTTGAAAGCATTACTCCACATCTGCAGCTGGTCCAGCTCAAACCCACTGGCAGTTGCCTCTGCTCAGACACCAAAGTATTAATAAGAGATACTGACACCCCTATCTGAGAGCAATAGGCAAAGAATCACTTCATAAATGGAACACTTTTCAGTAGTTAAGCCCTAACAAAATGCATACATGGGAAAATATGTTAGAAATATGTGTTAGGATAAGAGAAAGAAAGGTTTCCTGGTCGTCAAAGAAGGCAGAGGGGATATCAAGGCTGGCAAGAATTATATATGTGCAAGAAATCTGCAGGGTTATCTACCTACAAAAATCCTCTTGCTCTGATGGCACAGTGAGCTATGTGCAAGCTACAATTTGGCTGAGTGACACCAGCAGGAGGCCTGAGAAAGGGATAAGGACTGTAAGGATGCTACATTACTGGTTCTTGAAAGGCTGCATGCCCACGATAGTGAACCAGGATAAAGGCATCTGCTTACTGTTCAAGATGCAAAGTGGGACCAAGATGAAACAAAGTCAGACACAACAAACTTGGATGAAGGTGTCTTCATTAGTTCGCGCACAATTTCTGCACCTTTCTGTTAATTGCTTTCATATCTACTTGTCAAGGCGTCTTACGGAGTTTATTGCAAAAATGTTTTTATATATTAATAATAAAAATTTTCAGCTAATGTAGAAAACATGTACTTTGCTTTCCTATTCATATTTTTATTAAAATTTTGCCTATATTGAAAAAAAAAAGTATAAATAATAGCACCATCTGTACTGATGGTCCCAAAATAGAAATTATGCTGTCTTCAGTAGAGAAGCTAGAAAAAAAAAGAGGTCAGATAAAAATGAAGAGGTTTCTGCTTGGCTGAAATGTTTGTTACACATCTTTAAACATGTACCTCTTCAACATTCAGACTTCCACTTTTGGGCTGGGGTTCCACCATTGCATTAGGCTCATCTAAATAAAACATACAATTCAAAGCTGAAAATCCCACCTCCACCCAATCCCCAGACAGGTGCTCCTGTCATCTTTTTAGTGCTGAGGTTGGCCGGAGGAGAAGCAGGTGGGGGCAGCAGTCTTGCTTACCATGGGCATGCACATGTGCCAGTACTAATGCTGACATGAGATAAGTGGCAGAAAAGCATGGTGAGACACGGCAGATGGTAGGCAAGGGTTACCAACTTTAACCAATTACGAATTCTCAACCTCAGGTTTCACCCAAAGTGAAAGTTACTTATTTGATGAGGAAAAGGCTATGCTTTTGTTTATATCAAGGATAAAGGTGATGATATTTCAACTTATAATAGTTTTAATAAATGAAAAGAGTAATTTTACTGCAAATTCTCTAGAAGTGAGAAGGAAAAGCAGGCAATATTAATTCACAAAATTTAAAGTAAATAACACGGTATAGTGAATGTTAACTCTTAAGAAAGCAGGAAAGCAGAGATCAGTTTTGCCATTTCAAAGCTGCTTTGCCATTTCATCAGCTCCCTTAGGTTGCTGATCTCATAAACTTACAACTGGCCATTTCAATGTAAAGGACTACTTGAAAACATTTTCTAACTCACTGGCAGAACTCTCAGCAGGAGAAATAGGGAGAACTGCCATTTCTGGGAGAGAAAGAAAGCCAGTGACACTCTGTGGAAGGTGCAGCTGCTCCGTGCTGCACTGAGCAGAACGTTCTGCAGAAGGCACTGCAATTTGGCAGCAGCTCAAGGGCCAGAAGAAACTTCAGGTTTATGCCATCACACTTAGTTTTCCTTTGCTTTCCCAAGGACAACCCTCTGTCAAGCATCTTTTTGCACAAGTTTTTGTTTTGGGAGACGTAAGTTCTGAAGACTGGAGAAGGAAAGATACTTTCCTCCAGTGGGGGCTGGAGCTCCCCTTGCTACACTCTGTTCTGTAGGACTGGAGAAGGAAGAGTTCAGAAGGAGAAGATGACTGCATGGAGCCCTGAGGGGACACCATACTAACATCCCTACCTGTTGTCTGCACCCTGGAAATCCTGGTTGTACTCTGCAGATAAAAAGGGACAAATGATGGTACCCCCAAGACCCTGTCATGTAGTTCAAAGGAGGTTGATTATGCCAAGCCAGTTATTAGAGCCTCCAACTAACCAGCTGTCTCAATCGCTACTGCTTATTGTGTGCACAACTGAGTTTCAAATGTCTTGTCCATTCAAACAACTTTATAGAGGCTTCAAAATACCACCATTCTCACATCATCTTGGCATTATTATGTAAAGGTGAATTTATCCTAATTAGAAGGGTGCAGGAGATGTAACTGGGAGGATGTGCAGTTGATACCATGGCAGGGTTTGTGAAACAGAGACATCTGCTGGCTAAGCTTTGGGGGGAAATGTTTTGTTTTGTTTCGTGACTTCACAGCGCAGTGCTCTCCGCCTTTTCTTTGATCTGAAGCATTAATCTGTTATGATAGGCCTGCCACTAATCCATGGCCTCAGAAAATATGCACACGTGTTAAAATGAGTTTTGCTATAAATTATTTAATGATTTACAAAGGAACGCTCAATACGTGCCACCAGGTGATTTTTAAACTTCTTTATGCTTACAGTATTTTCCAAAATCCTTGGTGAAAATTAATCATTTATCACAACACAGAATCACTAAAGCTTGTGGGAGTGCTACATGGTTTTAGGGAAGTCCATAAAAAGAGAAAGGCAGAAATACAGTATCTGGCCACCAAATCTCATCATTTTCAGTTCAGTACATTAACCACTGAAGTTACAGAGACAAAGACTATATCTTGCTTACTCATTAAGACTGAAAGCATGATATAGGTGAGTGAAAGACCCTGAAAAAAATAAAAAATATTGTATTTCATATTTACATATAGGTTACATATTACTGTCTGGTGAGAAGTAATAGGAGGATCTTCAGAGGACTGGAGGTTTGAGATGTTGTAAGTAAACGAGCAAAGCTTGATTTTCTATTTAAACTTCATTTAAATCATCCATTCTTCATATGTCTACAAAACCAGTCTGGACATTCTTGTAGGTACAATTTTTTTAGGTTTTCTTGCTGTCTCTTTACTCCAAGCAAACTAGAAATAATATAAGACTTGTGTTGCTGACCAGAGTCTTTTGGATAAATAACATTTTTACATTACCTTCATTGGATTTAGCCCATAAAAGTGAGAAAAAATATTTTTCGAAAAAAAAAAAATTCTTATGATCCTTGAATAGACTGAAAAAATTGGCTAAATTTTTTTTTTAATTTAGGCGTTTAATTCAATAAAAAAGTGACTACTTGCTTGAAAAAGTTTGAAAGGGCTGTAATAAACTATACAGTCAAATAAATGTCACTTCCATTAAATTTGTGACTTTCAGTAAGCCAGCGCTCTGTGTATTTGAGGAACTAATGCTCATCTGTAGTAATGAGGACCATGTAAAATTAGAGAGGTCGTAAGACAGGTAAGTAGACAGATAGACAGACAGGTATGCAGGTAGGTAGAATCCTTTCAGCTTTTGGATTGCATTTCATTTCAGAGCCTTTTAATCCATGATGTCATCTTGTGAAAAAAAAATAGCTTATGCTAAAATGCAGCACTGCTTCAATGAATTGTATTTATTCACCATACTATTATGCTTGCTGGAACATTTTCCAGAGGATAGAAATATCATTCAATGACTTAAGCAGGAGGAAGTTCCCTATGAAACTTTCTTATCTCTCCAGTAATTCTGTTGCTACAAGTGAGCACCAGCTGTGGCTCACCTCTCAAAATGTATGTAGTATCATGACTGATGTCACTCTTTGAGGTTAAGCTAGGGTGGTAGGAGCCAGTTCGGGTCTAATTGTTGAAATGTATGCTCAGTTCAAGTTAAACAATAGAACCATAGGAAAAAAAAAATCAGCACAGAGGTGCTGAGCTGTGAAAAGAGTGTTGTTTTGGGCCCAGTCGCCTGAATAGACTTGTTAAAGCCCATGGCTGATGTATGCTAAGCAGAGCCAGGCAGTATGTGGAGAGAAAGGGAGGGCAGGCCAGTTGAGCGGGCACATCACTCTCTGAGCCAGGGCACACACACTTTGATGGCTCCTTTGGAGGTATGAGTGAAAGCCAAACCTCTGTTCCCTCCTTTTTTTCATTTCTGCCATGCAAAGATAATCAGGTTTATGTAAAGTATGTGTGCTCTTTTGACAGTCCACGATATCTCATTAATTCAATCACACCAAACACCATTGTTCCCAAAGTGTTTGAAATGCGGATAGGCATGGAGGCTTTCTTAATCCTGTCAATCAATGTTAACATTTTTCTTGCAGTTGCCATGGCCAGGGCCAGAGTTCATGAAAACACAGAATAAGAGCCAACAAAACAAGAATAAAGACTTATTTGAGATACTCTTTTTAAAGGACATCTACCATGCACAAAACATGGGAAGTAAATGTAGACAAGTTTGGACACTATGGCTCACTGAGAGGAAAAAGGGGGAAAAAGAATTTGAAAATCAAATAGGCCTATAAAAACTTGACCCAAGAGTCTCTGGGAAAAACCCGATGAATTGCTCCCTAGTAGAACAATGTTCTTTCTTTCGTGCGTTCTTCAGGAGTACAATGCTCAATATATTATAACACATGCCACTGATGTCTTTACACTGTTGTAAGCCAGCTCAGACCATCGGAATGCTGATCACTGACAACAAGAGATTGTGCGGCGGTAATTCTCTCTTTCTCCAGCTCAGCTACAAACAAGCACTGGGAAAATTATTCATGCATATAGACCAACAAAGCAGAGATGGGAGATTTGCGATGTCATGCAGCGAGATCATGTGACAAACGTTAAAATAAAACCCCCAAGCCTTCACCCTTTGAGACTTTGTAAAATAACCAATTTATCCCTCTGAATGTAGCAGCCAACATGTCTTATCGCGCTGGTGGAAATCACGGCCATTTCAGTATTGCTGCGCTGATTAATGAGTGCACAGAGCACATGCTAAACAAAGAAACACAACAATTACATAATTACCCAATTGCTAAAGCTATGAGACAAAAGTCCTCATTGAGACTTTTTTACAGCTCTGCTGATTCCTAACAGGCCTCGAGCAAGTTTATATATACTCCTTAATTAACTTGGAGGAATGGTGTGCCATGAAACCATAGATAGATTTTTATCCAAGCACATACAGAATTTTTGGACATCCACGGAGGTGCTTAAATCAAATTTCATTTCCTGTTTTAAAAAACCAATCAAACGAAACAAAGCAAACAACAAGCCAAACAATAAAGTCAACTACAAGAAGTGGTGTGTGGTTGGAGGTGTACATAGAGCAGCTGTTATCTTAGCTGTGCAAAGGACAAAACTGTCAGCTCTTTGGAAGATGTCAGAGATATCACTTCAAAGTTTGTTCTTCAAGACCTCTGCAGGGAAGAAAGCAAGTCCTTTTGTCACTGGCAATTATGGAGTGCTCTGTTAGTACTGTGGCAGATGTCCACTGATCTAGAAACATACATCCACACAGATCAATAAAGCCTGACATGATACAGAGCACGTTGGTGGGATGGCACAGCAGAGCAGCTTCTCTGCTGAGAACAGCCCTTTAGAGCAGTAGAGTGAGTCTGACTCTTGTGCTTGTAAGCAGGAAAGGAGAAAAATGAAATTTTTACAAATGTGCTAAAGGAATGGAACTGGGATACCGTGCCTACATCTAAGGACAATGTATTTTAAAGGATAGTGAAAACATTTGAACTGTATTGATGTCCTGTCTCATAAGAAGGCGACACCTGCTCTTCCCAGAGGTTTGCTACTCTTTGAGTATTCAGCTGCTTGGTATTTGCAAAAACCCTTCCACCTTAAGAAGTCAAGGTAAAGCATCCCACCCCAGAGGTCATTCCCATCAGACTTCCCAAAATTACCATGGGTACTGAACATAGAGGAGTTAAGCTTAATTCTCTTTGTTCTTCATTCCCATAATCTTTTCTTTCTTCTCTCCCCTGTGAGGGACTGTTCTGTCCCTCCTCACACACTGGGTTGATATTTTCCAGGTGAAGCCATTGCTCTCTGAACTCTCAGTGCTCTCTGAACTGGGCTGTCAGCACCATGGAGCTGCAGATGCTAAAGGCTCTCTCTAAAGAGAGGAAGAATTGGTGATAGAACAGACAACAGAAACTAAGGCAAAAAGGAATTCTCTTTCCATCCTGTTGCTGATCAGGAGGAAGCGAAGGTTTCTACTGCATATTTTCAGGGATGATTTGGGTAAGCCAAAGGCCACATGGCACACAGGCAGAGCATACAGCTTAGAAAACCTTCCCGATGAAATGCTGGGAGTTTTTGAACAATGTTAGATCTATACGGAATAGCAGATTTCTTAACAGTGCAGAATAAAGCTGTTTGGGGTGGAAGGTAGTTTGGGGTTTTTTATCTGTTAGTTTTATCCTGTAACATCTGCAACACCAAGCCATTTAATGAATGGAAGGTTTTCTACTGTGATGGCTATAGCACGAGATTTTTTTTCCTTTGGCAAGAGAAAAAGAATAAAAATTAATGAAATTTATGACTATGTATCTACTCAGGAAATATAGGTACATTTGACCTAATGAAAACAAGCTTTCAGTTGCAAAGTATTACAGTAGCATTTGTCTCCTCTTTGCAGCTCTACAATGCTTTACTTATTTTCAAGCATCATTGTCAGGATATTCCAGTACTCAATTCATAACAATTCCTGAAATCAACAGCTAAGTAATTAAGTGTACAAAAGGTGTTATAGGCAAAAATGGATAATTAAATGTGTTCTGGAGAATGGATGATTATATATTGATTGAATTTTTATTATTACCTTATACTCAATTCCAGTGGATAGATCTTATTTCTGAAAAGATCTTCAGCTGAAGATAAACTATGAATCTGTCATATTGTTTTCTACATTGCCAGTCTCCTTTTTTTTCCCATGCCCTGCATCAGCATTCACTCACTCCATGTGTTCTGTTTGATCCCTAATGCTTACCTCAGTGCCTTGTGCATAAAAGAGAGTGGGAAGTTTTGGTCACTCCACTGTTCTTTCCCCACTGCCACTAACAACACCATTTTGGAGTATTCATTCAAGAGGACAGGAATAAGCATTGTGTGCTTTTTACTGTCTCTTCGATGCCCCTATCTGACTGTGTTAAAATTCACCTGGAATTATAAGTCATGAATCTGTCTCGGCCACACCCCAGGAAGGACTCTCACCTCTTTAGAACTTTGGGCCATGAGTCTATGTTAGTTTGCCATTGTGGTTGCAGTGAAAAAGCTGCACGACTAATTTACTACAAAGGCAAGAAATCAAATATTTAGAAAGCCAAATGAATGACATTGCTACACTTCCACAAATGTCATAATAATCCTTTAAAGAGTATTCATGGTATTTTTAGACATTAATAACTAGTAGGTGCATTCACTGGTATTTCCCAGTTGTCTGATTTCCAGTGGAAGGCCAAAGTGTTACACAGTATTCTAGACATCATCTAATGAGCACTGAGTTTCGAGACATGAGCACTTCCCTCTATCTATTGTCAATTGTCCTGTTGATAACAGCCAGTGATGCTCTGGACCATCAGTGCTGCCAGGGTGTGACAGCTCTTGTCCAGCCTGCCGCCCATCAGGCCCCCCAGGCACCTGTCCATAGAGCTGCCCCCCTGCATTCAGGAACCTGTAGCATTGTAAGGGGCATTTTATTCCCCAGCACACAGCCCAATATTTGTCCCTGTTTGTATTTCACAAGGTTTTTTTGCCCCCCTCCTCCAGATTGCCTGGGTGTCTCTGAATGGGTCTCCTGTCCTTGAGCACAGCGAGTGCTCCTCACAACTTGTTGTCACCTGAACACTTGGTAAGACTGGCATCCATCATCTCCTCCACATCATTACTAAAGATGTTAAAGAATTCAATCCCTCACAGAAATCCTGGCAAATCTCCGCTCTTCACCAGCCTGAAGGCAAAATCTTGACCCACTAACCACTATCTTCTGAGCCTGGATATCCTACATGTATTTTCATCCATTCAGTTTTCCACCCATCTGGTTAAGTCTGGGCGATAATTTGAAGGTCTTTATAACATAAAAGAATTACAGACCTCAAAATTGTGGAAACACTAAACCTTTTACTGTCATGATTTTCTCACCATTCTTTTTCAATGAGTGAGAACACATATAAAAGAATTTGTTTGCAAACTTCCATGAATCTACAACTTCCCCTGGAGAGGTGGTCTTGCAACTGACTTCACGCGTCTATAAGCTCAGGGGGAAAAAAAGCAGGAGGGGAGGGGGAGGGGAGAAAAAAGTAAAAAGATAAAAACTTTAGGGGGCTTAATTACACTTTGCTATAACACATTTATAGTTGCCAGATGAGTACTCTCAGAACTAATTTTACCACCTTATTAGAATATATATTTCAACCCAAAGTAACCAAAGGCATTAATCTTCTACACATATACATAAATCCAGACTGCAATTCTTTTAACTTTTTTCCTTTATTGCAATTTAACACTGCTTTTAATATAAAATGCAATTACTATTGGTTACACTTTTCCATTTGCAAAACAAAAATACTCCATAATTCAAGAGCATTCTAAATATTTTACCTGTAATTTTTAATTAAAAGACCCAAGTATACCTCAGAATATAACTTTGTCTTCAAAGGGGGATGAAATGCACGAGATCACATCTGTAAAAGTGAAGATACTTGAGAAAGTATGAGAGCTTTAAAAAAAAAAAAAAGAAAAATTATGAGCTTTATGGATGCTGTTTTGAAAGTCTAATTAGAGCAAGAAACAAAGACACATCAAATATTTTTGGTAATCCCTTCTCTCTCCTCTCCATCCAATTCAAAGCAGCTTCTTTCTCCACTCCAGCATGAGCCTGAAGGACAAGCACAGAGCAATTCCTTCTCCATCTCTCACACCTCAATAACTGCACAAATCTTGACTCTATCAACTCAAGATAAAGTTTTCTGGAATGAAAGCACACTGTTCCTTCAGCTGATCACGCATCTCCACTTGAGTCCTCCTAATTTCTGGTCTTCTGAGAAGGAGAATATTAGGTGATCATTTAATCTCAGATCGTTGTCACAAATGCAAAGCAGCTACAGCAGTTTGCCACCCCACATCGGTGACTCCAGTCTGGATCAGGGCACAGTAGGAGAGATTAAGTCAGTAGAACTCCTGGCACTGGACTGAAGTGGAAGTCTCTGAGTACCGGCTCTGTGAGTTGTGATGTCTCAGCTGGGGGCAACAGAGAGCAGGAAGATGTGGTAATTTCTTCGACTATGACAGCAGCTTTATGAACACACCTGAGTTTAAGGATATTGCAGACAGGCTCTGGCAAGTAGAGCTGGAGCAATTTACAGTGCTATAGGAGTAACTACTGGGCAAGAAGATATAATCAGACGTGGAGTTTAGGTAGTTTAGTAGTTTAAGATATTATCCCAAGCAATGAGTTTTAGTCAGTTGAGGACTGTAGTGCATTTACCACTATGTACAGCGAAAAGAGACAGCTGGGTATGGGCACTCCAATACACTACTAATAAAAGGCCTCACAACACTTTCACCAAGATTTTAAGTCTCTCAGTGTTATTGTCAGAAATAGCTGGCAAAAAAATCCTGAAATTTTTTGTGATGCTAGTGGGATTTTTTTGGTATATAATCACATTCATATAAACAAATAAGGCTTTTTGGCTTCTGCTCTTTGTGTTTTAGGATCCTTTTTCTGTGAAGTTTTTTCTCCCTGGTGGTATTTTCTCTTCTCTTCTCTTCTCTTCTCTTCTCTTCTCTTCTCTTCTCTTCTCTTCTCTTCTCTTCTCTTCTCTTCTCTTCTCTTCTCTTCTCTTCTCTTCTCTTCTCTTCTCTTCTCTTCTCTTCTCTTTTCTCTTCTCTTCCCTTCTTCTCTCTGTCAAATATATTTTGAAAAATAAAATGCTCACCTGAAAAACCAGAGAGCCAAACATCACTAAGCAGAACTAGGTAGAACATTCCGGGAATGCTCACTGGAAAGAAATGCATATTTATCTTTGTATTTCTTGTATTGGATTTTTCATACTCAGAGGTACTTAAAACCACAAATGTTTTTATGGCACACAGAGGTATCTCTTCTAAAGATTCTTCAGGGATTGGAGAAGAGTTATATTGAAAGATGGCAACTGAGACATGGCTGTTTGCAATTGATTTTCGTAAGGTTTAAGAAACAAGCTTGGCAAGATGCTGTAAATGCAACAAAATGCATAGAACCTAGTGGAGTAGTTCCCTCTCTCTGTGGCATAAAGAGGCTGCCCTTAGACCTGATAACAACTAACGTGAAATTGCACTCTGAAGTGTAATAAATCCATCCATTAAAAGGGTAAAGAGAGCTCAGATTTTGAAAACAAGGAATAGTGCAGACTGCTCTGTCAGTCTCATGTTGGACAGGATTTGGTTTACTTTTACGACACCACATAAAGAGGTAATAGGTTATAAAGCTTTCAGAGCCCTAGCATAGGTGGCAGAGCCTTTATGCCCTCTCTTCTCAAGTGGATGAGAAACAGATGCCACAGCACTTTCCTACACACTCTCCTCTGCGTCAAAAACTGTCAGAGGAGTAGAGGAACGAGCTGCTTGCCCACTGCTCTGTAAAGTTGATATATTTGTTTTGGCCACAGCCTGCTCACAGATATAAGACCGCAACTGGACACAGATCTGATTTCCAACAGTAGCTTCTAATAATTTGCAAGCAGTAAAATTATACACACCAGATTTATTCTAGCTGAAAACTGTTAAGGAAAGGGTGACTTCACATGCAGTTAAATTTTCTTTCAGTCTGAAAGAGGTTTCAATCTTCATCTAGCAGCTCCTTCACTGGAGGGTAGAATGAAGGTTTTACTAAGTTCCATGCTTCAGTTATTGCCAGGAAAGATAGAGGGACACTGGAAGGGCTGTGTCAAATAGCTGCAGGTGGTCACAAAATTTATGAACAAAAACATTTTCAAGCTTTGATTCTATAAGGAAACAACTGAGCAGAACTTTTTGGTACTTTTCGAAAGGAATGCATGGAAGAAAACAAAGGTTTTGTACTGGTAAGTATGACCTCTCAGCTGCCAAAACGTGTTTACTTGGTGGATATTACACTTGTTCAGCACATAGAATGCAATGCTTCCACAGGCCTCACAGTGTTTCTCTCTGTGTGCAGTAAAAGGGGACATGAACATGTTGTACAAAACGTTAAAAAACTAAAAATGCCCCAGAAAATTAATGGGAATCAGAGGGAACAGAATTCTTGATCCACATGAATATGCACAGCGAAAGTGTAGATAAATTTGGATTAGCAAGCAAAATTGAGCCCTGTTGTTAAATAGCACTTGATTCCATTAGACTGTGTCGGATTGTTAAAAATGCTAACATTATGTGTGACTATTCATTTTCATCACCTGCTCTTGATTAATCCAGTCCTAAATGGCATCTGTGGACCCTGCCATCTCATACTACTTAATTAAATTAGCAACACATTTGTCTCCCCCGTTTTCCTATCAAAGGGTTGTGCTCAGGAGAAATAAAACCTTTGTTCACTGCATCTCCGTATAATTTACACTCCTTTTTCCCTTTTTCCTCCAGCTCCTGGCTCAGATGCTAAATTGTAACTGGTAATAGGGAGCTATTAGGTCTAGTGAAGCATGTCAAAGAAGTCAGTAGAAAACCAGACCTGAAAGGAGGCCTCAGATCTCATAAAACAGGGTCAAGATTCTAGATTCGGGATTACATTGTACCAAGTTTCATTCATTTTGTAGTTAAAAAAAAAAAAAGCAAGCATATTACCTTCACATATATATATATATTTGGGGCAGAAAGATGGGAGAAAGGGTGAAAGAGAAGGAGAGGAAAGATTGCTGAAACAGGTAGAAAAACCTTTTATTTAGGGTTTTTTTTTTTTCCAAGAAGGTAAAAAATGTAATTGTCAATAACAGGGACCCATGTCTGAGTAATGGGGCACAGTATATTGTGTCTCTGGGATAAAGAATTAATATAAGTTACACTGCTACAAAACAGTACTAAAAAGTACTATCATACTGAACAATATATGGTCACAAAAATCATTTCTGTGTGAAAACAAAGCATCCACCATACAATTAACCACAATCTCTACTCATTAATTAATAAGATCTTCTATGCAGTTTCCTCTAAACTTTGTTCCTCATCCCAAAAATGAAAGATCCTTTCATCCCCACAGGTCCCTAGGGCAACCTGTGGCATGTGTTACGTGTCAATCAAGCAAGGATAACCTAAATGCCAGTACTGGTTCTTAGGTTCTTTTTTGTTGGTTTTTTTTCAGTGTCTATGAGCAGAGACTGAGAGAGAGCACTTCTGTTCTGGGTTGCAAGTGAACTGCAGAGGTCAGGCTGACAGGAGTGTGCCACAGGCTCTGCCATGTTCCTCATCTAGTTATCCCTTCAGTCTTTTCCGTGCTGAGATGGGAACCTAAGGGGTTGCAGTTCTTTCTTCAGCCTTCCTTGCCCTCTTGCAAGTAACTCTCTGCAAGCAAAGGATGGGGAACCTGACGCTGCTGAGAATAAGACACCTTCATCTCTCTGTGCCACTGTTCCATTTGGAAATTGCCCGTCCAAGAAGCATAGCGACAAATTCACTCATATTTGTGAAGCACCGTCAATAAGTGTGTAATCCATGAAGAAAATGATGGAACCTAAGACAGGAATAGTAGATCCTGCAAGACACAGGGCTTTTGCATACTCTCTGTAAAGGCATTCTGAGCCCTTCATTTGGTATGTGTTCTTCCCATATACACACAGGTGAGTGAGTGTCCCGACAAAGATGCTTACAGAAAGCCTTTACTTAGGGAAGTGTCAGTGACAGCCAGCTGTGCAACACTGAAGGCAGACATCTTCTTCAGTGTTTCAGGCCTCTTCCATTTGCAATTATACAGCAGAGGGACGGCATAAAGCCAGAATACCCAATAATCCTGATTGAGATGCTTCATTGGGATGCAGGGTCTGTGTTTTCCAGTTCTCTATGTTTTTATTGGTTTGTGTCAGGGGCATGAATCTATCTCCTCTGAGTATCCCTCAGCCCTGACTTTGTTAGTATTTTCTGCACTTCTTTGTGTAATGAAATTATTTACTAGGCTTGAAGAGGAACAACTGTCTCCATAGCATACTTCTAGCAAGTGGGGTTCACATCCTTCTTGAAGGAGGAATGAATTTCCAGTTTTCAACATCACAAGTCCATGAAGCAGGCAGTCTGCTCAAGGCTGTGCCAGTCCTTTCTGCTCCACATGCAAAGCACAACACCCCACCAGACAAAGAGCAAGTCTCCTAAATAATCCAAGAATCCTGCTTCAGGGCTGAGCAATGAATGGGCCAAGGCCAACACGGATGAGATTCCATGAGGCAAAGAGCCAGGTCCTGCCCCTGGGGCACAGCAGCACCAGGCAGTGTTACAAGCTTCGGCAGAGTGGCTGGAGAGCTGCTAAGCAGAAAAGGGCCTGGGGGTGCTGGTGACAGCAGCTGAACATGATCTAGCCCAGGTGGCCAAGAAGGTCAATGGCATCCTGGTCTGAATCAAAACCAGTGTGGCCAGCAAGGCTAGGGAAGTGACTGTCCCTGGGCCCCTCACTTAGAGACTGAGGTGCTGGAGCACCAGAGATGGTGTCAAGGGAAATGGTGTCCCTTGGCACTGGAATTCAATGTCCAAAGAAGGGCAAGAGAACTGGTGGAGGGTCTGGAGAACAAGACCTGTGAAGAGTGGCTGAGGGAGCTGGAGGTGTTTAGCCAGAGAAAAGGAGGCTCGGGGGGGACCTTTCACTCTCTACAACCACCTGAAAGGAGGGTGCATCCAGGTGGGGGTCGATCTCTTCTCCCAGGCAAGTAGCAACCAGACAAGAGGAAGCAGTGTCAAGCTGTGCCAGGGGAGGTTCAGGTAGGACATCAGGAAGAATTTCATTGAAGGGGTGGTCAGGCATTGGAATAGGCTACCCAGGGAAGTAGTAGAATCATCATCCCTAGAAACATTCAAGAAATTACTGGATGTGGCACTTAGTTCTAAGGTTTATTTGGCATGGTGGTATTTGGTCAGAAGTGGGACTTGATTATCTGGGAGGTCTTTTCCAATATCAGTGATTCCGTAATTCTATGAAATTCCTGACAACACTAAAACCTGAACAGTTCTACAAATGTCAGCATACGAAAACGCCAGTACTGAGTAGAGGGCTAAAACATCTCTGAAAACTTGTGGAAACGGAATGTCTAAAGTGTGAGACAAATATGTCAGAAATATGTAAGCATCTCTGTCATCAGAATGTGAATGGCTTCTTTTGGAGGATAATTTGGAAAAAGTCAAAAAACAATTGTTGATAAGTTCTATAACCACTATCTCCTCTATCTACTGAATAAAGCAAAGACCAAGTGCATTCAAGTACTATTATAGTGATCATGTAATTACCTGTATCATAATTTAGATGCACAAGCAGATGATTTAAATTTTTTTCTGTCCACCTTGACCTTGGCATTTCCTATTATCTGGGTGCTTCATTTTTAACAATAGTATTTTTTTTAGTTTGTTGATTGCTGAGTGCGTAGTTACAAATATACAAAGATGTCAACAAAAATCTTGAAGAGAAATACAGAGCTTTCATCAGAAAAAATGATGTGATGCATCTTTAAAACTTCTATTTTTAAAAATGTGATTAAGTTGCTCCTTTTTGCAAAAGTGTATTTGGTGCTGTTGCGAGTATATGTTTTCCATTTAAGTCTTCTCATGTGAGGTGACATGCACAATCAATCTTCCGGTGACATTGTAGCAAAGCAGAAATTATTGATGATTACTAGCTGCAGGTTCATAAATAAGGAAATGGAAATTGATACTTAATTGATAAAGTACTTTCCACTTAGTAAGCTTTCTAATTGCTTCACAGAAAGACAAATAAAGCTTATGAATGCATGTGAAGGAACTCACAGAAATACAGGGTAAGAAAAAACAAGACATTAGCCAACTTTTCATGTGGTCTCTCTTTTTCAAAAAAATCCCGAAGGGACTTTCATGTGTACTTTCTCTCCTCTGCACACTAAGGATAAATTTCAATTATTTGCCTAACCCATTTTTTTTAAGTCACTTCTTTTGTTAGTTTATCCTTTATTATGCAAATGTTTGATGCAAAATGAAAGTGCCACATGTTCATCCTGTTTTGAGCGCTACCAAACACTTGCTAGAGATTAAAGCTCCCACTCAGGAAATCATTCCTATTGGGACAGTTTTGTATTAATGTTAAAAACATTATATGTGTTGTATTCTAAAGGGTTGAATTTAAACACGTGCTTTCTTTAAATGGGATACACCATGGAATTACAAGTCTAACTCTGTTACTTGGATTTGATTTTGAAAATGAAGAATATTAAAGCTGAGGATAGTATCTTTATAACTAATATTTATACTGAACAATCATAGCCAGGTAACTGTAAAAAGGCAAGTGTCCTCTGACTTTACTGAGGGATGTTTCCACTAAGGCAGTGATCAGCTGCAGTTGATGGGCTGAGCATGCCTGCTCCTCAGAGAGCTGCTAGTGCCTTTCAGGTCAGGGAGGTTACTGAGAACGTGGATGGTGCTGGTCTTTTTCAGAGTAATTTTTATCAGTGCAAAGCTGCCTGATGTATCAATGCACTTTACCTCCTTTTGTTAATTGTCAACATTTTTCAAACCTAGCTTATTAGGAAGCAAACAAAAGTTTATAGACTAAACTAATTTCCAGTGATCACAAAAATTCAAGTATATGCATGTGTAGACCAAAGCATCCTGAGAAATAAAATCTGAAAAAAAAAAACCTAAAAGATCATTACCTCATTACATCTGTGAACGACTTCACTTCTGTGAAGTCTTCACCCTCTGTTCCAAGTGGAAAGATAACAGGTAACAAGTGGTCGTTTTTGCTGCTACCTTGTACATATGCTGTGGCAGAAGTTAATTCTATTTTAATATCTTCCACAAAAAGAGCATATCTTCATTGGATGAACAGAAGAATTCTTTTCTAATCAATATGTTTATCAATCCAAATCTAGCATTATAGGTTGATGATAGAGTACAGACTGGAATATGAAATTTTATGAGTTCAGGAATAATGTTCATTAGAAAGATTTCCTAGACACATAAACCATCAGGAAGCTGTATCATGCAGATCTTATCTGTTGCATAATAAATCAAACAGCTTCCCATTAATTTATACCTTCTATAGGTGCCTTTTGTGATGTTTTATTTCATATATTCTTGGATTGATTTGAAAATTCAATGACAGTGATAGATTTTTAATTTTTATCCTTACGGCAGAGTTAAAATATTATAAAATCAACATTAATTAAAATTTATCATCACATGCTTCCATTCAGAAAAATAGCAGGAATTTGAACAGAGGCAAGCAATTGCATAACCCTAATGCAAAACGCTCTTATCATGACATAGACAGTCATAAAATGAAGGAAGGTGTAAACCAGAGACAAAGAAAAGCTAGAGGAGAGTAAAAGCTAATAACAGTTGTCATGAGAAATCATGATTTCTTATGGAAAAAATAGCAGAAAATACTATGCACTATTGTCAACTTCACTATTTATTATTTTAGTTTTATTTTGTTATGGAGAAAGAGGAAAGAAAGTGAACTAGATCATTATTTTAGTGAAAGATCCATTTTAAAGAGGAAAAATATAGTACCTTAATAAAAATGTATATTAGTAGACTGGCACCACTGTAAGCAGGTCGTGTCACGGGTATATATGGGTGAGTTTGAAAACTACTTTTTCCTGTGGAAGGTTATTTAAAGTATTAGAAGATTCTCTAAACCCAAGGGCATTTGCCAGCCCTTTGTCTGCTGGAAAATACGGAGAACTGTCATGTTTAGTTTAACAAGCTATTTCTGGGTAATACAACTTAACTAGCAAAGTTAACAAATTGTATTAAGTGCAGTTCCTGTCTCATATTCTCAGATGGTAAAATTCACTCTAGTTCTACCACTTTGATAGTACTTCACTGAAGAGCTAGGACTGGAGGCATGCACAAAATGCAGTTTTACTGGTTATTTCTGGTCTTGTGAGCCTGTGTTTGCCTTACATAAATAAGAAAATGGTTAGCTGCTTCTTGGCAGGAGGCTTGCAAAGAGCAGGGATGTAGTTGTGTGCAACCCTACCGCTGACTGCCTGAGAAGATGCAGAGCATGAAGCAGCTACAGCCGCATCATCGGCCTCCCCAGGAAGGCAACACTGCCTAGAACATGGCATGCATAAGTGATGGCACGTAAACATACCTCCCTCTCTCTCTTTCAACCTGGCTATGCTGGTGTTTTTGCTAAAGTCACTCAATAAACCAAATTTTTATTACCCATCCTATTGATCTTAATACACAACATGCTGTGATGTTATGACTTGTGTCTGTATGTATTTTCCAGCACCGAAATTTCCCAGCTGGGAAACGTTCTGTGTTTCCAGTAAAATGTTGTTTTATCATCTGTCCTTTTACAGCTTAAGAACTATAGCCTTCCAGTCTTTCTTAGGGTGCAGCTTCTGATTGCTGCTTTATTTTGTGGCTTGTTTTAATTGCAGTTTTGTGGCAATCAAATGTTCACATTTGGATGCAAGTAGAACCAGGCACAGTGGAGATCTGCTCACAGGTACAGCAGCATTTGCTTTCCATGAATTTTGGTCTAGAATCATCTTCTCTGAGGATGGAAACAGAAAGGATATTTGGCTCTAAACTAGACAGCACTTTGCATCGCACTGGCACTGATGCCATTCCCAATTTCATGTTTTTAGAGCCCAACTCAACACATGGGGCTTTGATCTTGGACATCACTGGTGATGATAGCCTAACCAATTCCTGAAGTAATCATTTTGCAACAAGCTGAATCATTTAAATCCCTAAATTACAGAGTTCAAGAAGCATTTGGACAATACTTTCAGGCACATGGCATGGCTCTTGAGAACGGTGCTGTGCAGGGCTGGGAGCTGGACTCAATTATCCCTGTGGGTCCCTTGCAATTCAGCTTATTCTGAGATTAAACTTTCACAAAGAGGATTCATATCCTATAATGCTATCCAAATTCTCATGTAAGCTGTTATCTTGGATAGGTTGTGATTTTACCACTTTTGATAGGTGAAAAAATATTTTCTGGAAATTTGTTTCATTTCTGTTTATGAAAATGTCTTTTATTTGATTTGCAAAAGAACATGAAATGTTCTCAAATTACAGGAATACGAGGGGGAAAAATCAAGATTTCATGTATAAGTTTTGTGGGTAAACTTGTGCTTGGGGTCCTTTTGTGCTAGGCAGAGTAAGCATAAAGTGTAGCAAGAAAGTCCTTGTTCTGAGAAGTTTATCCTCTAGATAGACAAAAAAGTAAAAGCAGCAGAAAATAGCATGTGTATTCCATTATATCTTTGGGGGATGGAGGGAGGGATGTCAAAGAAATAACTAGGAGCTTACCTGGGGATATGTGGAAAGAATAAGGGAAGAAGGAATATTGAATCTGAGGCAGTTAGAGAGGAATGTCAAAAGAACTAGGTAGGAATAAACATTGGATGCAGAGACTATGAAAAAAGAGGAAAGTCAGACAAAGTAGAGAGACAAGAAAATGGCCAGATTGTAAATAGTCTCTGAATGTGGGAGAGCTCAAACTTTGGATGCAGCTGCTCTCACTGGCTAGTGTTTCTTACTCTGTTTTTTTTTGCCTGAGAGACAAACGATAAGAGGTGGAGAACAGAAGAGGAAAATACTAGTCTCAGTGTGCTAGCCTTAACGCAATGCCATGGTGATGAAATCCTGGAACCACAGAGAAACAAAAAAAAACCCTGGGATCCAAAAACAGACTAAGAACAATCAAACTCTCCTGTTTCCTAGCTGGATAAATGGAGTTAAATTTTCAGAAGCAACTGTAAGTATTCGTGTGTAGTTCTATTCTGTTCTCTGTGTAAAGAAATCCACTATTAATCCCCAGACTGTATTTGCATATATGAGTTACATACATCTTGAATGAAAATGCAGTTTGTATATGGGTTACATAGTCTTCTGAATATGCACCAATTTGGATAAGACAAATTGCACACGCACAGTTTTAGATACTGCTTAGAGGCACCCTTGAAAGGCACCCTTGATTCAAAAGCTATTAGCTACTCATCTTAAATCTCACAAGTCATGCAGGATTAGTCCTAGTATTATTAATGCAGAGAACAAAGTGATTGGAGATTCAAAAGTCATTTTAGATGAATTTAGTAAATTTTATAGCAATCTTTTCACATCAAAGGGTTAAGAGGATAATGGTTATGAATATACTCCTTGATGTTTAAAGGATCCTTCAATTCCACCTGAGGACAGTATAGGTCTGGAATAATCTATTACCCATAATCAGATGGAGCATGCAATTTATTTTGGGTGAAATTCTCCTCATCTGCATAATTGGTCTTTATATACAGGAACTTTAGGGAAGGGAAATTCATCTTGCCTACTTGGGGTCAGGATGCATCATAGGGCCCTTTGCAAAAATTCACAAACATAATTAATGCTGAGGGAAGGGAAGGGAAGGGAAGGGAAGG
>VZRL01002037.1:274422-372037 GCA_013397895.1 Origma solitaria
AGAGGAGAGGAGAGGAGAGGAGAGGAGGGGAGGGGAGGGGAGGGGAGGGGAGGGTGAAAAGTTTTCCATCAGGATCCACATTAACCCATCAACATCGAAGATTTATCACACAATATCAGTGCATTTGCCCCTCAAAGCTATCTGCAAAGGGAGTGTAGATGTTTTTAAAATGTTGGTATGCAATCTTTATAGTGAAAAACCTCCAGATTCTTTGCTTTTGAATCATTGCCATTTTTTAAATTATGTTTACTTATATTCCATGTGTGTTTGCATGTAAACTTTGTCTCCAAGTTTTTAAACCAAAAGAGGACTCACCTACCTTGTAATTCCTATTTTAGACATTTAAGTAGTGGATGCTTTTAATGACATATTGAATCCAGTGTTACATCTGCATAACTACAGTGTAATTATACTGCAATTACATTGTAGTACAAGTTCTGAACTGTTGAGATATATAGATACATATATAGATATGTAATTTCCACTTATGAATATAACTGGAAAATTCTCTTTCTCTGTCTTTTTTTAATTTCAGATAATCACATTAAAATTTTGTTTTATTGGGTTTGGCACAAGAATTTTTCAGAACATCCTAAAATCAGACATTTAGGTAGCAGGTTGAGATTATTTTAATGCATACTTTTCAGTTTCTTTCCACTACTTCCTCATGGTTCTTTTTTGCCGTTTGCATACTTACATGTGCTTCCTTGTGTAGCCCACCTGTACTTTGTTTCCAAGCAAACATCTGTGTCTGTGTAAAACTATGCTGAGAGTAATCAATTTACATGTTTCTTCAGTAGGAAAAGAAGTAATTTGTTTTCTTTCTCCCCTTTTATATTGGTACTTTGGAGAGTGGAGCTGTGTTTGCATATATAAGGTTTTACACTCTTATATATGTGCCACTACATATGAAAGTGAGCAAGTCTAGTATGATAGTCTAAAAATTGTGCAGCTCCACATAGCTTCCTCAGGACACAACAGTGAGTGATGACTTCTGAGAACCTTATCTGAGAATAATTATCAAGCCTTATCTGAAAATAAATTTATAAATAATGAAATCAAAGATCCCAAAAGCATTTCTATCCAGGCTTCCAAGGATTAAGTATAGGCCCCTAATAAAGAGAGAGAGTGACAATGCCGGAACAGTACATTTTTGTTTTCCAGCCTGCACAGCAAGCAAGCACATGTGGCCATGTGGATTGTGTTTAGGACTCCAAAGAAGACTCTTTTTGAACCACTTTTGTGGTAAATATATGTGATTAATTTCCAGATCAAGTATTTTAATTGCAAGGGAAGGAACAGGATGCTGAATAGCAATATCTAAATGAACATGCACAGGTTTTTGAGGAATCCATGGTATGTTTCATCTATGATGGCTTAAAACAATCGCAGCACTGCCATGGCCCTAACATGGTCAAGCATGAAAATACACATCTGCTTCACTCATTTTTTTAACTTTATTGTGGTTTCTTTGCTTTTTTGTTTTGTTTGCTATAAGAAACTGATTTTAATTTTCCTATGCAGCTTTTCATAATTTTTTGAAGAACATGCTTATTAAATTAATAATATTGCTTTTGAATTTATTGTAAAAACACACATGTACATGGGTAGTATGAATTTGTACTCTCCATCATCCAAATCTTTCAATTTTTAGATGAGTTGAAATATTACTTATAGTCCTCAAAGAATGTTTTCAAAAATCATGTCTCCCAAGAGGAAGCCTGAAAACTGCAGATACTTCCTATTTATATTATCTTTCAACAACCTTTCTTTTTCCATTGGAATTGGGTTGATGAGGAAACAATGTCATTAGCTCCCTTTTACAACACTGCTAGAAGTGAAGCTTCCTTCTTAGTTGGTGTGCTACCACCTCTTCAAATAGTCGCTGCTTATAGTTAAAGAACAAGAAATGGATTCCTCTGAAGTGCAAGAATATTTCATATCTAGTTTAAAAAAAAATCCCATCTGCTTGGAGCTTCCGCTGTTGATTCTCAACAAATTACCTCATTATGTTTGTGTTGAATGTAAGTAAAACTACATGACTACTTACACAGCTGCTGGGAATCACTGACCACACCATACAGCACAAATGAGATTTGCAAAGTAACACCATTGTAAGTTCAGTGTAGTTGAGCTCTAGCTGATGAATAGAGTCTCTGACTCCAAAACAATAGAAGATGCAGAATAAGGTCAATTTATTAAAAAATTCACACAAGTTCCTGTCACTACCACCCCATCATCCATTTCCCTTTCTATTTAAAAGGGGTTTTACTTTTCAGCCTTAGGAGATATCTTCCTGGGCTTCTGTGGTGCCTTGGGCTTTGGTGATTAGGGAAATAATCATCTCGTAAAGTGCTAGAGATAAGATATTTAAATAGCGGTTTCCTTCTGTGTTTACCTCTGCAAAAAGCTGAGGGACCAAACAGCTGAGGGAAACATTTCACAGGCTTTTCAAATTTACAGAGTAAATGTAATAGCATTGCTGTGAATGTTATCACTAAGTTTTGCATTCATGCTTGATTCTTTACCAAATTAGCTCCTCTGTGAGTAAATATATCTTTCTCAGTTGCACCCCTCAGTCTATGTCCTGAAAGTAACAAAACTGATGGGTACATTACAGATATGCAAACCAATTAGCCTACAAAGCTACAAAAAAACCTCAGTAAAATGTCTCCAGCTTAAAAGAATCAGATATTGAATCCAGGTTATGTAATTTTCTTTGCAACATTGTATGCCAACTATAAAATCTTACATTATTTTATGAACAGTTACATCATCAATCTTGGATGCTTGGAAATTTGTAGACAGCTGAAAGCATATTTGTAAACAAAACAATACAATGAAAAGAATACCAGCACTCTTACACACACCATCTCTAATTTTTAATTTACAATCTTTTCACGTCTGATTTATTTAGTAACTGAATTAAGATTTGAAGAAAAAAGGCACACATATTAATAATTAATTTAGTAGCAAAAATATTTCCACTGTATTTTTCCAAAATAATAATAATAATAATAATAACAATAATAATAATAATAATGAATGCACAATCCTTGCATGTGACAATATCATCAAAGTTTGAACAATTAGGTGTATATTTTATCTATATACACAGAGAAAAAGATAAAAGAAACATATTCTATCAATAGGTAGGTATACTGATGTGTATTATAATCTATATTTAGGAGGAAAGAAAGCAATAAAATGCCAAATTTAATCCATTATGGTTTTAGTTTTTACAGATCCCCCAAACATTATGCACAGACCTTTTTGGCAACAACACAAGCTTGGATTTTCCTTCCAAATTCTGCATGGAGCTTTAAACTGAAAATGTTCTGTTCCAGAAGAATGCAGCCTCTCTCTTCAAACTAAATATTTTGATAGGTTTGTTGCTAGTATGAATAACTCCTGATACTTTCTTGTATCTTATGCTATCATTGGATATTTGTTCAATTTCAGTGTTACTTTTACAATTACAGTATCTTATGGAATACATAGGAAGCCTCCTTTTCTTTTTTCTTTCTCTTTTCTTTTTTTTTTTTTAAATAAACAGTCATCATGGCATTCACATGATACTACCTCTACAGAAAAAATAAATAATTTCATGCACAGTACTTTCATGACATGGGTCTTCTAACTTCATTGACTTTAGGACCCAAGGGAAGCCCAGGCACAATTGTCAATAGACCTCCTTGAAATAAAAACATCATTTTTCCTTCTGCCCATTGCAAGGAAGACTGAAACTGCCACTGATAATTAATCCACTGAGAGAAATCAATATTGCAACCGGTTGGAGATGAAACAACCCATAGCAAAATAAACTTTTGCCATGACAGTGCAGCAGTTCTTCGAAGCATACTCTGTCTGTGGGCAGATGTGGAATCTTAATAAATGATTGCAAAAAACTAGAAGCCAGTTGTATCAAACAGTTGTATTTTGTGCCATAAATGCAGTTATTGTTCTTGTATGTGCTGATTTGCTTTTCAAGACACAGTAATGGCCCTCTATTTGAAAAGTATGAAAATGTTATGAAAGAAAGAGAAAGAAGACAGAACAGCTTGCAAACAGCCAATAGTGGGAACTGACTGTAAGAAAAAACAGCAGTGTTTTATTGCATTCTGCTTATACTGGTTCTTGAACTAGACTGCAACACAGGAAGTTAGATTTTGGTATGAAACTCTGGATTTTGAGTGAACTGGTCGACATTCACAGGCATATATTATTTTCAACTCCCAGGTGAAGGACAAAATATTTATTGTAGAAAAGATTTTAGGCATGGATTGGAAATTCAAAGAATTGAAGAATAGCTGGTTTAATAGACTCTTGACTGAAGACAAAACACTTAGATAAAATCAATGAAAATAATAATGAATTCTGTGGCACTACACGTGGAAATCAAGCCTATAGATGTTTTGGGAGTGGCATTTAGAGGAAATACCATGGCAGTCAATGACACAGTTCACTGATGCTGTCTCCTAGCAGCTCTCCTCCAGAAGTCCTCCAAAGGGCCTCCAGAAGCCTTTCAATTGGCCTTCAAAAGTGCCCAGGTTTCAGGGTGAAATGGCTAACATTTGATCCTGTGGTCTCAGCACAGGTGAACACAGAATGATTCATGTTCCTTTGTACAAAAGGCTGCTGTATTTTATTCCCTATATGAACCTAACAGGTTGATTTAGCTGATGCAGAGCTTCCAGAAAGGCAGCCAGAGTGGGGTTTGATAACTTTTATCAACACTAAGAAGATATACACCATATTGCAATTTCTAGACATTGGTTTGGGACATTTAGGATGTTCCACGGGAGTATTTAATTTCCTTTATCAACCTCCTTCTCATCATAATGTATGGTCTACATTGTTTGCTGTAACCATTTTAGCTACTTATCCCTTGGGATTGGGATCCTTCTAATTGGATTGCAACAGAATTTGGGCTGACCTAAATAAGGCATATACTTTCACTGACAATACCTTTTAAATACCTTATTATATTATTATTCTTGTTATTCACATCTTGAAAACACAATGAAGATATGCCAAATTATAATCCATCCATTTTTCCTCTCTGAAACACTTTGTGGGTTTGTTTTGCTAGTTTTAACTTTGAGGATTGGCTGGTTTTTGGTTGGGTTTTTTTTGTTCTGCTTGGAATTTTTCTGTCTTTTTTTTTTTTTTTTTTCATTTTGACCACTATTTACTGCTGCCTGGGTCATTTTACTTGTGTGCATTGAACCTAAAGAGGTTTTTGATAACCAAGAAACCATCCTCTTCCATCTCAATGATTATGTTGCCATAAAGAATTTCAAAACAGCATTACTGCCCACTGTTTGTAAATTCTTTGATGCAGAAAAGGCATGTTTTAATTTCTAAAAATTCAACCAACAACTTTCTCTTAGACTTAAAACATGTCTTCACACCCAAACATGCAGCATGCAAACATGCATGCACATACATACATGCTGTAATTTTATTAAAGTCCATCAAACTGACACTTCCAGTAGCCTCTGATCTTAAGTCTTCCTTGCCTGCACAAGGAGGTGCACGGGTGGCCCAAGAAAGCCACACACTCAGGACACCCAGCTCCATATCTTCTCTCAGCAGAAGAGAGAATCCGGTCTTCACACTGTAGCAGGTTCTAAGAAAATGAGAAAGGAGGAAAAAATGATTGGGAAAAATCTTTAAATCATTTGCCTGAGTTTGAAAGTAAGGCAGGACTGTTGCAAAGACTGGTTTGGTTGTTTCCCTGAGAATGGGCAAGTAATATAATGTAATTTTCCAATGAGAGCTGTATTATGAGTAGTGTCCAGCCAGCATTAGAGGTCAGAAAATACTTCTGTAAGTCATTTGGAGGTCAGAGTTGTTGTTTTTCTTTATCCATATATTTTGTCATAGGGTGCTCTGTTCCCTTATCAGCTCAGGGAGAGATTTTTCTTCCCTCAGTAGCTAGTCAGAAGAGTCCTTACAACAAGCTTGCAACAGGCTGTAAGACAAAGCATCACAGATAAAGGCTAGTCTGCTTTGGTTTTCATTGACATTTCAGTTCCACATCAACATCCCATTCTGATATGGGCTAAAACTAATTTTTTAATCTCCCCTCTGCCTCTAGTTGCAAGATTTTTGATCTCTGGGGAGAATACAGATGAGTCTTTCAGGCATGGAAGAGTTTATGCCAGTAGCCTCAAAGCAGTTGCAGTCATAAGAACGAGCTCAAGTACATCGCAGGAGATACTTGGAACACCTGAGAATGTGTGTGTGCGTGTGTGTCTATGTATGTATTTATGTGTACATGTATATTTTGGTATATAATCCTGTGCTCTGACATCTGATGGTAGAGAATTTAAAATTGTTTTCACAAAACCTCTGTGAGTCAGATATTTTTCTATACAGTTTTTATAGGAACAAACCTAAATGCAGCAGAGCAGGGAAGTCGCCTTCAAGGAGAGAGCAGGGTGCAGGGCTCTGAGTCTTGTGATTCCTACCTACTTTCTATTAAAAGCAACAGTTTAGTAATGGCAAGGCAAACAGGACTGTTCCTCTAGAGAGAATTTTCTAGTGTTGTGTTGTCCTAGTTTTCCAGTGTTGTGTTTTTTAACCTCTCCAGTCCTTTGGAGAGACTGCAATGTGGGTTTAGGTTTTATAGAAGCCCACAGCACTCAAGGAAACAGACTAATGATGCTTTTTATCTGTAGATAGCCTTAGTCTGGGCATAATTTATTACTTTAGTTGCAGCTCCTCTGCTTGGGGAAGACTGGTGGAAAAGATATTACCAACCTCACAGCAAACATCTCTGTACATCAGAACTGAGTTTCAGAAATCAGGCTTGTGATTCCTCCCCTTGTCTCAGACAGAGGGGAGCTTTTCCCAGAGGTGACACTACACTGAAACCGGTTTGGAATGTCCCTCCAGGTAGGGAGCATCGATGCTCCTTTCTGACCACAAGTTACTCTTCTCCTATCGATCCTGCTGCCCCACACCACTCAATTGCTCTGGCCACCCCCTTTCCTCACCTCTTGTCAGCCTTCCCGACTCCAGGTATCATTTCCTTGATAAATATTTGTTATGCCCCATGATTTCTGGTCTCCATCTTACAAGCACAGTATAAAAAGGCTCTTCTCTTGGTCTGCAGACACCACAGTAGCTTTCAAGTTTACTAGTCCCTCTACAAGAGACTATTTGCCTGCAGAATTGGCCCTGTGGGTGGGCAACCTAGGTACTTGCCTGAGGAGCCAAATTTTGGAGAAAAGGGGTGGCTCACGCAAGTTACTGTTCAAATGAATCACCATTAGGCATTGTGACTAGAGCTGGACTCAAGGCTCACAGGTTTTGAATCTTAGTTAAAACATTTTAAGCTCATCTTCCCCCTCTAGGATGCAGGAAGCCTGACCTGGCCCTTAATCCCAGCAGGTCTGGCCACATGTTGAAGGAAGCACTCGGTGACAGGGAGCTGCAGGCAGCCCAGGCAAAGGCTGTAGCGATACAGCTACAGGACAAGTATGAGAGGGAGAGGAATTAAGCCTCTGAACTACAGGGCAGACCCAATTTTTCTGACATGGAGGCACAGGCAAAGGTGGGATCATGCTCAGCACTGGCACTGAGGAGCTGCAGCAGGATGTCCAGGTGGGATGCCCTTTCCTCCCTGAGCACAGCGGCAGCTCAATCTGCCTTGTTTCTGACCTGAAGTACATCTGCTAACCCACAACATTCCCAGCTCCATGTGTTGACCTGAGGAGGTTTGATGAGAAGGACTGATTTCAAGAATAGATGGCCTGTGGGGCTGATTTATTTCTGCTAAAGCAGACTACCAGATCCTCTGAAGCTGTCTCAATTACCTCTATGTAAAGGCTGTTATTCTTCTCCTACAAGCAGTAGTCATGTTTGAGTGGCCCGATTTGTGCAGATTTGGCCTGCCTTGTCCACTTAAAAGACCATTAATCACCACTCCAGTTTATAAATCAAGGAGGCCAAGTTGCTGAGAGCAATTGAGAGGCTGAGGCTCCGCAGAAGTACTTAGCCAATTCCCAGACCCAGGCTTAGCATTTCTTTCTCCCCGCCTTTAGTCGTCAGACAATTCATCATCCTTCTCCCATTGAGGCAGAATGAGTCTGACAGAAGAATGCCTGAAAGCTAATCAATATGATCAACTTCAGGGGAAGAGCACATCAAAAATTTTTTGTTGTTGTTTCTAAGTCTTTTAAATAAACACAACCTGTTCGCTTTAAGATGTGGCAGTTTGAATTAATGGAAAACAAAACCAAAAGACGAAGTGCAAATGAAAAAAATTATGCAGCAACAGAGGAAAAATATACCACGGACACCCTTTTGCAGTAGTTATCTATTAAGAATAAAATGTCAGGCAAAGAATAGGACTATTATGGTTGTGGATTATCAGTTTTGGGTACTACAGTCACACAAGATCGCTTTTCTTTTACAGCAGTGTCAAGTGCAATTGGCAGGCCAGAAGTCACAGGGAGGTCTGCTCCTACTAAATAAACATCAGCCTGTTCTGTGCTTGCATGTGGACTAATGAGGTTGCAATAGAAAATGGATCTGCTCTGTAATAAGGCAGATGAGAGAACTTGAGCAGGAGGTTTATTTTCCTATTCTGTGATAAGTTGCTTTTACATATTTCGAGCACAGCCTTTTTTTTGCAAAGAGAGAAAACATAAATTGTTCATTGTACAGAGGAAAGCATGAGTGACAACTGTAAGTGGAATAGACAGTTTCCATTACCCCCTCACACTTGCTGAAGAATAATTTGCAAAGGCTGGGTAAATTGTGTTTTAAGAAGTGTAATGACGTGTAATAATTTCCTGTCAGCATGTCAGTTACAAGCAGAGTGAGTTTGATAATTTTGGGATAGGAGATGGAAAGAATTGAGGATAGGGGGGAGGGAAGATAGAGAGAAGAAATGCGAAGGTCTTCTAGGATCGCTGGCTTCAGAAACTAATGAAAGCATAATTGTAAAAAAAAAAACAGGTGGAGTGCTAGATAAAAGCAAGAGCCGTGCAGCAACCCGCCCAGATACTAATTCCCATTTGCTTTCCCATTAATCTTGCATAAAGATTCCAGGTCACAGGTCCAGCTACAGGG
Source organism: Origma solitaria (assembly GCA_013397895.1). Lineage (NCBI taxonomy): Eukaryota > Metazoa > Chordata > Aves > Passeriformes > Acanthizidae > Origma > Origma solitaria. Next base: position 283,510 of record VZRL01002037.1, read on the forward strand.
AGTATTAAGCAATTTAGTAGGATGGGAAACGACTCAGAAATCAGAAAATGGATGATCAGAAAAATTTCCTTTTCTTGTCCTGTGAAAGGCATCTGTCGCTTAATGAGGAACAACATTTCTGCTCTCACTCTCTCTGAGAAAGGAGAAAAAACCAAACAAATATGGTAAGAAAAAAAAATTTTAAAAAGAGTTGAAGTGTATTTGACTGTCTACTCGTCTTTGAGAATGCACAGTGTGGTAGAGATCAGTAAATGCCACGGCTTATAGATCAACCTAAGATGAATGAGCCAGTTATTTTCACACTGTTTCACTCCTTCTTCTCATTTTTATCTTAAAGACAATATTGTCTGAGATTTATTATTTATTAATTTTGTTATTTTATCATGCTGGCACTTCTGTCAGGGGCATAATATTTACTTTAATCCAGCCATGGTTGAATCAAATTTCCACTCTCAATTATACATATATGCACCTAGAGTTAGTCTGCTGACCTCGTGACATTTATTACTGATTTGCATTGTTGCAAATCTAAAGGCAATTTGACCCTCAACATGCAGATCTTATATTATCTAGCCCCACCTTCTAGATAGACCATGATTTCCCTTCTTTAGTACATATGGTTTTCTAGAACCATTTCTTAAACAGGACTTTTTCTACCATTGCTTCATTTTTGGTGGTAGATTGGGTATAAAATAGACATTTTTCTTAGAGAAACTACTTTAGTGTTGAATATAACAATTGATAACATTTTCCTAACAATCTATTTCTCTTCTTATTGCTGTCTTAATGGTGGTCTTGCACAACTTCCACTGCTCACTGAAATTTAAGATTTTAGAGGATAGAGTACTTTCAGACTTAAATATACCTGAGAAAGAAGTCTTCCATATATCAAATATTGAATTCTTTGGTTAAAATAGAACATTTACCGCTGGATATGCAGCAAGATAAGCAAGTCTTTGAAGTTATCTCACTTCATAAAACATATTAAAAGATTCTAGGTTTGGTAGTTTTGGTTTGGGTTGTTTGGTTTTTTTCTCCATAAAATACTAACAGCTTTTGCCTCCAAATAGGTCTGAATGGAAATTTCACATCAATTTCTTCTTTTTTTCTTTTTCAGTGTTTAAGAAGGTGCAGAGGTAGTCATATCTTGGGACTGAGTATGGAGCCACTCAGCACATTGCTGCATGCTGACTCAGAGAAAGAGCCTGACAAATCTTAATTGTGTGACAGTGCATTTGTCACCACAAATCTTGAAACTGATTGCATTGGAATAGTTAGGTTGTGAATGCAAACACATTCCAGACAGCTGGAAGAGTGTGAGAAGCCTTGTTTGTCTTCAAGGTGTGCCACTGAAGTAGTCTCCTCAAACTATGGCTTTCCCTTCCTTATACTCAACAAGAATCAACTTTTAAAAAAACAATAAAAAACCAACAAACAAAAACCCCCAAAACAAACAAACAAACAAAAACAAAACAAAAAAACAAACAGAGGAAACTGTTTTAAATAAAGTTTGAAAACAACATAGACACAAAATAATTAACATTATCCTAATGTTACACATCATACCAGATGAAAGCATATTACAAATGTGACTGCACAAGTAATAGCTCTCAAGAGGTAATTTCAATGAAGAACAGCTTTTACATGAGCGTTTTTCTGTGGGAATCTTCAAGAATCATCATTTCATGTCCAATCACACAGAATTCCATCAATAACCATTTGGTTACTCGACTCAAATTTCCTTTAAAATGATGCAGTGGGACGGTATATGCAGTGTTGTTAGGCATAAGACACGGAAGCTAAACCTCCAGAAGGAGACATCATATTCTACTGAGAAAGGATTCCCAGAAACATTTTGGGATCTGTATTGAGAAGCAACCAAATGTGAACTACCAGTAAAATGCAATGGTAAACAGCATATAAACGAGGAGAGGGGTGGGGGAATGTGTGTCAGCCTGAACAGGGGACACCTAAAGGAGCCAGGAGTCTGTTTTACTTCTGTGAAAAGCTTCCCCAAAGTGGCACTGAATCACTGCAACTTGTCTTCATGCTCCTCCTTTTGGAAGGATGTTGAAGATACTGTGGGGTTACAGAAAGTAACAATAGAAATGATCCATATGCTGTATAAACTGCCATGTGGTAAAACATTAAACGAAATCAAGAGGTTGGCTTATCAGAAGAAAGATGAAAAAATAAAAGATCAAGGTGACTTATAGTTGTATCAGTACTGTGTACTGAAGTGGCTTCTCATCTAGTAAAGAAAGTATAAAAAGAATCAACAGCCATAAGCTGAAGAAGACAGATAAATTCATATTTAGTACTAAGGGATGCTTTTACAGCAACACTAACTACCAAGGGAAGTGGATTCTCCACAATTTAATATATACAAAGCATGGTCTGGAAGTCTGCCTGGAAGATATGCTTTCGTCAAACATAAATCACTGAGCTCAGGAAATAAATCTATATGATCTAATGTTTTTTTCTAGCCCTTAGATCCCATGTATTTATAAAATATGGTATAGATTAAAATTTAACTAATAGCTTTGAGACTTTCTTTGGTTTCTGTTAAATTATTGCCTGTTTTTAAATACTTAGTGGGTATCATGGCCTGTCTCTGTTTTCCATAGGAGGCTGGGGTCAATTCAGAAGTATTTCTCTTTACTATAGAGAATAATTTTAGTGGCAGCTAAAGCCATACTACTCACAGATGGTCATACTGTACTGAAGAGCAGTCCAGAAAAAAAAAGTATGTTTCATATTAGGATATCTCCCTAAGCTGCACAAAAAAGAGTTTGAAGAAAGGGTATGTGTTTTTGAAGTTTATGTTCTTTCACAGGTTACAGAATTTATTTCAAACAAGGGCAAGAAAAGCTCCATAGGCTATTTTTAATTCTTGATCTTCTTTATCTAGACTTTGTTGAAAAATAGCTCTTCAGGCATCCTTTTTTTCTTCCACAAAGATCTATCAATGGAACTCCTTTTAATCAATATGGAGATAAACAAACAAACCAATATATAAACGTCTGAAGTTTCCACTGCTGTAATATGTAATCATGAATTTAAAAGGTCTGGAAAATTGGACGTTCATGTCTCCAAAGTGACCATCATTTTCAATTAGGACAATAACATGCATTAGTAAATATTCTTAAAGGAAAACTAATTATAAATGTGATCCCTGAAAAATCATTATTTCAATTTAAGAGATATAAAGGAATCAAAATACAAATACAAATCACAGATAAATGGAGAAACCAACAAGTTATTAGTATTTTCTGTAATTCCTCAATTTCCCTCCTTTTAATAATGTTATCGCTAATGCTGTGGTTCTCATTAAGTTTGTGAGTATAATTAGAATTTGTTACATGATAGACACTCTTCACATAGAAAGGAAGCTGTAGATTCTGTTTGGAAGTGCATATTAATGACCATTGTGTTTCATATTGTTTCCATTTTTAAGAATATCTAAACACTGAAACTTTAAAATGTTTTCACTTAAATGTGGTGGAAGTAATCACTGTTTTCAAAAGAGAGATCAAACACGGACTAGGCTTACAAATCTTTCTTTCCCATAAAGATCAATTCTGCCACACACGGAAATAAGGAGCATGCATTCTTGACAGATACGCTGATCCTTGCCTTTGTTATGGAGTGAGCTCGGACACATGGTGTGCACTGGTCTGTGAATCGCCCTGGACTGACAGGAAACTGAGCAGATGCTCGTCAGGACTGTTACAGACACTTTCACCCTCTCTTGGTGGCTTGAGGCATGACCATAGCCAGGCTCTCTCCCACCGCAAGAGGTTTTGAGTGAGGGGGGTTAGACCCACTGAAGGAACAGTTTTGTTCCAGAGGCATGGGTGGACAGGCAGTGGAGTTGGAGCTTTAGAATTCCAAACCCTCTGCTTTGAGGGTTTATACCTTCCCTCCAGCACCGGTATAATATCTTCCACAGCTTCTGCAGTCTGAAAATTGTCATTCCTCTTTTGATGCAAATCACCTTGGACAAACAGTCTGTCAGAAATATGGAGTGGCTGAGGTCTGCTGTGCCTCTCTAAAGGTACTTTGCACCTGTACAGTCCCCAGTGCTGTATTTCTCCATGTCCTGTGGACCTTTACTCACCTGACAGGATCAACCCTACAACTGCTGAAATGGTCAACATCTTGACTACATAATAGCTACCCTGCTGATATTGCATTTTGTTTGTGCCTTGGAGTCTGATGAACGGCATAGATCAATGTCTTCTTTCTTCAGAGTACACTGTCCTCCAAAAAGTCAGGAATCCAACTCACGCCATAAGGAACACCAAACCATAAGGAACGCCAAATACTCTCTGTACCCTGAATCACACAGCCATTTCAAAGAGCCGAGGACCACAGCTGCTCTATAACAAGTTCCAAAGCTCCTGCGCTGTCAAGGTGAAAGGTTAATTCAGGTGGCCGAATGAATCACACAGGACAGACCTCCAAGACAGATGCACCTGACCTTGGGTAGGGGCGTTAGTGAAGTCTGCTGAGCTGTGAACATTCTGCATAAGGGTGGTGACTAGCCATATCGCAGCATCACAGCCAGGGCTGGAAGGGACCTCCAGAGAGGATTTCACCCCAGCCCTCTGCTAAAGCAGGTTCACCTAGAGCAGGTTGCACAGGATCACATCCAGGCACATTTTGAATATTTCCAGAGACTGAGACCCAGCAACCCTTAAGGACAGCCCCACATTCTTCTGCCATGCCTTTAAGGAGCCTGATAATCTAGATAAATCTTCAGTAATACACGAGCCAAATGTTATAAAATAAAATGCAGACAATTTTGGCCATATCAGTCTAATGGAGGCCATGTTTCCATGTGCAGTGCATTTCCATTCAGCATGCTTTAACTAAAAACCCCCTTGCAGTAAGCTATGGGAAAGCAGTAGAGCTAAATCCAAACTCTGCTCCCTGGAGGTGCTTGTGACAGCAAGGAGTGTGACAGTGACACTTAAACAGCATTGACTTCACACGGTACTCCCTGCATCCTTGCCGGCTTCCCGAGGAACTCTACCCCAACACCGCAGAGTGCAGCTGTGGGCAAAACAGTAGGTTAGACTCACTGCTGGATACATCCACACAGAAAGAGAGAATTTTGAAAATGCTTTTAGCCTCCTCTGCTGCGCAGCTGCTGCACATGAGGCTGTTAGGTGGGATTTTCTGACTGAGTGCCAGCATGGTGTGGCAGTAGGACTGCTCTGACCATTGCAGGATGTCTCAGCTGATGTGCAACCACTTGCACCCAAGATCCCCCCTCAGATGATTGCAAATTCAGAAACTGCTGGTCTCATTTGATAGTACACAAGGCCAGTTCTGTTTAAGCTGCCCACAGCTCTATTATTCCTGTTTCATAGACGCTGTGTAAAGCTAGATTTTTACTCAGAATTTTCAGAGACTATGCAAAAAGTATGATGAAGTCCTGAGCTGCAGGCACTCTGGCCATGTTACAGGTATAGAAAGGGTTTCTAAATGCAGTTAAAATTATGAAAGTTCTATTATTCATGATGACACTGATTATCTGCCCCCATACCTCACTGACAAATTCAGCCACTGCTTTTAGATGAGATATCATACTTTGTCCACAGACAGCCCTAGAGGTAGGAATTAATTATTAAATACTGGTTGATGATAATTACATGATAACTTTATTGACCAAAATCATAAAGGAATGTGTGATGCGTTCTAAATCTTCCGTATAAAATGAATCCTCTGAGAAAAGAGAATGTCTATTCTGAAACAAAAAATTAGCTCTTATATAAACCATCTTTAGAAACCTCTTTGTCAAAAACACTAGCATCATGCTCTTAAAGCATAAAATGGGAGAACACATTTTAATCTAAATGTTTTCCTTGCGTTAAGTGAAATCTAGGTAATAAAGCAAAACGGTAATTCAAATTCAGAACTGGGGATCATTTACAAACTGCATGTTCCTGCATAAATTCATATTTAAATTTAGTTTTATATATTCTTCTGTCTTTCAATACTCACCTTTTCAGAAAGGGCATCTGACTTCAGAGTCTTCAAACTGAGTGATATTAATAAAATTTACAATAAAAACCAACCAAAAAACCAAAACAAAAAAAAAATTCTTCATTATATTACATTACATTACTATTCCTTATAACTGCAGTCAGTAATAATTTTAATGCTACTGATTAGTTTTCTGTCATTTTAGAAGAAAAAGTGTTTCATTAAGAACTGCTACTACTTTTCTGATTCTTTTTTGGATATTATTTCAATAATAGAATTTTTAATTTCAAGGGAGAATGCAAAGAGAATTTAGATGAAAAAGAACAGGTTTGATAGTTGCATATTACCTATTTCAGAATGTTTTAATTTACATCTGAGGACTACTACTTGCACTTCACTGTATTTTACATACTTACAGAACTACCTAAAGAAATAGGAGATATGGCAGGAATAAAAATCCACAAACATAGAGGTGTGTTTATGACAGAAGTACAAGAAATTAATTTTAACATGTACATCAGAAATCAGACATAACAGAAAAACAAGGTGTCTCAGAACCCCAGAAAATGCTGCCCTAGCATTTGAACAAAGCTTTAATCTTAGCATCATCCAAGGTGGTAAATTCTCCTGAAGAATGGGCCTAGAGACTGAAATTAGAATCACATGGATCTACAACTTCATGAAATTAGATGCAATTGACAGTTAAAGGTAGGGTTAAACATTCTAGTCTGACTGCCAAACCTGGGCAGTCAGTGTGGCTCAGTCCCTGTTCCACTGCAGATCCCAATCATCCTCACTGCATAACTCTTACTCTGTACCTGGATTTGAACTGAGCACAAGACAACCTTTTCCTTTCAAGAGCAAAGTCAGTTGGGTTGAGAGGAATATTTGCAGTGGGATACATGCCTTACAGACAGTCTTAATGTCAGCCATGATACCTACTGAATCTACACAAACTGGTTTCACTTGGGGAAAAGGCGGAATTCTGGCGGAAAATCAAGGACTCATGCATGCAGCATAATGCACTGCATCTCTCCTACACTCTGAAGGACCATCTCCCCCCAAGAAGGTTGTGGGGGATGCAGAATAAGAACTGTCTATTTTTATTCTGGAAGTGGGCCATCCATCCATTTCTCCAGGAAAGTAATGCTTACTACAAGTGTAATCACTGTAACTGAATCATTATGTTGTCTGAATTTTTCTTTTCTCTCCTACTGCCTTGTTCAATACTCTGCCCTTGACAGTATATCTTTCCAAAGTCTGTTTCACTGAATAGTCTTTAGACAGTTCTGGTACTTTTTAAATACCAGATTGAAAGTCAAGTCAGATAACAGATAGAAATCATATATAATGGCAAGAGAACAGAAGTAGTGGAAGCTTTATAACAAAAATGGTATTTAGAAGAGAAATGATTAATCAGTATTGGTTGGAATCTCCTGTAATGATGAATAATTCAATATATAAGTGGTAAGAGTATCACTAGCCTGTATCCCTATACATTTGGTTCATCTGAGAAAATCACTATGTAAATAGAAAGAGCACAGAAGCACTCCAAGGCCTCTGTAACAATGGGAAATTCTTTATTTAAATGATGGAATTAACATCAGCCTGAGGCTTTCCTGTGAATTTCTGATGCAAAGCTGCAATTTGCATATCTATGAGTGTGTATGATATAGATAATCGCATATAAATAAAGATCTGCAGAGCTCTCTGAGTTTTTCCTATACAGATCTATGAGTAAGTAATAATGTACTGCCTATTTTGGATTTCTCTCTGCGTAAAGGAGCATTAACTGCCGAGCATACAAGAGTAATTTAAATTAGTGGTGTGTAATACATGGGTGGGCAGCAGTCTCTCCACAGTGGCCCGGCAGCACTTCTGTGCAGGAGCAGCAACAGCCCAATCCAAACTGAGAGTCTGACCCCAAATATTTCCCTGATTTCCCCTATCCCTGAAAACTACCTGTTAGTACACTGTGGGTTGAGGTAGAGGACAACTGTGCCTATTGTGTGGCCTCCCTGAAACTCTAAAGAACAGCAAGCAGTAACTTGGCAAAGTTCAGCTGTACATGGGGCAGCAAAGGAAACACCCAAAAAAGCCTGTGAGCTAAGCCACAGGCAACCCCCCATCCCTCCCAGCGACTGACAAAAAATGTCACCAGCACCTGCACCCTGCCTTAGACGATCAGGGAGGAGAGCCATCTCAGCCAGGTAACTAGCTACACCTCTGGCAAGGGATCCCCCGAAGGTAGGGACCAGGGGCCTTTTTGCTCCTTTGGCAACATCTGACAAATGCAACAGGACAAGACAGAAAACAGCCTCCAAATATAATATATAATCCTCACTTTTATGGATGTGGTAGAGACCTGAAAACAGGATACATTGGCAAATTGTTATAACCTCCAATGAAACCTGCTGATAAAACCAGAGACAGGTTTGATAGAGCTTTAGTAAGAAAGTAATGCCCTAAAGATCTGCTCGAAGCTGTTGAAAGTATGAGAAAGTATATGAGTAAGCTTGAACTAAATGACACTATGTACTTGAGTTTCTAGGGGGTCTCACCCAGATTCCCTTACCATTGCCTTCTAAAGAAAGCAAACTGTTATGGAAAAAAAGGAAGATACAGGGGTATACAAAGATAGAAAATAAACAGTGTGAAAGGAAGGTTACCAGGGTGTGCCATGAGACTCTACACTGACATCTATGCCCTTCACTGTACTGCAAAAAACTGTTGGAGAGAAGGAAAACATGGAGATGACAAAGTTGGCTGAGACAATAGTCAGAACCAACACAGTGTAAAAAGTGTGTCAGGGGAACATGCAACTTAGTGCCTGATCACATGACAGAATGTTATTAGAGATGCAATGCCAACATCAGAGAAAGGAAGGCATACATAAAAAGTACTCTTAACTACACAGTTTTGGACTCTGTTACCTACTACCACTCACAAAGAGAGCAGAAAGCAGTTCATTATTCAGCAGCAGGCAAAAAAAGCAAAAACACTGTTAGGAAGGAAAAACAGTAAACCAAAGTAAACTCATTATGCTACCTTTTTTTCTTTTTATTAGATCATACCCCAAATACTCATGTGGCTCTATTTATCTTGTTTCACAAACTGACCTTACCCCAAAACACTCCAAAAGGTAAATTAAATAATATATAGAAAGAGGAAGAAATATAAAGCGTGTGGAATAACACAAGCAAAGACAAACAAGACCAGGATTTTTGTCGTGCAAAATAACCTGCTCTGAAGAAAGATGAAAAGAAGATCTGTAAAATAAAAAATGTTCTTGACAAGGTAACTAAGGAATGATGGCTCGTTTTTACTCCTGACAAAAGAATTAGGAATACAACAAACAACAATCACTTTGAAAGTCTGAAACAAACAGACTAGCTTTTTTAATGCAATGCACAACCAAATACTGGAAATTAATGTAAGATGAATTTATTAAACCAAATAGCTATAATATATGATGCTCTGGATGTGATACATGGATCATAAATGAGTTAAATCAGTAAATAGTAGAAAATCATGGGTTAAGTCAAGGGGATTATCACTATATGTTTTCCTTTTCCTTAAGAAGGAGCTCCCTTTGTTTTTCCACTGCCCCAGAGAGGTTAGAGAGATCTTTGACTGGATCAGACATTACAGATCACCAAAAATGACCAACGCCTTATATTAGTACCCACATCACCCCCTTGCTCTTGCCTTGAACTTCGTGCTGAATTTCATGCTGAACTGCTCACAGGGCTGCTGGTACCCACACAAGCCTGTCAGAGGACATCATAAAGCATGCAGAGACTCATAGCAATTCTCATCATACTTTTTGCTTCCTACAAAGGCTTTCACACACATTATTGTGTACTAGCAAAATAGAAGACCTAACTGCTTCAGTTTTCATCTGAATGCTACAGTACATTTTGAAATACCAAAAAAAAAGTTGTAAACTCATTCAAACAAGTGTAAGCAAGGAAACTAGTGCAGATTTGCAGCGAGTTAAGGGACCGTGGTCACATATATTAGCACTACTCAAACACACGGCTTTGCAGTACCTCACCCAGGCTGCCAGGCTGTGAATGCATCCATGGAGGATGGAGATGCAGGAAGGAGTACTGGAATGAGCAACAGATGAAAAGCAAAAGTTAAATGCTTAGTTGCAAGGCTTTGTTTCTTGATAAAGCTGCTGGGAGGTCAGCCAAAAGAAATGAAAGCAAAGAAACAAGCAGCAAGCCAGAGGAGGTTCATATTTGGTAAAGAGGAAATGTGTCAATACAAGGGTTTGGAGGTGACTGGGCAGAAGCAGAAGTGTAAGTGAAATGGCTTATTTTGATGTGACAGCATTTTTGCTAGATTTAAGGCAATAAGTGAAGTGTTGCTAGAAGGTTTCTAATAAGCAATTTAAGAAGTCCCAAGTGCCTGAACAAAAGCTGCATAATGAAGGGCATCAAGGGGATTCAAAGATGTTAAACAGGAAGGAAAACAAGCAGCACTATATATAGGAAGAAGTAATGAGAAGTAGAAGGAGCATTTGAACACAGCAGTTTTATGTTTTAGTTTTCTAGGGTACACATTTTGCCACCCATCGCAGTGAATGCAGACCAGAACAGAGCAGAATAACTCCAGAGACATCAAGAGAAAATTAAGCCAGAGGAGGGGGAAAAGAGTGAGGATAGTTAGAAGAAAAGAGGGATTAGATATACTAATTTTTAATTAAGAAAAAGATGTTATGGAGGTAACCAGAAATTACTTTTACCAAGGCTTGATGTCATTGCTAAAAGTTGCCAGAACTAGGAAGCTGAGGAAAGTTAAGGATATGAAAGTTGGGGTAGCAGCTGCAAACATCCATAGTGTGAGGTAAAATTGTATAATGATTGAACTCTATCAGAAGTTTCTAGAGGACAGAGAGACATATAATTACAGGCTAGGGGACAGAAATAGCCAGAGCACTAAATAACGCAGCACATAATGCAATTAATGAGGCAAATATTTTTAACAGGTTTGAGTTAGTAATTGAAACCTTGCAAAAGACTGCACCCAAGAAACAAATTTATTTGAAGTCATCCTTGTTTCATCTTCTAATTTTATGCAACGACGGGAAATTATGCATTTGTGCACTGCCCAATAAAGGTTTTTTTATACATTAACTAAGAGTTAAAAAATGAAGAGGTTTTTCTGTCTGAAGTTTGTGAAGCAGCTGTTTACGGTGCGTTCTGGGGTTGAGAGAGGTTTCCTGGTATAAATCAAAGCCGGTCACATGCTATGTGGTATTTCCACTGTGTCCTTGATTATCTAAGCACAGCAAGTAATCAAGAGAGTCTTTCCAGCTCAGCAGAAGCTATTTCCACTGACTTTTCTCTGAAAAAGAGGCTCCACTTTAGCTGAAGTATCTGCTGTAGCTGGAAAAATTGAAGGCTTTCTATTTTCCCCTAGGGGCTATGCGGCTTGTGTCCATCAGTAACCTAGCACATTATCAGCTACAGAAGTATTTACCAGTTACGGGAACCGACTTTTCTTCTTCCTCTTCACTTACAAAATGCTGCAATTTATATTTCTGTCCACAGATTGAATCTACACCACCTCGGCTGTTCAAATCCCTTTGTAAACATTCGCTAGTGTCAAGGCCCCCTGGGCGCGGCTCCCAGCGCTGGAGGTGGCAGCTCCGCAGGGATCTTGGAGGCTCCTGAGGAAAAGCACCTCCTTGCTGGTGGAGTGCTGCTCTTCTTCTGGTGCTTTCCCTGCCCAGGCAATGCTTTCTCAGCTCACATGGGGATGAGGCACCTCCTTGCCACCACCACACGCTGGCTTCACAAAGAGGCCTCTTTCCCTAGTCCTGAGTTTCTCCTGAAGGATCAGACTGGCGTTATTTGAAGTCCTTATCCTTCCTTCCCAATCTTCCCCATTCTAGTGTACCCAGGATACTGTGCTTTATCTCCTCTGGTATCTCCTCTGTTGAAAGTGAAAAAGGCATCCAATGCCAGACTGCAAACATCCAGAATTAACTGTCCAACTATCCACCATCTAGAAACACAGAGCAGTTCCCAGAAACCTGTTCCTATGCCTTAATTTTCCAACACTCAGGAGTGCTAACTCTCCAGTCATACTGAATTTCATCTCCTAATTTTTCCGAGGTATTGAGAAAGGCATGTATTAGAAAATTTCAGTTTATACACACCATCAGAAATACAGTTATTTGAAGTTTTACATAGATCAATTTATCATTTCAGGAAGAAGCATTACATGGGATAGTACCTCCCAATACTTAATAAACAGAGAAAAAAAAAGAAACAAATTAAATTTTCCCATGAAAGCTACTTAATATAAAGAGTGCCATCTGCTGGCACTATTGAATTGAGGCATTGTTCATAGGCATCGAGGTTCAATAAAGTTTTGCTGTGCACTGGTAAGGGCACATTCCAACTCTAAGCTGTTTCACACTTTCAGTTTTATTTATTCATGGTAGTGCCTTTACGGAATAAAAGGCCAGTCAAGCACAGTGGTGTAGACAGCTCTTGTGTGAACATGGGGGAGAAAAGCATTGCCTATTAATTCACTTTTTTCTATTCAAAGTGTGTATTGGTTGTTTTGGGATTTCTGCATCTATTTTTCTTTCTTTATCACTAATAGATTTTTGAAACAATTCTTTTGGACATCATGAGAATTAAGGATATAAGAGATTTTCTAAAATATTGTTGGGTGAGACTCTTAGAAGCACCTATTTTCCACTTCACCTTGTGCCAAATGTGTTTGTACACTTGTCAAACAGCTTCAAAAATCCAACTTGCAAGTCTCAAATTGAGAAGCACATTATTGACAAAATACTGTTCTATACCTGCTTGGTCAAGTAAATTTTCCACAAAAGGGCGTGGATCAAGCCTTCCTGACTCCTAAAATACTACTTAATTGCCTTTTTAAAGTACTGCCTCCTCTCTAACCAGGATAAAAAGAATGCTGCTAGCGCTGCTTGTGTCCTAGGTCCTGAGCTGTGCCAACAACAAGCTGAATAGTGAGAGCAACTAGAGGGGACGAGGATGAAGGAAAAAGGGAGATAATGTACTACCTTGCAAAACACTCTTTTGTCTAAAACCAAAATTAAAGAAACATTCCCCTTTGCTAGCTCAATGACTGCTTACTGAAGTCTACTTTGCATTTAAGTATTACCATTATTAGCAGCATTTACACTTCATGCTGTACTGATGAGGTAAAAAAAAAAAATCTTAGAAAGACCACATCCACTGCAGAGACAAGAGAGATTTTTATTATTGTGAGACACTAGAGTTCAGTTTCTGATTTCCAGCGTGCTCACCGCAAAAAGTACTTTATTGTCTTCCCTAAAAAATTTCCATTCAGATTTCAACTCAATCACACTCCCTCCTCTTACTTCTTTAGAGGCCATTACGTGACAAAGCATACCAGACCAGTTCCTGAATAGTTAAGCTCCTTCCATCTCTCTTTTCTACTGATAACAGCTATTCCATTTTGGTTTTCTTATAACGTTTTTTTCACATCTGACTCTCTGTTTGACTTCCTCCACTTTGTTGTGCAGTTCCTATGAATTATTGAGGCAGTTTCCAGTTAAATCTCACTATCCAAATTAAGCACTCCTATTTTTTACTATCCACTTTGCTATTATCCTCATAACATTTACTTCCTCTCTACTGTCCATTCTCTTATCAGTAAGGTTAGTAAAAAGCCAAGAAGGCTGCTTTGCCAGGCACTAAACTTGGCAAATATCTCAAACTCTGCATTGGTGCTTTCACCAGTCTGATGATACTCATTGTCTTCCCAAAGATCTGCCCTCTAGGTCCAGAAAATTGAAGAATCCCAGCAATGCCCTTTGAACATCTTCTCCCATCTAGCACAACTCTTAGAGCTGCTCAAGCTAGTTTCTTATTCTTACAGTCAAATGGTGAACCGACAGTGAAAGGATTCTTCCCCAGCCTGTTTAGAATGACTTTCACACTCTGCCAGCCCCTCACTGCATTATGCTTGGACAGACTTCACACAAGACTGTTTTCTATTTCCATCCACTTTGATGGCCAGTCTCTTAATATTTCTTATCCAAAAAGTCATCTTTCAGGGCAGCCTTAGGTTCCTGTGAAACTTTGGCCTTCTTTCTTCCTTTTTCCTTTCTGCTTATCTGTTGTCTTCTCTTCTTCTTCAGCCACTAGCCCTGCTGTTACCATTTATTCAAACTCTTCTTTCTTGTTGTTCAATATTCTGACTTTAGAGGTTGCACCTCATCAGTCCTCTTACAGAAAAAACTCTTTCTACAGAGCAAACTCCTTCCACAGATTTCCTTCACATTCTGGTATTTTCCTCTGCCTTGTCTTCATTTTAATATATTTCTAGAGGTCTCCTTTTCATCTGGGGATCTGCCAATCAACCCATCTGCAACTACAGTTATGTTCATGCTCTTTCCTTTCATCTTATCTGTCATACTCAAATGCATTTCTGTATTCTACCCTCATTTCTAGCTGCATTTCACTCTCTCGCACTTTTTTTTCCCTGAACATTATGAGATGACCCTTCATGCATATGTAAATTCTGTCAGAAACTCACTGAAGGATAACATACACTTACAGTTTCTGCAGCCAGTCATCTTCATCGTTTCTGCCATATTTTGGTCTTCTCCACTGCTGCCCAATTTGCTACATTTTTTTCTTCCTTACCTAAGGTTTAAAATTGAACAAACCATCTGCACACCAGTGTCCTCTCCAAAATTCTTTTACTAGACTCATACCAGCCTCTAGTTGCTTTGATTCTGACACCTTCTTACCTACATTAGCCGACCACTTCATTTAGGGTTAAGTCTGATCAAAGGCCATGATCAAAGACTTCCTCTTTGTGCTGTTTAAACTAAGCCATATGGCTTTGCAACACAGCTTATCTAGTCTTGTTTGAACTGGTTGTGCACTTCCATGCACAGCAATCACTTCCAATCATAGTAAGAAATTCGCATGGATTTTCTGATGCATTTATGCCAAAGCTCACATTACAGTTACCCCAGGCAGAGAGGCTGCCTGGAGCTTTGGAAGTCTGAACCAGAATTTCATAACTCCTCTCTCAACCAGCAGTAAGTACCTGGCAGAAGGTGGGCATGCTTTGCCTCTGGGGTGTTAGTTCGGTGGAGTTTCTTTTTTTCAAAACTAAAACATCAAAATAGAGTTCAAACACGAACAAAGGGATGAGGTGATGCTGCGCATAATTTGAGAAAAAAACACTGAGAGTCTAAAACCTTCCTAATGATGCTGCAGATATTGATCAATACCAGGGGAGGACTCAAAACAATATAATGGACCTCTCAGTCTAGGCAGGGTGAGCTACCAACTACAGACATCCTCTGACACAGCCAGTAATTTTCACTAAATAGTTCATTTGGGTCTAGACATTACTGATTCCCCCTTCCCCTCTTTTTATTGTCAAAATAAAAATGTGAACCAAAATCTAAATTTGAACTTAACTCTGCAGAGGTAGAAGGTGAAGTGTATTTTGTTTAAAATGCTTAGAAGCATTTCAATTGCAACAGAAAAACCCTTTCTGGAAAAACCCACCAGTATTCACGGTGTCACCCAATAATGCAATAGATTATAATAATTTATTGGAAGGCCATATCTGCAAAAGAACCAAGAGTGAGAAATAGAACTGGAAGCACAACCCTTGATGAACTTCACGTGTTTATACGTCTGAAACTTAGACACTTAAATCACTGAATCAGAAATCATTGTCATGTTGTCTTTAGACCCCATGGTCTTTTCTTAATTTTGGTTCTACAATTTATTATTTTTTTAATCAAGAGACCGCAGTGCTGTATGCTATACGTCCTTTCCCCTGGAATTTCATTTTACACTAATGTACATATTATCTTGATAATCTTTACAATTTCTATCATGAAACATAATATTCAGAAAATACTAATGCATTCATGCAGCTTCCACAATCTAATAGCATGAACACTAATGTATTGTACTGTTACAGCTAAAACATGGACTAAAGAATCAAAATAAAATGTTTATAAATGCCATATATTAGACTGCCTGGTTTGTTACAAGGTAATAAACAGAAAAGCTTGCATCTAGTCATTCGTGGTTGTTAAATAAGATTCTTTGTGACTTGCAAAAAAACTAGAACACAATGAAGAATTATCAGTGCATTCTCCACGGAAGTCATCTACATGTGTTTATTTAATAAACAGAAGATGGCTTTATTATACACATTTGATTTCCATATGCAATCGTCTCCTTATCTGTCACTTGTATCTAAGCAGGGTGCTTTATACAAATCTGAAAATGAAAAATTCAGAGCAGGGCACAGGAAACTCATTTAATGTCGAGTGCAGTCAAAATCAAGATTTCTTTATTTGTAGTAACAACGCTGTTAAATCAGAAAATTACTCTCCTTTTCTGCATGTCCTTCTTCCTTTACAATTCAGTTGTTTGATCATAAATTGTCGAGTGCAATGACTTGTCTCCTCCACTTTCCACACTGGTCGAGACAGATTAAAAACTCCGGCATACCACCAACCAGTCTCAGCATACCATTAGCATATATATGAGATTTGAGACATTTTCTAATATTCTCCAGCAGAACTCATCTGTCAGCCAGGTGATGAATTATAAAAACTCTTAGCTTGTTTAGAAAAGAGGGGGAGAGTGAGAGAGAGAAAGAGAGAGACAGAAGAGGAAAACACGATCCCACCTTTCTTTTTCATTTTACCCATCCACCCTTGCAGTTAGTCATACAAATAAACACTAACCTCAATAAAAGAGACATAGTGGGGGGCATTTAAATACACAAGCAGTAGAGCACAATTAAAAGCTCATGGAAGTAGACAGAATTATGGAGTGGTCAGTGATCTACATAAATAATTTTTAACACTATCTTTACCACCTCATATTAACAAGGACTCATAAGGTGCATTACAGAACCCACAGAACTCGTATAAGCTGGTAAACCAGCATAAGGACTGTGTAGAAATTAGTAAAATAATTAAAATGCAGAATTCATGCAATTTAGAGACAGTTGGGATATTTTTTGTAATCGTTCATGAGTTCAACAAGTTTTCATGCATATTCTGAAAATTTTGTGTATTCAACTAAAAAAAATCAGCACTCCTTAATTGCATTTTATTAACCTGTTTGGGTTTTTCCCTGACTAGAAGGTGGAAATTGGTCTATGATTTCTTATGACTCAAATGAAGACACTATGAGCACTATGAGTAGGAAATAACAAACACATGATGTCACAAATAATGACTACTCTTTCAAATATGTCAGTAGATAATTCCAGTTTATGAGTATATTTGAAAACTATCAAATTGCTACATGGATGCTTTATATTAAAGAAAGGTTAATGTCTCTCATATTAATTTATACAATCATTAACTCCCAATACCATTTGTAGTATCTAATATTGATTAAAAACAATTTGTATTTCCTGTGGACTCTTGGAATTAGAACTTGGAAAATATTAAAACATATATACATATATTTTTCCATAGAAAAAATTCCCAGGACCAAAGCTCTTCACAAGATCTAGGAAAATTTGGTAAATACTGTTAAAAAAGGGAGAAAGGCAATTTTTTACATGCAATTTTATTTCATGCCAACATTTTTAACATATTAACTTCCGAGTGTGACAAAAAAGATGTTTTTTCCATACTTTGAGGAGTAAAAAATTGATTAAACCTTTTGTTTTCAAAATAACATTTTTGTTTAAAAATTAACCTATCCAGGAAAAAAATAGAAAAACATTTAGAAAAAATTAAATACAGCAGTTATTTTTCATGAGTTGCACAAAAAAAAAGTTCATATTATATTCAAAGTAGGTTACAGTGCCAGTATGACAAGACAAATTCAATTATAATTTAACTAACTAGAAGTTCTGTTAATAAATGTACAAGTGAAACAATGCATATAAGAACTTGCTTTTTACCCAGAAATGCCTTTGAGATTTAGGGCACTACACATCAAGCTGGTATAAACTACAGAATAAAGACATCATTTTTTTTTTGGTTGGAACATGTATACAAAAAATTACAGTTTTATGTTGGTAAATAATTTGATAGAGGGTTGGGATACAATACTATTAACAATAATATGGTATTTGTGTTACTATACATGAGATGTCTGTCAGAGGATAAAGATTTCAGGCAGTAAAGTGATGACATCTATTCGTACATGAACGAAGAAATTAATGTATATAAATTATCTGAAGTATAAAAGAGCATGTTTAAGGAATAGTTATTTTGGAGCTGATATTGAATGCCAAGTAATCAACATTTTTCTGGTAAGCTTTGAAGCTATCGAGAACACAAGTTAGCAGCTAGTAAGCTATTTTTCCAGCTGGAGCACTTGTCCCAAGTTTTAGTGATAACCAGAGTTATCAAAATCATAATCTGTTTTGGTTTCTATTTGCAGGTGTACACAATACCATTATAAATTCTTTTGTTTAGAATGCTGAATTAATTTAAGGAACAGATGTGTAACTGGTCCTTTCTCTCCATGATTGTCACTGTCTGGTTGCAGTACATGAGCATTTTTCAGGCATTTAATTTTGAAAATGATAAAATAATTTTTAAAAATTTAGATTTAGACCAATACTTCCCCCACCAAATACTTGCTTTTACCATCAAAGAAAGTGGTATGTTACTAGACACATTAATAGCCAGTAATTAATAAACATAAAAATATACATATATACAAACTATGCCTCAATAGGAGATGTAGCACTCAATGGTATTGTATTGCCAGGTTTCACTAAAGTCAGAGAAAAGAAAGTGTGACATGGACATCCAGCTCTTTCTTTGTCCATTTACACTGAATCTATTCAGTCAAGTTACCAACACAAGAAACTACACCGAGGTACTTTCTTCTGATTTTCATTATGTTTTGGAGTTAAAACTAAGGCCCTTTAAGATTCTGAAAAAATCTCCTAAAACACTAAAGAAGAGTGTTCTGGGACTAAAAAAGATAGCTTTGGAAATCAAAACAGATGTTCTTGCAAGACTGTAAAGCCAGTGTTGTAGATTTAAATGATCCGGGTAAGTTGCAAGCTGAAACTTTCAGAGATTTGCCAGCAAAACTTAGCAGTGAAAATCTGGTTAATATTAAAAGCAGAGATGCTTTTTCAACATAATCCTAAATGGATTTGTTGTATCTCATTTTCTTAAGCAGCTTCAGCAAAGAAGTGGAATGAGAAAAAGCAGCATGCCTTTACCACGTTCACTGAAGAAAACAATGTGGAAAAAAACCCCAAACCAGCAGGTCTAAATGAAGTCCCAGAAAGCTCCTATTTATACTTGATTGTAATTATCAGTAGAGTACCAAATAATATGGAATCTAAACTGGCTTAAATTAACTTTGTAAATTCAGGCCCATCTGTTGGTCAAAGTTGAAACAAAGATCTCACATTTATGTTTAAGGAAGCTTGAGTCCGGCTGTGCACCAGGCGTTAGAGCTGGAGGAGGACTTTCTTCTCCTAATACATCACAAAACAGTCTCTGCAAAACAGAAATCAGATTTTGCTTACAGTGTAGGTAATGTATACTTAGTAGTTTATCCTTTAACAAAGTCAAGCAAATGGTTAATTCTTCATTGATCTGTTCTAGTATTCCCAGCTGTACAAGGAAAGAAGTGGAGAATAAAGCAGAGGCAGTTCCATTGTATGATATAATAAGCAAGATTATTGGCTGAAGAAGTCTTTTATCAATGTAAAATTCATGGAGGAAAAAATATCACAGAAATTATGTTATTGGCACATTGATAAATGACATGCCTACTTAGCTGGGATCACTGCCAAGGGACAGATCCAGTTTCACGCAGGGTTTCAGTCCCCCTTAACAGCACCAGCAGATAAAGTGGCAAGCAGTTTATTTTGTGGTGCTTGCAGATCTCTCCATATGTGGAACGGTAGGATAAATGTCCTTTAGTCATGCCATTATTGATCATTCTGGCATTAGTCTTACCAAGTCAAAGTCATCTAATATAGATGTTACACATGTTGCAATGGATTTAAGTTTTTTACTTATTTGCCAAGATGTTGCTTAAAATAATTTAAATAATCTCGACACAGTGGAAATTAATCATGCCATAATCAAGATATTTTAAAATATGGATAGGTACATTTCAAATGCAAAGACAATAACAACAGACACTTCCACTGCTGTCACAATGCTTTTACCCCATGTCAACAACAACCCAGACACACTGCTGTTTCAGCTGAACTTCCCACTAAAGCCCTGAACCTAAGACCACATTCTAATACTGGGCAGCTTCAATGACTCAGAGGAAACCTTACAAAATGTGGCTCTCTGCCTAGATATTCTTCAATTTAGGAAAATTATTGATCCAGTTCCTCTCTAAACTATGCCATTTCCCATCTGGAACAGCTTAGAGAAGGAAGAATGCATATTTAAGATCAGTTGTCTTTATAAGAAATTTATGATGATGGTGGAAAACAGGAAGAGACTGCATTCATCGTCAAAATCTCTTTAAAGCTCCCTTTTCATAGCAAATTATTGAAAACTAACCATTTCAACAGAACTTGCTGAACCAAATTCTCCTCTCACTGTTATCTCTTTTGCTGTTTGTTACTATGTCTTTTATGTCCTCTTTCCTTCTCTGTTTTTTTGTTTCCTCTGGCCACTTAATAAACAGACCTTTACACAACAAATGGATCCCCCATCTTCCCCTCCCAGGTGAATACTGTAACCACTAGGCTGTAAAATTTCTCTCTCTGAAACTGCTCTACACACAGCAGTGCTGTTTTAATAGGAAGGGAGAAAAGTGATTCCAGCTCAGCCCCTCTGCAGGCAGCATTGTAGGAGACTTGAAGTCTTTCAGGCAGCCAGAGCTAGCTCAGACTTTTCAGTAATGCGAGCAAAATGTAATTTTGCCTTCTGAACACTACCCATGAGAGTGGGTGAGGAAAATGCAAGGAGGAGAAGTGGCAGCAGACTGAGTACGACAGTGGAGAGCTCACAGATCCTGTCCTGTGTGCACTGATGTGAGACATGGCAGCACTGACTGGGTGTGGATCCCATCCAGAAGCAGAGGCTGCCCCACACATACTCACCCTTTCTGTAGCAGCAGCACCAGCAGCCAACTCAGTTACACTCACATTGCTGCTCTGGACAGCTGCTTGCTTTGCCTGTTTCTGGAGATAGACCGAACAACAGTGAAGGGCTCCCAACCCCACCTTCCAATGACCTGAGCACGTTCAGAAATTGCTTTGCTGACTCTGAACTTCTCCAGCCAAAAGCCAATGAAGTTGTTAGCTTTCCCTGTATTTTCAGAAGAGCTCCACCCCAGCAGTCACTATCCAGTACCATCTCCAAACACTTCCTGAAGTCAGATTTTTAAAGGATTCAGAATTTGATAAAAAATCTTCTTTCTTGGTTCCAGATAGTCTGAACAGCTCTAATTGATCAGGTCTGGGACAATTCTGATTGAGTAAAAGAAGCCAAGATGCCTGGGAGCCAACATTCAGCAGATGAGCCACAGTTTACAGTCTCAGATTTCAATCCACAGGCTTAAATTAATTCTAAGTCTTTCTTTAGGTCCACTCACGTTTGGACAGCACAAAGTTCTATGCAAACCTCATCAATTGCAGTACACCCATTAAACAGCAGGCCTGTACCCGGAGGCACAGGTGCACTCTGTACAGCACTAACAGCATGTCCCAAGATAACAGCACGTCACAAAACATAGTACATTTCTGTATAAGCTTTCTCTGATAAATCTTTTTGACCACACAGCCTCCTCACCAAACCTGCATGTGCAACAAAAAATGATGTAGGTTAACATAATGGTGAAATGAGGGGCGAACAATTAGAGCCTTATAACCACCAAAAATATAACATAGTATAAACTATCCTAATTTACAGGAAGACTAAATGCACTGTGTGAAAGTAGTAAAAAAATGACCAAATCATGTTCTTGCCTGCTCCCTGCTTATATAAGATTAACACTGTGCAAAACTATTTCCAAAAGTCAAATTTTGAGAAAAGGTTGATACATTTTGTAGATAGTACTACACCAAAAGACTGTCTATCATCCTGCACTGAAAAATACAGGAATACCAAGACATCTAAACAAGCAATAAGGTGAGTAGATATGATGCTCAGCTTGCCCTTAGTAACAGCCAGGGGTTTGCTATTTTGACAAAATTTCTTTTCTTCTTCTTTTTTTTTAAATTGTTTATTAATTATTTTACTATTCTATCAGCTGGAACATTATTTTGGTATAATGGAAAAAGCATAAAACGGGGTACAAAGATACAAAGATAACAATTATTCAGTTTTCTGTATCGTTTGTTTTATCAGATGCATTTAATTATAACTACAGAATTATCTAGACCTATTAAGAGCTAGAATGCAAACTAAATTTTCTTAGATAAAAGTAAAATTTTATACAGCATGTTTCATTTTTTAAGTTTTATTAATTACTTCACATATTTTCAAAACATACTGACAGCTAGATATGGAAAAGTAATGCCTATTAAACAAAAAAAGAAAAAAGAAATATGTAATTTCTGGGTAGACCTGGAAACAATCACCAGCTAGGACACAACTCCATAACCTTCAGATTTCAGGAGAGAATATCCCTGTAATTAAAATGGAACAGAGCTTGGGGATTCAAGAAATTGCAGGAGAACAAAAACATCAGGCTAAAAGCAGTAAATCAAGAGCTGACTCCAGGGAGGAAGGGGTAGATCAGGTGGGGCTGGAAAATAGGACTAAAATTCATAAGAGTTGAGCAGAGATGTGCAAACTGGAAAGCACAGTAACACAGCAGGAGAACTGAGAGGAGCACCTAGCAGAAAATGTAGCTTTTGTATTCATTGGTTCTGCTAGACTATCTGGAAAATCAGAACCAACAAGTACTGCTTTATTTATTTTTTAATTCATGTTCCTAATGTATTAGGGTTTTCTTAAATTCTAGGAATTTTTTTTTTTGTATTTTAAACTTAACATTCATGGATATCCACTAAAGACAATTTTCCAAAAAGCCTTCATGGCTCAACTCTAAAGGCACATGAGACATTCTACTTTCATCCAGAGGGGGACTGTAACCCCAGCTCACACAAAAACATTTTACAGTCGGGTAGTTCTGGATTTCATTTGTTAAATTTTGCCATTTGTTATCTTCCTGGCTTATTTCCTGTGAAGAAAGATGACTTTAAAGGGTCTCAACTATATATGTTTAAGTGAGGACTTTGGTCAGGATAGAGGGAGTTTTCACACCTACATAACTTTAGAAAAGCAATTTGTGATTGAACATGACAGATGTTATTGGAAAAGGTCCAGCTCCAACTCAGGGAATTTGACATACATGCAATTTTTAGGTTAAAACTCTGCTGTAAGATGCAGATCTTGTGAGTTCCACCTGAACTGAGATGAAGACTCAACGAATCTTTGACAAATGTCTGCTCTCCAGTATGATGTCCAGGGGTGCCTACAGTAAATTCACATCTCCATTTTGGACGACAGTGTTTCTTTAGCACTGAGATAGTCATGCAAATGCATTACCTTTCTCTAAATTAACACACATCTTAACCTGGGATGGGAGATGGTTTAAGACACATGTGACTGTTCCATCACGCACATATAGACCTTTCCTCAAGACACTTGGACAATGATGAATTCAGTCTAGCCCAGTTCTCGGTCATAGACATGGTAAAATAGCTTTCTCTTCCAGAAACTGAGTACCAGAAAACTCACTCAGCTAAAAGCTAAAGGACAAAAGTACTAGATATTCCTGCAGCCTGCAGGAGTTGAAATCCTTAGTTCTCACTTTTCCAGGAAAGACCCTTTACCCCTGGAATACAGATTAGGCTTAGGACCAGTTCACCTTTCATTTTACCAGAGAAGGTGAGTGTCAGAAAATAAAAGATGGGCTGAATAACTCTATATGTAGCTTCAGCTTATGGAGCCTCAGCTCAGGTACCCAAATTACAGGAGCAGTAATACTCCATGCACCACTGTCCCACACAGGCCAACATCCAGCTTTAAGCATTCTTCACTCTTTGAGCTCTTGTCTCTTTATTGCCTAGGTAGATGGGGAGTTAGGATAACTGGTTTGTATGTGTAAAACTACGCTTTCAAGGACTTTAGGTCTGTGTTTATTCAGATTCTCTATGTCCAACATGGGTCATCTGATCCTGACCACGACTGCTATGGTTTAAGCCCTCTGCAGCAGCAAGAGAATGCTGGTAAGCATTGCAGACACTGTAAAAAAATACAGCACATCAAGTACAAATATGAAAAACTATAAAACACCTGATGGTTATGAAAGGGAGGATTAAAATTATTCCGTGATTATAGCTGTTGCTAGTTCGTTCCCAATGCAGTAGTTTACTACTTCCTCCTCATATGTACCCTTTCCATAAATCATCAGAAAAAAGTTACCACATGCTTGGAATAATAATGTTATCCAGAATGGAAGAAATCTATTTCTTAGCAAGAGAAGACATAAAGTCAACATCCTTCAAGACCACGGAAGACCTCAGCTCTCTTCAGGTTTATTTGCTACTGGTAAATGCAAAGCAAGAAGAAGAAATAATTGCATTAGTAAAGAAAATGTTGATAAAATTCATTTAAGGAGTTACATCTCCTTGTACAACACCTGCAGTTAGCCATTTGACTCAATTTACTTCTTCATAATGCACCTTAAAATGGTAAGAATGGTAGGAAGAGTGTTTCAGTGACAGCTGTAATAATCATTGTTTGCCCTTGGCAAAATCCTGTTCATTACCCAATGTCACAATTTAGCTATAGAAGTTACTATTAAATAAAGTTAGTTCAGACCTTTATGAACGTAATTGCAGTGAACCTGAATTATATACTTAATTAATCACTAAAATCAATGAAATATGTTCTCTCCAACAAGTGAGAGTTCTACCCCTCTCATCTGCTTTCTGGTATATTATAGATATGAATGTAGAAGTTAGTGAAACTACACCTCACTGGAATCAGGGCTACTAATTTTACTCCCAGTAAAATTTGAGAGAATTATGTAGGATGGCCAGATTGATGATATTTACAAAGCCCTATCCTATGCTGTCACAGACAATCGTAAAGGATTGAGGGTATGGTCTGAAGAAAGAATATGTTCCTCTGCACCGTGCATCTATCAAATCAGTATGTACCAATTAATCTCTTTTTCTGTCATAATTAATTAAGCAACAATAGCAAATTTCAGCTGGCAAGTGAAATGGTTAGAAGACTGGCACTAGCCTACACATGGCTGCAATCTGAATCTCCCTCTCTCCTCAAATGTGAAACTTTCTTATAAAAATGTTCTGTGACTATGGAAATGTATCTGCATTCTACCCTCTCCTGAGCCCATTAAGGTAACTGATAGACTTTAGATTACAGTGACTTGAAAAAAATTACTTTCTTAGTATTAAAAAAAGGAGACATTCAGAGAATAGAAAAGAACAAAAACCTACCTTTTCAGTGAAAAAAGAAGGCAACAGAAGCTTTGGAACAAGTGCTTGCCAATAGAAGGATTTCATGCTCTTGTTAATTAAAGGAACAAAGAAAAAACAGTGCAGTAGGCTGTATCCTACATAACAGCTTCTACTAATAAAAAGTAATAGACAATTTCCTGCATTCAATTCTTTTGAATACTATTATACAAGGTAATAGAGTTTTGGAAATGGAAGTCCTAGCAGCCTGTCAGAAAGAGCTTTCTTCCACTTTTTTTTATTAAATGACTAAGTGCAGCAGTCTGTGTCCTATCTCTCCCTCTTGCATCTATTGGATTGTATTATTTTACATTTTGATTGAAATGATGTCACCAGCAGATAAAAGCCTGGCCCAGGCATTGTAATTGAATCAGCCTGAGTTGTTTATTCTAGTGATCTACAGCGATGCTTTCCTTGTCCTAACACAGAATACATAAAAGATCCCCTCTTGTTTAACATGCTACTGATTAGATCTATGTTTTTTAGAAGAAGGAGGAATCAAATTGGGGGGTCGAGAGAGTAAGAACTGGAGTTTAGGAGGAAAATTGGAAAAAACAGATGAGGAGAGACACCATCTGCAAAACTTTCCATGTGTGACTGAAAGTTTAAACAAATAAATTTCACATGGCATCAGTACCAGATGCAAACAGATTTGATTGACAACATTTAAATAACGGTTAATGGGAACATCTACAATTTTTGGAAGGTTTTTCACGCCTAGGTCCTAGACATGTTCATGTTTTTATTTAAAAATAATGCAAATCTTGAAAGAAGAAATATTTTAAATTGGGGGGGGGGTTACTGCTATAAAAATACAGTGTGTTGGATAATTAAGTTATTGTTATTTACATGTTCTGTTTTCAGTTAAAGCATTTTACATTTAAAAAGAGTTAAAACAACCTTCCATTTCCAAAGTTGTTTCAAAAGTTTCTTTCTTTGGTAATTATTTTAAGAGAAAGTCTGTCTTTTATGCTAGGTGCTGTTTCTTTATTTTTTGTAGTTGCCCCCCACACATGCCCCTGCACACTCTCAGCATCCTCCCCCCTCCCCAAAAGAAAAAAAAGCCTCAGTCAAATAAAGGGAAAATGACACGATTTTATGTATATGATGTGTACACTTTCACACAATACTTCTTCAACAATATTTTTGGTGGTGGTAGGGGTGGTAGTGGTATTTCTGTTTCTGGTTTGGTTGTGGGGTTTTTGCTTCTGGTTCTTTCCTTAAAATAAAGTACAGTCATACAAGGTTTAGTAGTTGTGCCAAGACGAAAACAAGCCAAGCCCATCAGGCAGTTTCCAGAACTGTTTGCTGCTTTAAACCTATGTTTTTAATTGTTTGCCTCAAATCTGAAGCTGGGAGCTTATTTAATTTGCTATCTGTATGAGAAGGAAACAAAGATGTAATTTGAAAAAGTATTTAAGGGGCCTTTTTTTTAATACAAATTAAAAAACTATTAACTAGTACAATTAATAAAATATTGTCAGGGAAATGGCTATTAAAGATATTAGTGAAAAATTTAATTTTGGGAACTTTTTATAATCCCATTTTTAATCTAGGCAATAACTGTAACAAGACTATTTTCCACAAGCTTAAATTTAAACCAGAAAAAAAAAGGTTTTTAAGAGTAAAATAAAAATACATCTACAATCTCTAGATATATCTTAATTTACTGTTATTTCCTGAGTATTTGCTACAATGTATAAATAAAAAATACATTTCCCATACCATTTGGAGTCTATTTAGCACTCCTAATAACTGAATTACAAAATTCATTTCATAGTAATTGCTGATATCTAACAAAAATACCTTGGGACCTTCATTTTTTTTTTATAAATCATTTATTGTCCTGAAGGTATCATTATTTGAAAGCACTTGCAAAATGTACTTATTAATATTTCTAGTCCGTGATGAACTCGGAGCTGGGAAGGTACAAGATGCACTATCTACATTAATAAATGTGTTTGTTTGGAGTGTATTCTAATGAATGTATTCTGACTGAAGTTAACCCTTTAATTTGCATTGATTAAATCGAGTTGGGTAACACTCTTTACAGTTATCTTGGTTTTCAACACTGCTACTCACTACAAGAGTACTCATTTTATGAAAACAAAACTGAAATAAAGAAGAAATTAATCCAGATCTGTCACTAATAATTTTAAAACAAACTCACTGCTTTATTTATATACAAATGTGTATCACAGTTGGCCTTGTAACATATAGACAAACTGTTCTGTGACCGCATAGAGAGACCCAGACTCACCAAAGCACCGATCTATATTCAGTCCCCAGAGCTGGTTAAATATAATTTGCATCACAGAGGTTACACATTTGGTCTCTGGGGAAAAAAAAAAAAAAGTAGGCAATGCTGATTTAGCCTCCCTTCAATACTCTCCAGCAGCTGCCTCAGGGAATAGCACTCAGAGAAACATCCCAATATGCCATGCTTTTTCTCACCATCACATTACTTTCTTGTTAAAGCATAAATGGTTGGTACAGGCAAATTGATTTCAACAAAGGAAAACCATTGTGAACATGAGCTCTAGCATCCAATCCCCCTAAACATGAACAGAGATTTATTTATAATTCAAAGATGCAGAATTAATTTTTCAATAGCAATTTTCAAGATTTTTGGAGTTTCCACTGTGAATTCCTCTGATGTCTGGAGGTCTGGCAAACATCCTAATACTATCAATGGGATTCCCTATTTTAATAGTAGTAGGTTCAGACACTGCCAGCAAAAAGGTGTGAAGAAAAAGAAAAGCCTATAGCTTCCATTTATTGTTTGTAGTAATTTCCTTTTATTATTTGTAGTCAGTCTTTTATGAGAGTCTTTCCTTGTGAGATTTGCAGCCACAAGCACATTTGATAAACCAGTCTGGGACTTGTGCAAGCTTATCAAAATCAAACTAAACTTTCAAACCTATTAAAGCTTGCAAAAAGAAATGTAAGCTGGCAAAACTTAACACCAAGAAGTGAAAAGAGTGACCAGAAAACAGACAGCCAAACAGTAGTGCGTATGTCAAAAATGCAGCAAAACATGAGACAGATGATGTATGGCTGTTTGCTTGATTTAAATAATTTCATATTAAAAGACACTCAAATCCCAGCACTAATGATGTTTAAACTGGAAGATAGATCCTACAGCCTTCCTTTCTCCACTGCCCTAAGCATGTGGAAGTCATCTGTATGATCAACAACAAGATCACATAAGAGAGTAATTTGTTGGGCTTTATGAGTGGGAATGGCAAAACTGAGGTTCAGAACTACACAGGTTTCACATTAAATAGTGCTCTTCTAAATCATGAATTTTTTTTTTCCTATTTAACTCATTCAGGAACCAGAAATGAGTGCTCAGCTTGTATTGGTAGAAACATTAATAATATTTCAGATCTGTCTTTAATCACAAAAGCAGCCTTGAATACTAAATAAAAATAGCAGAAAGATGCTGAAATTTCAAGTATATCCTGTCTCCAACTAAGGCATGGAATACAGGAAGAAACAGGGTGTTGATGATAAGAAATGGCAATTTCCCTGATCAATTGTCTTGTTTTGGACATAAACAATATCTCAGAACCTAAGTACAATTCTTGCTAAAGCAACTCGAGTAAGAAATCAGATTTTCAAAAATGCTGTGCCCCAGCAGACTCCCCTGAAGTCAATTATTTAGAAAGCTAATTGAGAAATCCAATATACTATCATGCTTTCGAAAATTCTGACCCCGACAATGTAAATAACTACTGAGATAGCCAAGTACACATGGGTCTTCCTGCCTTTTCTCAAAATTGATACTTCAGCTGTGTTTTGTTTTTCCTTTTAAAAAATAATTAGTTGTAGCAGCTATTCAGCTCCTTCAAAAAATCAAAACAAAACTAAAAAAACTGTGTTCTATTCTTACCATCAACAAATGATAAGAAAATCAATAAAGATAAAGATGTTAGTGTTAGTCTTTAAGACACTATTGTACACTAAAACAAATGTAGATATATGAATAATTCTTTGGCTATATATATGCGTATACACACACACATGAGCATACACATCAGAAAAGTATAGGGTGCCATTTCCTTCTATATTATTTATGAAAAGATCTAAAAACTGATTAATTGCATTGTACAAAATGTGATTCTTTCACAAAATCTACTGCAGCTGAGAGAAAATGTGTCTGTGTAGCATATTTTTTCATCCAAAGTGTGAATATTAAAAAAAAGTTTACATGTCATCCTGTTCCATCTTTGCATGTACTTGCTCTTTATCTCTAAAGCAGCATACGTTCCATATGAGAGAGGGGGTTGCCATGGTATCTGCACTTTAAAAAATTGAATAGCAGATCTAAAAGAAGCATAAAATCGATTTAACAAGTTGTCATGTAAGTTACCCTGGCCCATAAGGATGCAGTCTATGCACCTATTTCTACATAAAAAATGTTTATTTTTTTTTAAAAAACCCACTAATTGTTATTTTTTTAGTCACAGAACTAAATACACTCTTGTCACTAGGTTGGTTTCATCAATTTACAAATCATTTGGGCGTGCATGTGGATTTTCAATCATTCTTTTTCTCTTGTCTCTTAAAAAATAGAACAAAACACAGAGGCAGTGAAGAAATAACTCTAAGGAGTGATCCTAATATAGAAGATAAAATGCTCACATATAATCTGAGACAAAAATAAACCTTACTTACAAATTCATTTATTAACTTCTTATTCTAAAGAAAAGACGTTTTAATAAACACCTTGAAAATGGGCACATTCCTTTATCTTTTTTTTAATTACTCAGAAGAAAAGACTTCATAACTCTTACTTTGGGACTTTTTTTAGTCACAGGCACAAAATAGTCACATTTCCAGTCTGCAGGGCAGGTCAGGGAGCTCTTGCCTTGTCTCACAGGCACATTAAAGAAACTGTGGTTTTCCTCCATTGGTTGGTTTGTTGGTTGGGTTTTGTTTGTTTAATTTGTTTCCTTTTCCAAAGAGAGAGAAATATGAATGGAAGAGGACAGGTGGAAGATGACAGTTTGTTCCAAAACTACATCCTCTTAACTTCCCTGCAGGATAGGTTACCACCAATTCATCACCCACACAGAATCATTACCTCTACCAAACACCCTCCTTGGAGCAGTACAGCCTTTGGGAAAAGGTCAATGTTTCCTAGCAACTACTAAGAACCATTGCCTTTTAATAAATTAACCCCTTCATATGAGCTTTGCTGACATCTCAAATCACAAAAGGACACTAGACATTTTATTTTCATTTTCAATGAGTTCAGCTGTCAAAAATTGCCTGATGAAGTCATGGCTGAACCTGGAAATTCTTTTAAGGATTGGATTTGTTCAGTGGAATACTTAATCCTAACTATGCTCAAATAGAATTATGCTGATCTCCTGTAAACCCATACAAAAATCAAAGGCTGCTTCACAGAGAGTTTCCAGAATTTTGTATGCCAAGTTTCCACCTCCACAGCTTGGCTGAAGTTAGGTCCCAGAACAGGACAGTTCTAAAACACAGCCAAGGTGGATGTTCAAGACAAAGTCCCCGAAGAAGCCACAGACACTTCTCCTTCTGCAAGGTGGGTGAGCAGTCTTATTGACTTGCCCTCCACAACTTTGAATGTAAAGTCCATATTGAAATAGGAAATTAACATGACTGGAAGTAAGAGAAGTTCTTTGGCTCAAGGATCCCAAATAGCTGACATTCTGGGGATTATGGAGCTCAAGGCAAATGCCAGAACTGTCAAATAGGGGAAATATGAGTCAGTGTTAAGGAATGCAGGCAGAAACTGTGCTAAGAATAACTAAGAAAGGGACAACCGCTCTACCTGATTATTCACTTACATCCTAGGACTCAGTTATGGCCCATTGTTTGTCTAGGCTTTCTCTCTCTCAATGAAGTACCTCTAGATTAATAAACTAGCTCCCAAATTTACGTACAGTCACCTACCACTGGCATGTGCAACCTGAGGAATTGGGATTCTCCCAGACACATCCCTCTATGCCATGATGCACCAGAAGAAGTATCAGAAAGCTTGGAGATCCAATGGTTGAACCAGAGAACAACCATTACTGCAGGCTCTATCAAAAGGACAAATGTGCATCTTTTTAGACACAGCCATTACCTGCACACTTCCTCTGTTATTTTCAGAAAGATTGAGACAGAAACATTTTGTTGAAGTTGGGTAAGAAGCAATGTTACTGGGTTTTATTTCTTACAACTTACTGAGTAGCAAAGACTTAGTCTTGTTAAGGCAAGCTCATGTTTTCAATACTTTGTGTGGAAAATGAGGGAAGTATATTTAACATCCACCCATTTAGAAGATTGCCATACTTACAAAACACTTGACATATTCTGTTGGATTTAAATTCAATGTCTTAACCAGAGTTCCCAGCCTCTGCCTGCAGTGTTTAGCTTAATTTATGGTACAGAAATACAACCTTGTCCAGTTATGCTCTAGCCAGCAGTAAAACTCAGTTGGTTTTTAATCCTAGTTGTGCCTCAGTAAAAAAAATGTCTAGTTGGCTAAATAAAGAGTTAAGATTTTTTCATTACATGAGTTTAGATAACCAGGTTCATCTCCACGTCTTACAGTGTTTTGCAGAAGTATGTATGCAAGAGTAAAAATAAATTTCAGACAGAGAAGCCAATTGTATCAATTTTTCACACTCCATTTTATGCTTTATGCACTTTCCCAGGGACACCAAGCTAAAGTTTATGGAACAAATTTATACAATTCTCTTTTTTTTTAAAGGAAATGTAGAAATGTTACTCAAAGCCGTGATTTCAAAAACATATCTAAATCAAACCCTCCCCCACAAACATGGCAAACTCATGATAAAATTTGTAAAAGATGGCAACCCTGACTGACATGGATACAAGGAATGCATTATTCTAGAAAAAGAAGTGCCTTTGCCATCAACGGTGTTTCATATTTTATTTTCCATATTATTCTGAGTTTCTTTGCATTTGTTATTATTTTGGACTCAACTGACTATATTAATACCCTCAACTTTCTACCAGCTCAGAACAATTTATTTTGCATCTAGTAAGGCATTAAGTATTTCAAATTACTTCATCCAACACTTGTTAGACATAATAGGTTTGTCAGCAAAGGATTGTCCATTTGGCTACTGTATTATGTCCCTCTTCAAGTATCTTAGTCTTCATTGCTTCTTAATAACCTAATTAATTTTAGGTCATTGGCATTCCTCATCACCATCCTGCTTCTTCTGCTGGAATAAAACATATGGAGCACCAGTAGAACCACCATAACTAATGTCAGGATTTTCTTCTTAAGACGTTTGATAAATTGTCTAAATATATATGTGCTTTGAGTTACAGGACTCATTAAAAAGTAATCCTTTTTTTAGGCTGAGAACCATAATTAGATCAGGATTCGTGTCTGTCAAGTTGCCTTTTTTATATCACTAGATTAGGAATTTAATACATAATACATAATAGACCCCAGGCCTTCTCCAGAGCTACTTTGGGTTTGATCCACAAAGGAGGTAAGGGTAGAATTTATTTCAACTAATCTTTCAGGCCTATAAAATAGTTACCAACATCTAAGCTACACCTTTGTTATTTTTATAGCCAATGGATGGAAAGGCATTTCTGGGCTACAGATTACCTTCTCAAAAGGCAGATGCCTCAGCTGGGTGAGAGAAGGGCACCTATGATGTGCTTACTGGCTGTAAAGGGATTCTAGATGACTCCCCCAGGTCTGGAAGGACACATCTGAACTGAGGTGGAATCAGCCACATCCCAAGGGCTCAGAAGAAGTGCCTCCCAGCAGATCATTCCCTGGACAGTATCCATATCTGCTTTTGTCTTGAGGCAGCAGCAGTGTCTAAGTCTAACAGGAATCAAATATGAGGTTATCTT
This sequence comes from Origma solitaria, assembly GCA_013397895.1. Taxonomy (NCBI): domain Eukaryota; kingdom Metazoa; phylum Chordata; class Aves; order Passeriformes; family Acanthizidae; genus Origma; species Origma solitaria. The sequence goes on from VZRL01002037.1 coordinate 316,843, forward strand.
TTACATGCTCCATATATTAATTGGGTTCTGTTGTCGTAAGCCTTCATATGTACCAGATCAAGCCTAAATGAACGGCATCAGCTGAAGTACTGCACAGGTCCTAATCCTGCTGCTCATTCTGAAGAAAATATAAAATACTTCCAGAAGATAAAACTCAGTTAACCTTTTTATAATGTCTGTTTTAGACAAATAGAGCGTGAATACACATAAATATTTAAACACACACATACATACATACATATATTTATAGATATATGTATGTATGTATGTATATATGTGAAGTTAGTCAATAAAGGAACATAAAGGGCACAGAATCAAAAGTTAGAAATAGAAGAATTAAACACACAAATCTAAGTGACATTGGGAGTGTTAAAGTACTATTTGGATAGAGATCTTCCCATCTTTAGTTGAAATCCTACCACAAAAGAATTTGATAACATTTTCATTAACTTGAATTTTTTTAAGTAATTTATCTTTAAATATCTTAGTTGCAATTTTCAATATGCTTTGGTATTTTGGCCTGCCTACCTACTTCCCTATAGTTTTGATTTTGCTCCGCTGGGGATTTTCTTCTCACTCTCCCATGTCCATGTTGTGACTGCTGTCTTATGCTGTGTCCTGGCAGGCTGGACAAACAGAAATAACAAGAAATTATTGAGAGCAGAAAAGAACAATTAAAAATATGTATCACAAGTGATTCCTTTAACCTGGTTCTTGTGAAAATGCTGATTATGCATAATAAGCTCTTTGTGTAGATGTATAAGGTCTCATGAATGTCTCCTACACTGGAGAGGAACAAAAGATTACTGAGGTGCTAAAATACCACTGTGAACCTGCTGTTTTGTTCTGAGAGCTTACATCCTAATTGTAGCATTTTTCTTTTTTCTTTATATAAGGATCTTTTTTCTTGCAGTGCAGACTGGACATAAACATTCCTTTGGATCCTGTGTGTAAATAATGAAAACATAAAAACTATGGATTTTTCCCCTATCAAGCAGGTTAATAGTTTAATTGTATACGGTTATTCTTACATTAAAAGCTGCATACCTGGCAAGCTTTATCGGGTAACAGGGACTTTTAAATGTGCCAATGTTTCTACAGAAGTAACGCGGGTCAATTGCAAAAGGGATAACCATAATGATTAAATCATTAAAATTTTGTCTATGCTTCACAGAGCATAGAGAAAATTAACTTCCCACCAACCTCATTTTTCTGCTGAACATGAAATAATGATTTTTTGCTCATCTAATTACAAAGCCAACATCTGATCAAGCCGGCATCCAGAGGGGATTATCACATGCACAAGTATTAGACCTCATTACCAGCTTGACTGCAAAATTATTACATCTTGTAATTGGATGGTGAGATTTATATACAGATCGGCCCGGTTTCTGTAAGATTGTAATTACAAGCTTCGTTGGTTCGCTACTTATCACACGGTGCAGGAGGAGGCAAAAACAAGCAGAGGAAAGACCATTTCATTAAGCCATAACCCTATCAAGGGAGGAGCACTGTAACATCCCTGTATTTATTAGGCCAAACAGAGCTGTTTGCAGAAGGGGAGGCCATTTATTACTGCCTGACAAATGGGATTTCATTTATTTAACCTCGGTGATCTATTTCAGTAAAATGTACAAACGAGCCATCCATTTTATGATTCCGGAGTCAACGCCTCAATTATCTAAAGGCTAACTGACTGTTAAAGCACCCATCTGCTAGGATGAATTCATTGATTTAATTTGCTTCATGTTACTGAATGATTCTTAGCAGACAGGGAGGGGATGGAAGGGGAAAGGAAGCAGGGAAGGAAGAAAGGGGGCGGCTGGTGGTTTAGGAGAATGCATCGGAGTGATTCAGCACGCCGGTGTCTGTCTGCGTGTCTGCGCGCGCGCACCCCTGGTTTTTTTTTTAATCCTCCAGCACAATAGAAGAAGGAGATCAATAGCAGCTTAAATTTTATGAGACAAGGAGTTAAGTTGTTCAGCTCGAGCCAAAACACCTTTGTTCTACCATAACAAGTAATCTCTGTGGCGGAATTAATATTGACAAGCTGGCTTCTTTGTAGCTAATTTTGTGGGTGCCTGAGCCAATCGGGAGCGTCGCAGTAATAGAGTTGTTATTAGAGTTCATTATAAAAGCTGTGGATCAATGGCTACACTGGGAGGGAGAGGACATGCTGCATCAGAATGCATATGTATGCTCAAGGAAATGAAATCCTTTTAATGTCCTTGTAATAATTTATTCTATAGTTCTCTTTGACTTTAAAAAAAAAAAAAAGGCTTTCAGAAACAAAATTTAAAATGTTCCCTTGTGAGGCTTTTAATTTTATCATAACACTGAAACTGATAGAAAGGAAAGCAAGATTTCAGGGGTGGGGAAATTCAGGGAGACATCGTAACACAGCTCTGAGTTTTATTAGAACTGGATTTTGTCTGGAGAATACCACCACTCCCATTTTATCCAAATCATGCAGGCTGGTTTGTTAAAAGCTTATGCTGCTATGAGCGTACCATTGATGTCTTTTAAAACACCCGTTCTCTCCTTCCTCCCTAAACCATGTGTCTCATTAAATCTGATTTTTACTTTTTCTTCTTTGATGGGGTGTTATTTTGTAGAAAATATCTTTGGACTCAAGGAGAAAAAGTCACAAATAGCATGCTAAAGCTTTTTTTTCCATGTTTCTGGGAAGGAGTGACCTGTATGCTGTGAGTTAGCACTTTCAGCAAGCTGACAAGGAGTTCAGAGAACACAGCTCTTTGTAAAAGGTTGCCTCTTTCAGCTGTAAAAGAGCCCTTCTTGATGTAAGTGTTCCCAGAGTAATAATCCATTTCTCTTGTGGCAGGCACCAGCTCATGCTATAATCTTTCCCATGAGCTCCAAATCAGTGCAAGAAAGCTGTTTGCTGGACAATTTTCCCTACATCTCAATGTCAAATGATACTGCATTAAAATGTGAGAATATCACACTCTAAGAAAGGCAGGAGGATCAAAGGGAGCCCTCACAGTGAGTGAGTTGAAACAAATTAGCATCTTTTGGTCATGGTTTCCTAGATATAAAAATATGGCATTTCAGGGCCATAAGTTGTTTGCTTTGCTTCCTCTCCTTTATTTCACTATAAAAAAAATAGGCATTTATTTTTTCCATCTCCCTATGCTTGTCTCTGCCAAAAAAAATTGAATCACTTTCAATTGATGCAATTAGACGGGGTAGGTCCCTTGTGTAGACACTGTTGTTTCAATTCCAGCAGATATCATTAAGTCAATATAAGAGACTCTTCCACAAAAATAAGGCCATCAAGTATGAACACTGTTCAGTGTCTTTGGCTTTTTTTTCTTTTTCAATTACCACATTTTTCTCAAGGATTGACAAAAACCAATCATTTCAATTTTCTCATTTCTATTTTTTTTCTCTAGACATCTGTCTTAAAACTTAGATTCCCGCTATTTGGTACAGTAACAGAAAATATTCAGTAAGAGAAAACCAGTGAATTAAAGAAGCCTTGCCATCACCACCTTTCCACCCTCTTTATCTTCCATTCTCCCCTTCCAGCTAGAAGAAAGTAGAGGCATAGTGTCTAGAGCCAGTGACAGGAGGCATTGAAAATGCGGGAAAAATTCAAAATACAGGCAACATACTAAGCCAAAAATCTTAGGGAGAACAATTTTTTGTTAATTAGAAAGTTTTGAATTTGGCAATTTCTTTCTTTTCCGGTCACACGAACCCCATGCAGCAGTACAGACAGGGGGCTGACTGCTAGAAAGCAGCTCTGCAGAGAAGGGGCTGCAGGTTCTGGTGAACAAAAGCTGTCCATGAGCCAGCAGTGTACTCTGGGGGACAAGAATGGTATCCTGGTGGGCATTAGGAAAAGCAGTGCCATCAGGTCGAGGGAGGTGACCATCAGGTCGAGGGAGGTGACCCTGCCCCGCTGCTGTGTCCAGGTCTGAAGGGCAACAAATATGGTAAGGGGACTGGAGCAGGGAAAGGCTGAGGGAGCTGGGCCTGTTTACAGCCTCAAAAAGAGCAGACTGAGAGGACCTCATCAATGTAGAAGTATCTAAAGGATGGGTGGGAAGAGGATGGAGCCAGGTTCTTCTTGGTGGTGCCCAGCAATAGGACAAGATGCAAAGGGCAGAAACTGATGCACAGGAAGTTCCATCTGAATATGAGGAAGAACTTTACTGTGCTGGTGACTATGAACTGGAACAGATTGCCCAGAGAGACTGTGGAGTCTCTGGAGATATTCAAGAACTGTCTGGACAGAATCCTGTGCCATTTGCTCTAGGATGGCCCTGCTTGAATAGGGAGGTTGGACCAGATGACCCACTGTGGTCCCTTCCAACCTTCCAACCTTAAGCTTATTCTGTGATAATAAGCTTAAATCTCAGAATTTGAACTGAATATACCTTGACTGGAATTTTGCTTTGAAAAAGACTGAAAGGGGAAGTAAGTGTGACATATTCTCTTTTTCTCCAGTTCAAATAAATAATTTTTCCAGTCACTCTCTGTTGGTTTCCTCTTCTCTTCATGACAGCTTATTTCTAATAGTGGAAGAATGTCAAAAGAAACTTATCTGTGATTTTTATGGCTTGTCATGCTGTTCTCTGACATACTCATCCCTCCCAGGGTCCTTCTGGGGGATCCTTCTGCACCTCACTCTTGATGATTTCATTGCTCTTTGGTGTTCCTTATTTGTCCAGTATGGAAAGCCTTTAAGGAAAGGGAAAAAGAGTATCTCAGTGGTCAAAATGAGTTTCCATAGAAATAAAATTATTGCAAAATGAGCAAGATCCTGCAACCATAATGAGAAAAAATAGGAAAAAACTTCTCAGCCACATAAAAGAAACATAAAATCAGCTTACAATGAGATTGACACAAAGATTAAGGGCAATATGTATCTGGCTCAAAAATTAAATTACCATCCTTACAGAAAATGGAGATAGAACACCATCCTTAGGGGTAAGGGTAAGACAGCTTTTGGAAATGCAAAGCAGAAATTCCCCTAGGAAATTATTACTTACTAGATAGATATATATTCTGTTAGACCATCCTTTTTTTACCATACTGCTGTAAGTGCTCTGTGGTCAAAGCAGCCAAGAACTACACATAGCTGACCAATTGCAAAATTAATATTATGATTTCTCCCATGCATCTGCCCTCACTAATTAATTTGTCAGGCCCTCAGCCAGACCTTCTTGATGTTGGTGTGAAGTTCTTTAGGATGCCAAATTTCTTCTTGCAACGTCTTATGTGACACTCTATATCAGTGCAATACAAGCATAGAAATCATAACAAATTATCTTTAGTTTTCCCATTCCCTTTCTACCAGATTTCACTTCTCTGAACCACCATTAATCACTCTTTCTTTAATTATTATTATGATTATTCTCCTACTTTACCCCATTTAAAGTTTGGAAATCACTCTGTTTTCTTTTTCTGCTTGATGGAGCATGGAAGGTTTCTTTTGCCTTGAATCCTTGGTCACTGACTTTGAAATTTACCTCTATATATCACTGCAGTCCACTATAATTTCTAGTAACATATCTGCAGCTGAAATCCCTCCAGCACCAAGAGGAGTCTCTAATTCTCCTTGACTGCAATGGAGCGAGAGTTTCGTGATGCAGATCTGATGCTCTGCCACAGCACTCGATTATACTGACACCACTCCAATAATTTCACAGGGCCACTCCAGATTTGCGCTACACTAGAAGCAAAGAACAATCAGGCCACTGTAGTAAACAGGTTATTCGTAGGAGAGACTCTTTCTTTGCCACATGTTTATCCTTAGTGGAGATAAAACAGACTGAGAAGTTGTATTTGCTATGGTCTCTTTTCACTAGAAATGTAGCAACGTTTAAGCTGTTGCTCTAACCATCCCGTACCACTGCTACTACAGCAAAAACTTCAGAACAATATATTTTGAGTCCTCAAATGGAACTGGAATTTCTTTCTTTGGAGTTTCTGCCTGCTTTCTTAAAATATTTGAACAGCAGGGGAAGCCATTCATTAGAGTACACATTCTCCAGCCTTACTGCTCACAATTAACACAGGCAATAAACCACTGAATACAGCTGTGTGTTGCATACGCAGCCACAGTAAAAAAGGCATCTACTTTTCAAGTTCTAAAGCTACTTATCCTTTCACCTTACACCTCAAAACAGGCCTGAGGCAGGACTGTATTGCAGTATAAATACAGACCTCAGAGCATGCTATTCTTTAGTAAAATATGTGTTGTAATGAGATAACAGTGCACCTTTAATAGTTTACCATATCAAGAAGGCCTACAGTTATCTCAATCTGAAGTGTGTTCAGTCTAGTCTTATTGACTCATTTATTTTTTTATTTACAAGTTTTCAATACAACTTCAATAAAAAAACAAATAGATGTTCAGTGCCAGTTAGTTAGTGTTATTTCAATACAAGGGCCAACATTTCCACTAACTTTCATGAGAATAGCATACATGCTGAGATATTTTGGAAAGAATTCTTTTTCTCTGTTAAAAACTCATACTCAATCTAATCTACATGAACTAAGATATGAAGCATTTCACAAATTAAATATGTCTGCAACTCAGAAAAGACATTTGCCAGGGAAAAAAAGAAATAAACAATGTAGTCACGGTAACCGATAATTAAACATCAGACCCAACAGCTTATCACAAAACTGGTATCTACCATACACACGTTCTTTCTCATCTGATTAGAAATAAATTCTGAAGAAAATATGTAGCCAAAACCAGTTTTCTTTCTAGCAAATGTGGGTCGAAGGGTTCTTTAATGAAGCACACAGAATTGCAGGAGCTGAGCCAAAGAGACACCAAACTGGGATGTGTGTTGATAGCTCCAAGAAAATTTACTGAAAAGGCATGTTTATTGAATGGGCTTAGGAAGGCATCAAACTGTGAAGGCATGAACAGTAGCAGATGTCTCTCAAAGCAAACATAGCCAGAAACTCTGACTGGCTGAGATAAAACCATATGACAGCCCAGGTTGGAAGGCCTTTGAAAGGTCATCTCACTCAACCTTTTATGGAAAAGGGAGCCTACATAAGGTTTGCTAGTAACCTGCCCAGTTGTGTCTGGAATACCTTCAGTGATGGGAACTTTCACACCCTCAGGAAAGTTGTTTCAGTGATTGACTGTTCTCACCCTGAAAATTTTCTTTCTCATATCATGATGAAACCCATCCTGGAACAATTTGCTCCTGTTGCTCTTTCTTATCTCCACATTGCTCCTGGTGAAGAGAAACCCCCAATGCTCTTTGTAACCACCCTTTAAGTACAAGATCATGGTGATGACCTCCCCTGTGAGACTTCCCTTCTCCAGAGTGAAAATACCTCTCTCCTTCAGTTTTTTTCTCATAAGGCTTTTTCTCCAGATGTTTGATCATTTTCATGGCTTTCTTTGGTGATGATATTGAATATTTGTGTTACAGTTATTATGCCTCATAATAAGAAAAAGTAGTTAGATATATTTGGGAAGGACAGAGTTGTAGTTCAAGAGTCACTGTTGTCGCATCTGCTAACTCTATGCCTGCCTGTTGATTACTTTGCTAATGGACAGGAAATGCATCCTAACTAGAACAAGAGAGCACTCAGATAAGGGTTAGCTTTGATCTGATAATCGAGAGACTCATGGTCCCAAATGCATTTTCACCAAGAAGAACTGGAATTCTGTCAGGAGCATTTGGAACTACCATGTCTTGTAATAATGAGAGTGACCCAATCATCAGACCCCTGATCTACCCATATGTGTGCTTTAGGCTTTGCTTTAATCACTGGGTAAGGACAAGACTGAAGAGTCATCTGTCAGACCAAAAAAACTACCTGGTTGCTGAATGAGGAAAGTACTGCTCTGGATCCAGGTATTTTTAAGAATGTGTTTTCTACAATCTAGTAAAATGTAAGAGTATTTTATTTCTTAAAGATACATTCCTTCCTCTGATTAGGAAAGATACGATTTTAATGTAGCAGTAATATTAATTAATCATTTACTATCACTTAGGTAGAAAATTGGTATTCTTGGTTGTGCATGTAAAAATAATATTTTAAATAAAGCCTGTAATTCTGGTAATGAATCCTCAAGAGTTCTTAAGAATGACTTCACATGAACTGCTCATATCACAAGACTAATACGAGACTAGAATAATTTTGTGTAACACATAAAGAGCTCTATCCTCATTTGCACAAAACCAAAATTAGCAAATGTCAGGAACACACCAGGACACAAAGAAAGTATTTTTAACTAAAAACTGGTAAACTCAGGTTTCTGCTTTTGCCGTTATCTACAAATCTATACATTTTTTGAAACAATAGGGGATTATTACTTCAAGGACTATGAAAACACCACAGAACTAGCAAAGCACTTGCTCGTAAGGAGTATTTTCCTTCATTGTTCATGTTCTGTTTTGCCCATTGCCTTTTTTTCATCCCTATAATTTCTCTGCTGACAGTAAATGCTAATAGAGTCATCACACTAACAATATTTGAGATCAAGAAAAAGGTATACCCAAACTACTATTGTTTCTTATTTTGAAAAAAAGGCATTCACTTAACACACATTTTTTTAAGTCAGATGTTTCTAGATAGCTAGATAGCAAGTTCCTCAAAAACATTTTCTAACATTTCTTGTTTCCATACTAGCCTTGACAAGTACGATTTCAAAGAAACCATCAGTGTTTGGGCACAGTCAGCAGTCATTCAGAGTTTTGAAAACCCATGCTTTCCTGAATATAAACACATTCATGGAGAGTGGGGAGGGGGTGGGGAAGAGGACAAAATTAGTGACAAATTCTCACCCAAAAATTATTTGGAGCACATGCTTAGAATTAGAGTCAGTACTTAGGCAACACCTTTCTCCTAACCAGCTTTCCACAAGCCATAACAGGGTGTCAAAATTTAATCTATCTACTTGTTCAGTGTCTTTGATGTAAGGGACAAAGCAATATTCCTTAGTTTGTTCTTCTGCTTTCTGTCATTTCCTAGAACTCTTATTCAAGGACTGAGCAAGCCTAGGACTATTTAACTTGCAAAAGTCAGAAAAGAAAAAAGGACTGCAGTTTGGCCATCTGGCCTCTATAACACTGCAGATCACTGGTGGGACCAAATTGAGTTTTCTATGTCACTGATACCTGCTTTAAGCATAACAGCAGCCTCTCTTCTCATGGAAGCATGAGTTGTATTCCATTAACAAAACTACCAGTTTCAGTCAAACAAAATGAAATTACAGCATGGAATGGAACCTAGTATTTTTGATTTAATAAAGTAACCATAGTCATTTTTATTACTTAATTATAGCAGCTAATGGAGGGGAAGGGCACGGAACCTATTGCTTCTCACTCTCAGATAAACACATAAGTCAACAGCCTGCAGTGCTGCATTCACCTGTAGGCATAACAATGTTGAAATCTATTGTGCACAGCAGACCAGCTTCAACAAGGGACCAGGGAGCACTCACCTTGGAATATCCTACATCCCACCAGTGAAGGTGATTTTCTATTACAAGCACTTTACACCTCTTTTCCACTATTTTACCAATTCCTATGTGGAAGGAATATGTAAGCCCAGCTTTGCAGGGTTCTAAGTCCATGGGCTGCAAAGAAAGCAGCTTTTTCCTCCTTCAACCTTGGGAAAAGAGCACTTTCCTTCCACTAAAAATATCCACTGTCCACTCCGGTTTTATGTTTCCTTCTGTCTGTGAGTTCTTTCTATGGTGGACTGAACATTTATAGGAAAATAAATAAATAATGAACTTACATCACACAATTCATTCTCTTCAATATCTACAGTGAATGAGGCCAGTCTTGTAGATACAGGAGCCTTGCTCGCTAAACACAGGGCTTCTGGGGGTTTGCTTCTTGAGAAAACCCTTCTTAATCATTCCTATCTCCTTCCTTTTGGGGAAAAATGATAGTGAAAAAAGAAACAGCAAAGCATGACAGATGGAAAGCTGGGGAGAAGGGTGCATAAGTAATACAACTCTGCATTCCTGTGAGACCAGGACTGAGTCCTGCTGAACATGGCAACAGTCAGGGAGCTGGTATCCTATCCTTAGGATGCAAAGTGGGCACCAGCTCCTGCAAAAATAGCTGCCAAACTGAAAAAGGGAAAAAGGAATATCTACCCTATCTCCCTACCTTGTTTCTTCATAGGATGGTTTCCTGTTCCCTCTACACCACGTCCACCCAGCTCCCCTTAGACCTAGCTCAGCCCATGTCTGAAGAGAAGGCATTTCCCCAGGCTCTCGCCATGTGACTCTGGCCCTGAGGAGGCCCCAGACGGTTCCCATCCAGAAGGAGTGGTCCCATCCTACCCCAGCCACCAAAATATCTCACTACAGCTCTGAAAATAGCATTTCATATATAACACATATGGCATAACTTTCCCCTCTTATGCTGCAGGACAAATTGTCAAATAAAGTCAGTGGAATTGCAGTGATGTAAAATATGCGCAAGTAAGGTAAGAATAAGACCCCTTTCTGCCCTCTGCAGCCTGATCATATGAGAAGCTGAACATTTCCCACTAAGTGCTTAGTGCCCTCTGCTCACATCTATTTGGTTTCAGTGAGAATTCAGCTAGCAGAGTTAATCTCTTACAACCTACTATTCTGATGCAATATGTTGCTCACATTCAGGAAATCTGAACTGAGTTTAGAAATTCCCAGGTCCCTCTGAGAGTCAATAACTTACTATTTTAGTGCAATGAGCACATTAGCCCCGAACAGCCTGAGACTGCATTCTCCATTGATCAGATAAACAATTTGTGAGATATTTTATTACAAAATGACGCACCAATTTAGCCATCTTTTCATCAATGATGTGCTTAAATTGGATGTGAAATGCCAAGAAAGTTGCCTCCCCAGGGTGCCATCAGTGAGAAATGTAAAGCAGAGGCTTTCAGTTAATACAGTTCATGTAGCGGAGTTTTATCTTTGAGTCAAATCAAATTTAAGTCAGCTGGTAATACATGTTTGACCTCCCATTATCTAAAGCCATAAATTGCATTGTAGTGATTTGTTAATCTTGTTTTAAATCATCCACCAACCTTTAAATCTTTTTCTTTTTTTTTTTTAATGAATCATGGGGGTTTTCTTCTTCATTTTCTTATGAGTCCATAAAGTACAGTTGATTACATCTCTGCTTTCTTGTACCTATTCCAGTCATTAAAGAACCCTTACTTCTGTAGAATACAAAATGCATTATTGTTTCTAAATTCATTTAGGTGTAGAATACCCTACGCTGGCTATAAGTGCTTTATTCCAGAGATAGCATGGATAGTCTCAACAGCCCACTTTCAGATTGCATCTCTGAAAAAGAAATGGAAAATAAATCATACAGTATTTGTGATCTTTTCTCAAAAAATAGCTAAGCCTGTGTTAGCCTATTTACTAATACAAATTTAATCAACATAATGGACATCCTATTTTATGTCAGCCACTTCATGTTGCATTCTATCACAGTTTCATCACAAAATTTCAGGAATGACACAAACCATCATGGTTCAATACATGACATAAATAAACAGGCAACATTTTTCATTTCTTTCACCACCGCTTTTGAAACAAGAAAGATATGGAAAATTATGGAATATAAAGTGCAGGGAAAACTACAGAAAATGAAGTATCTTCATGGTATTTCCAGAAGAAAAAGCTCAGAAGCCAAAAGTCACAAGATTATGAGAAATGTATTTTTTAATGTAAACATTCAACTATTCAACTATTCACTATAATCAGACTTTTTAAGAATTCCTTTGCTTCAACAACCCTGTGATACTGAGTTTTTCCAGCTTTTAGAAACCTGCAGCCTGCAATCCACACAAGAGTCCCTGGCAGAGGATCCTGAAAAGTCACAGTCCCTTGTGTTAGGCATTGTGAGCAGCCCTAGGGAAAGATGCATCATAATCAATGTCAGGGGGGTAAGAGCAGAGACTCACCAAACTCATTTAAAGGTGTAGCTCCTAAGTCCTCATTAGCTGTGTCCGCTTTCAATCCTGGCTGATCTAAACAGGATTCAGACAGTTTCTATGTAAGACGTTAATTAGCAATGACTTGAGAGGTTTAGTCTCTCTGCTTGCAAAATTAAAAAGAAAAAAATCAGCTTTTTATCCAGGCAATGCAGTTTTTTCCAGCCTTCAAAAATGTCTCAGACAGACTTTTCTTGTAGCTCAATTCACAGGCAAAACATCCCCCTTCCTCAGGTCGGACCCTCTCTTTGCCACACTAAGTTTTAAAGGGTTCTTTCCCATTTACCAAAGCACAGATGGTAAAGCACACACAGGCACAGCATTCAAACTTCATGGTATTACAGTACAGAGCACTTAAGCTAATTTTTATTAAGTCAAGCTTTATGCTTTAGCCTTGCAGGATGTCTCAGAAGGTTTAAAATCAATTTCTCCTACATCACCACTGTCCTTTACTTCAGCTATCATCTCTGTTACTGTCTGCATGGACTCCTCTTGCAAGGGAGCTCATGACACCAATAGCAAAAGAAAACATTGACACAACAAGAGACCTGTAATCACGCCTAAGCTTGCATTCACACTTTGGGGACACTCAAATATCTAACCTAGATCATCCTCCCTTTCATTTATGCCACTGCATGTGGAAACCTTTAGGATGGGATGCTGGAAAAATGCCCTATTGCAGGAGCCACCTTTAAAAAAACAGGGCTGTCAATCAAACAGACAGAAACTCAGAAAATTAATCTTGTAATTAAAGAACAAAAAGCAATACTGTTAGTTATTCCAAAGAGTCATATTTCAAAGTGTTTTTCCCAGTAACAATTCACATTAATAACCTTTTATCTTGTACCTTTAACCTTGGTTCTCAATGTTCATCACAGAAGTCAAACACCAAAAAATAAAATCAAGCTAGGAAAATATGTTCTGCCTTGCCTCTGCTTTTCAATACAGCTCTAAAGAGTTCCCTGTTCATTGCATCTCTCTGTGTCACCAAGAGTACTCAAGAACAATCAATGAAGGCAGCAATACATGATACCAGGTATAGAAGAGTTATGTGGCTTATAGCTCATTCATGGCTTATCATTTTTGTTAAAGCATAGGTGCAATATTAATAAGCATCTAATCTGGAATTTTATGTTAAAAACCCAGATGAGTAATCAGCAAAAAGCAATTGTTAGATATTATGTTTCAATACATTGGGAAGAGTGGGGGTAATATCCAGGAGTTGTGGTCAGTTACTCATAGGAGCTTAACATTTGCTGAGTGTCTGAGTGTTAGTGAGGCTAACATCAAACACTAAACAAGAAATCATTGCTGGGACCCCAATCATGATCAGAATGTTAAAAAACACAACCAAAGAAACAAAACAAAGCAAAAGAAAACAAAACCAAAAAACCCCCCAAAACATAAGGACAGAGAAAATAAGAAAATACTTTTTATTTGACTTTTTGGTTTGCTGCTCTAGGACTGTTCTAAACTTCTTAATAGCACTAGGAAGACTGAAAACATTCTCAAATTTCTAAATGAAAACTAAGATAGTAACATAATCACTCATCTCTGGGAATTAAGGGTTTAAATAAATTTATTGCTAAACTGGTAGTAGATAATATTCTTGTGGTATTATCAGCTAATGAACACTCAGTACAATTAGTCTCAGTACAAGCTACATAACTCACATCGGGTAAAAAGAAAAAGTTCAGTTCTCCAAGGCAGCTTCTGGAGACAGCACCCCCTGAGTGTTGCTCTGACCTCAGGCACGCTCATTGTAAACACAAACCCTATTTGAGAGAGAAAGGACATGTGACCAACATGCACCCATGGATCCTAATGCAATAGTTCTACTCACTTTACAGCTTCTCTGACAAAGTACCTGAAAGGTATGGCTCTGGGGAGCAGCCCAGAACATCAGTATTTACTTAAAATTAAAAGCACTTTTGTAACAAATGTACTGCTGTTTTAAATTTGAAAAAACTGAACTCAGATAATCTTATCTAAAGTAAGAACCTTTTACCTAACATTGCTCTTTCACTAAATGGTAAATTATCTCAGCTTCCAGATATACTCAGAAAATTGAGAAACCATTGCCACAAAATGCATACAAAGCCAATCTAAAAGTAAAGCCATAATGATGACCTTATCTTCACAAATGGGACAGAAAATCATTATCTAGAAGACACTGGAAGTATTTCATAGAAACATAGGATCATTTAGTTTGGAAAAAAACCTTTAAGATCATTGAGTTCAATTTAAAAAGAAAAATAAGGAGTTCTTCACATTCAGACTGGCGGTAGTAATTAAAATCTTTGTATTTTTATTGGAAAGTATTATTGTATTTGTGTGCATGGGGAGAAAAACAGTGAGAACAAAGAGATCTTGTAAAAGATCCTGTAGTATAAGTTTCAAATGTGACAGAAGCAATCTGGCAGATTTATTATAGGTCAGTAGTTAGAGCAGAATTTTTGAAGAAACTCCAGAAGTGTTTTAAAACTATTATATTTTTAATGATGTTTTCAAAATTCACAACAGTCTGCTCGTGAAAGCCTTGCAGGTTTGGGGTAGTTTGTTTAGGTTTTTTTCTCATTATTAGCTTTAGCATTTATTATAACGAAAAGTGATGTTATTTTTATCTCCATAGTCTGCTCCTGCTGCTTGCTTGCAAATTTCATGAGACTCTCTTTCAACTAAACAATTTCAATTTTCTATTCATACACTCAAGACTTCAATCACTACAGCTATTTGAAAAATTATATCACCAGCAAGAGCAGACAAGAATTTATCTTTTGTAGACTATAAAAGAGGAAGATATTTATATTCATTCTTGTAGGAGAAGGAGGTCGCAACAATAAAAGGTAAATGATACCCACAGATTTCAATTGCACAGTCAAAAGCTGGGTTTGTTTGCAGAAAAAAAACATTAAAAATGTCACACGTTCTTACATTTTTGCACCTGTCATTTATATTCACAAATTCAGCCATGTGTTTAGGTTTATTTTGTTTTTTATCAAATAAAACAAAAAATATTACATCTACTTGTGAAAAAACTAAAATATGGGTATTTAAGACTGCAAAGTCACTGTTCACATGATCTTAATAACGTTAACTCAAACATGCAGAATCAGGCAGAGTAATATCTTTGCAAATAAGTCAACAAATATCTTTTTTCAGATAACAGTACCAATATGGATAATTCTCATCAGTAAGGGCTTTCTATGTACTAAATGAAAGCATGATTCAATAACAGCAACAGAGTCTGTCCTGACACTGCTTGAAAGAGAAGAGCTCATCATAATATGGGATAGTTAAAAAAAAGGTACGTGTTCTCATCTTGGAATTGGTCTGTACTAACCATAATAAAAAATTAAAAAATATATACATATACATATACATATATATATATACATACATATATATATATATATACACATGGATCTCTATATATATCTCCTTTAATTTGAATTCTCCACTGAGAGGAAAATGATGTGGCTTTAAACTTCTGCTGTCTGAAAATTTGGATGGCTTCCTGAGCAACGAAACTCAGGAATGCTATTGGATGTTATTTTAATATTTCATCTTTTTGCTTAAAAAATCAATGTTGTACTGTTGTGGTAACCAAAACATATGGCCTTTTACTTCACACCACTATGCCAGACATAAACATTATTCACTTCAGAAATTCATAATTGTAAGAACACTGCTAATATACGTGCATAGCCAGGGAACTATCAATGAAGTTGGAGAACAAAAATTCATAGAATAAGTAGCTCCACCATTGTCTACCTCCGAATATCATTGTGCCTCAAACTCTTGCACCACCAAAACAGCTCAGAAATTGTATTGACACATGACCAAATCCACTGGGAAAATAATTTAAGCAGAAAAATTAAATGATACCTGGGAACTGTGGAAAAACATTTCAGTACAAGTCTGAATAGCTTCTGCCTGAAGCAATTAAGAAAGATGCCTTTACCAATTAAAACTCTCCTAACAGGTATGACAGCAGCTATGAAAGCATTGCTTGCTGATTAAAGAAACAGGAAGCTGGTGATAAATATAGATCAGTGTAGGAATTGAAGAAAATTGATTAGGGAAAGGAAGCAAAACAACTCAATCTATTATTATTCCAGAGCTAAGGACAATTTAAAGGCATATTTCCCCACGAAAGTATATTTAAACCACATGTTAATACAACAACTGCTAAAACTACATGCTATGTGTGTTAACTTGCTGGGGAAGCTCCAAAGGATGGAAGGGGAAAAAAAAAAAAAAGAGCAGAGAGCTAAGTTCTGATTATATCTTAAAAGAGTCATTATAAAGTAGAAAAATGCGTCTGTCAGTGGATGACATTTTTTAAAAAGAATTTAAGTGGGGTAATAAAATTATTTTTGGTGAGTATGGATTTATGGAAAACAAAACATGTTAATAACTTCATGTCTCTTTTAAAAAACCCACACTAATTGATAAAGGAATAAGGTTCATGAGATATTTTCCCAAAATTATATACTACAGCACTCAGTGTGATTCCTTCTAGGTAACTGGGACATGGATGTGTGTACAACTGGATAAGTTGTTTTTTCTGAGAAGTATCACCAAAGTATATGAAGTCCTGGCAGACACATCTTGCAAGTAAATTAATCCAAACCCACTGCAGATTCACAGCTTTGTATTGAAACTACAAAGCTCTGAGGCACTTGTCCTCTTACCTCTAGATCTGCTCCTGCTCCAACACTGAACAAACTGCAGTTCCTGCAGATCCACAGCTGATAAAAGAGCAGACATTGGGACAGCAGATTTTTCTCTCTCTCAAGAACAGGAGAAAACACCAAACCTACTAAGTTCTGTCTTCTTCCTCCTTTTCTTCTTCTGATACACTACTGGAAGAAAAGGAAGGAAAAGAAAGAAAGAAAAGCCAAACAGGACTTATTTTTTCAGCCAGAGCTGAAGGCAGCTTAGGCTTCTGACATCATTAAGAAACATTGTGCATTAGAACAGCGGCACTGGCGATGCTGTAATTCTGCAGTCCCATATATTCTTTCTCCTTCTATTGCCAGCTACACTATCTTGCTAAGTCTTCCTGAGTCCCTGCAAGAAAGAAGGAAGGATAAAAGAAGGGTCAATAGTGCAAGGGCATGGTTTCCAAACCAACTTTTCTCAGACTTTTTACTTGCATCATTTCCTCTGATGGAAGGCTGACGTCCAAATCACATTGGCTAATAATTTCTAGAACTTCCCTCCTCCCTCATTTCTCCAACTGCATCATCGCATTTACGTACTTCCACTGAGTTAATGCATTACTGTGCCTTTCTTATTAGACTCCACTTCACTGCCCTGCTCTAACTGCCAGATGTATGAATTTACTTTTCTGTCAATTTTCCACCACAGTTTCCCAATCCCTTCAGCCCAAACAGATAAATACACACACACACATACACACACACCCTCTCTGTCAAACTATATTTCTGGTCTGTGCCAATGAGAAAAACCCCTTCAGAAAATCCTGCTTTGCAGCCTACCTTCAAGGACATTTCTCTCACAATGTCTTACAGATAATGGCAGTCCCCAGTGGCAAGGCCAGGAGTGGTCTGAGATTTCTGAGGTGGTTAGGAGAGACAGAAAGGCATAAACAGACAGAAGACACTGCATGAGGATATCCTCTTCCAAGAATGAAGCTCTAATATACTGTAGCCACATTAGGCACAGGTTTAACAAACTCAGCTAACTCATCTTCCCCAGCACCCTGTGTGAACAGGGCCCCGTTTGCATGACCACACTCACACTTGCCAATATGCTCACAACACCTTACCTGTTGAAGCTTTCAGTTGCATGTGGTCTGAAACACTGACTGTGAATTTTGGCTTTTCTTACATGTCCATGCAGTGTCTAGGGCAAAGTAGCTGTGAACTTTAAATGAGGTTCTTCAACGCTACCTTGATATAAGTGGCTAAGAGAAACAGTAGTAATAAGACTGCATATTTAGGGAGCAACAACCAGCTCACCACTATGGTTGGTTTAAATCCTGCAAGAACCAGGAGCTGTATGGCTCTACCAGCACATACCACTTTGCAGACAAATTAAGTTTTGCTCAGTGGCTGTCTACTCTCCCTTTAGCCACTGAGGTACTGGACAAGAACAGTATAAATATGAATTTACATTTTGTTCATTGGTTCTAGCTCATCTCTATTTCCAATGTAATCGAACATAAATCTGATCACACAGCTTGGATAATATCTTTATAGCCATGGCTCACCGTCACACTGGACAAGATCACACAGGGGATAAGGTCACGGAAACTCTCTATGTGTCTTCTACCCTGTGATGTTATCAGGTACTCAACCCTAAAGCAATAGAAAGAAATACACTGATAAAAGAGGGGAAAGGGAACTGTGATAATAAATCAACTCAACTGCAGAGAAAGTGCCAGGGAAAACAATATTGATTTTTTTTTACAAGTCAGTGCACAGATTTGTCAGACAAAAGAATAGAGATGTCAAAATCCACAGAATCAAACACACTAATATTAAGAGAAAAACATCCACACTAGCAACAAAATGCTAGAATGTGTGCATATCGATGTTTGTCGGGAAGATGAATGTATTTTATCATACTCAGAAAATTTAAAGGAAATATTTATATGATCTGTATTTAGCAGCTACTGTTTGCCCCACACTGATTTTACATTAAGACATCTAAGTAGAGTCAGGCAGAAAGGCAGTCCACTGCACAGCGAAAGTGCCTCTGGCCCAGTGAACAAAAGATGCTTCACTCCTCACCTAAGGGAGGTGACTCACTGGTCACCACCTCCCCAGGTGATAACAAATTATCTTGCTTCCCTTCAGTGACTTAGAGGAACTTGCTTTCTGAAATGGCCATGTTAAACTCCTGGAAAAAAAGGGGATTGGTCAGGGGAGGTCAAGCAGACAAGACTAAATTGGAGAGAGAAGACATTTAAGTTCTATTCCACTTATGAAATGAAGTATTAAAATTATATAACCTATTAAAATAAATATACTAGAAAACATCATAAACTTTGGTTCTCTCACTGAGGATCATAAGAAAGTAGTAGTTACATGAAATGCTGAGTGTAAGAATAGAAATAGCAGTTCAGAGCAGTGATTCATCTGCTAACACTTATCTTTAATAAGTTCAGAGAAAATAAGCTCAGAAGGACTACTACTTCCAATACTATATCTTGTGGAACAGAAGGCCTTAAATTTCATGCAATTCTTCTTATTTGTATTCCAAAAACCTTTTTGGCAAAATCAATTATTTTAGAAAGACATTTAACACTGATTTGAAGACTTTATAAGGTATAAAAATCATCAGTTCCACTAGTAATCTGTGCTAGTATTTCCATGCCCTCACTGTCACAAATTACTACTAATTTCTTATTCAAATTTGGATGCCTTTAACTTCCTGCCATTAATCTTTTCTCTCTTAAATTACAGAGGCAAGTTTTTCTCACCGCAAAGGTATTTGGATATTATAATCACTGCAAATTCAAATCTCCTTTTAAGAAAAAGGGATAGACTGAATTCCTTAAAACTCTCACTATAACTCGTATTTCTCAGCACAAAAGTTATTTTTGTGGCTCCTTTACTCAATATTTCTAACCCTTTGCAACCCTGGGGCTGCAAAGGGTTGTTACATTGATGTGGGTTGCACTTTTGACCACCTGGAGATAAACTGATGTCATTTCCCCAATTCACAAGACTTCAGCACCTTTTATGCTACTGCCAGTAGGGGACCAGGCATACCCATGGCTATATGCCATGGAACGTGTGCCAGGCAAACTAATACTGAACCACAAATCAGGGCTCTGTAAAAACTTTATGCTTTAGCAACTGGTGATATTCTTTAAATTAGACACGTTGTTTTCATTTGCTTGGCCTTGTTTTTATTACCATGCTTTTATTTCCATTCAACGAGAAGCAGTGCTAAAAAAGCAGAAAATGCACTCTGTCTCATCTTTTCCGGATGGTCACAAGAGTCTTGTTCAGGGAAGAAACTACAGTAGTAGTGGATCAGTTCTAGGCATCACTGGAAAGGTAAGCAGCAGTCTTCATTTTCAACACCTACTCTTCACCAGCCGCCAACACACTAAAAGAATTATGATCTTCCAAATACTCTTGAATTTTCCATGTACATTCTTTTCTGTAATAGGATTGTTTTCTTTTCCCATCTTCTCAGTCTCTAAAATGGCTATTCCAAAACAAGAAATGTAATGCACAGAAATATGTTAATTTTTTTTATCCCCAGTTATTTGGTACTGCATTTCTGAATAGTCATAAAATCTATTAAAATAGAGGCTCTAATGAACCTCTTTTTCTGACAGTAGTTTCCCTTTTGCAAGCTTTCCAAGTTTCAAACACATCCATGCCATGAGCCACACAGCAGAACACTTGTGCCTGATGTTCCCCTCTCACAGGGACATGTCCAATTACTAAAGAAAAGTGAAGCGCATCATAGCCGAAGTTTTCAGCACAGTGAAGCAGCTGCCTGTGCTGTGAATCCTTCTCACAGCATTGGCAGTCCCAGGTCCCACTACTGAATTAGAACCTCTTCATGATGGGGACACAGCACACAAATTGAAACATGGGCTGATTAAAATGCCAGTATTTGAGAAGGCTTACAGCTAATTTTGTTTGCTTGGCACAGATTCATAGAATAAAAACTGCCTTTCCATGATCTCTTCATGAAAAAGCAGTTCAGTGGTAAACAAAATTTCAGAAGCAGAATCTGTGTCTTTCCTGTTTATTTTCATTTTTGAGCCAAGTAAAATCAGGTCGAAGTGAGGGCTATTAAAGCAGCCATCCTTCAGCAACGTGAATGCTGTGATAGTCCCTAGAACCTTTAGGAAAAAGGGTGATAGTGTTAAATGCACTATGGACAGGAGAAATACAAGCCACTGGATTGAGAGAGCAAGACCTTCAAACAAGCACCTACATGTGATAAATGATACAAACAGGAAATAACAAGTCTTGCTGAAAAACACACTTTTTCCAATATACACTGGTTTGTTCTTTTTCATCTGTCAAACACACAAAAGTTGATTATTTGAATATTGTATGGGCTATTTACTACCTGGGCATCTGAATTCAAGCCCACAGTTTAAGCATACGGTGTCTTGGGAAAATTCCACTAAGGGCTCCAACACTGGATTCCTTGTACTTATCTTGGCATTTTTATGAAAACATCTAGACCTAAAAAAACATTTTATGGAACCATACTTCTTAGAAAAAAATCCTAGCTACTATTTTATCAAGAAATTGTCCTTTCTATTACTCTTTCCTTAGAAATCTCTTTCCCCACTCTGCTATGTAATGATTAAAGTGTATGCTTTCCTTCCTTCTACTTCCCTGCAAAAATTAAGAGAATTCTCTTTGAACAAAAACCAAACAAATAAAAAATCCCTAACCATTCTTAAAGAGGTAGAAAAATTGCAATTGTGTAGATGCAATTCAATGTTTTTATATGACAACTTCATATCACTTACCTTCTTAGAAACAATTTAAAATTATATTTATGTTCAAACTTCTTGGAAAAAACCCCCACACTCTACTGATTTCATCATTTAATGTTTTATTTTTCCATTTCAAGCATGTCACTTACAACATGGGCAGCTACACAGAACACTTCACCAGGGACTACATCTTTATTTTCTTCCTGAATGTCCTGGTTTTGGCTGGGATAATGTAGTAAAACTGAGTGCCTGTTCCAACTCATCCAGTACTTTTTTCCTTTAGAGTCTCCTGCCCAGCTCACTTTTCCCTATCTGCTGATATAACATCAGTATTGAATGGCAACAACCAAAACATTCATGACAAACTTATCTTGCTCAGCCTGTGCAGCTATTTGTCTGTTTTAAAGACAAGTTACTCTTATGAAAAGAGTAACTAACATGAACACAACATGCCTGCTGGCATTTTTCCTTTGCACCAGCACATCTTATGGGTCTAACAAGGCTCATCCATCATCTGCACTAACTGTGGGCTGAAGTGAAAGGTCAGGACTCAGGGACTGGAGAAAGTGAACTGTAAGGGTACAGAAGGCACGCTGATAGGTAAAAGACTGTATCACTGTCATCTACTGGCAGCAGTGATTGACAAAGACAACACTGTTTGTTAATACAAGACAATTATCGTTATTTCACGTTTTGTTTTTGCTCTCCACAGCTGTAAGATGCAATAGTTACTGCTGAAGGTCCATGAGAGACTTCTATGACTTCTGCCATGTCTATAGTGCACAGCATCTGTTCTGCTTTTAGAGGTGACCCCTTTGTGAGAGGCTCATAATTTTAGGTTCCAGGTTCAGCTATTTTGCCCTACATAGATAAAATTATTTGTTCCTCCAGATGGTTCAACAGTTGTGTGAAAGAATGGTCTTGCCACAGTCAGATGTTCCTGATAGCACTGTTCTGGACATTTTTCTCTGCAGGCATGTTCTTTTAAAAAAAAAAAAAATCATTGTGTTAGACTTCCTTAAATCCAACAAGCTTTACAAAATAAGCCTGTCTCTCTCTCTGGGCACAGCTTCTTCTCTTTTATTCCCAACTATCCATTCCAGAATCTTGGCAAAAATTTTCCAATTTCTAAGACAATTGCTTTCCATTATTCTAAACCTCTTAATCATAAGATACAACAGCCTAACCAAAAAAAAAACATGCTCCAGTTTTTTTCATTTAATTTCATCATAAAATTAAGG
The DNA here is from genome assembly GCA_013397895.1 of Origma solitaria. NCBI lineage: Eukaryota > Metazoa > Chordata > Aves > Passeriformes > Acanthizidae > Origma > Origma solitaria. The sequence goes on from VZRL01002037.1 coordinate 339,493, forward strand.
AGCAAAAGAACAGCAGTATATATGGAATTATTTTAAGAGAAAGACGTCTCAACAGAGTCTGCTAAAAAGCATGTCCTTCTCTCTGAAAAAGATTCTATGTTGTAAGAACAGTAAACAGTAATATGAAGAAAGTTTCCTAAATTACATGACCTTCCTTTCACAGTCCAATGAGAAATGATAGGAACGCTGATCTCAGAGGGGTACTTTAGGAAAACATCCCTACAAAAAATATATAGAAATACTGATCCTGGATCTAAAGGCAATAGTCTCCACTTCTTAAACTACTGATAAAAGGTAAAGGCAAAAATAGAACTAGGATCTGTGACTGCCTTTTGAGGAGTTAAGGCTGAAATTCAAATGCCCTTAAAGAAATAATCAGGGTTTAAGCCCTGAAGGGATCTCTTAACCACTCAGCCTGACTTATTTTAACATTCATTATGTATCTTTCAGCTATCCTACGCTAGACTGAAAAGCTCTATCTAGGTTAAAGTACTGTTTGCCCAACAATTGCAGAGATTTTTACCCTAGGACTTGCCAAGATGTGTGAAGTGAAGAAGCCCCTGTCCAACCCATAGAATATTTCAGTGCTTGCCCCCTCTCACTGCGTGGCAGCAGCTCCCAGGGAGTCACTCTCACTGTGCTTTCCAGACAGAATGAAGATCTCTTCAACAGCCAGCATTTTTTTTCACCTCAGAAATACTTATACGCAGCAATCAAGTTACTGCAACCTTTTGTTTTTCCTTCTCTCAGCTGAACAGCTGGAGGTTTCTAAGTCTGCCTTCCAAAAGCCTTTACATCATTTTTGCAGCTCATTTACGCACTGGCCCCACTTTTAAAATATGACCACAGCCAGACTGTGGGGAACAGAATCATATTTAGCTTCTCAATATCTGTCTCACTGACTTGGTTTAAAGAGGTAAAAATCACCTACTTATTGATCCTCTGTACTCATGCCTAAGGATCGCATTAGCCATTTTGTCAGCATAGCACTGAACTGAGTAGTTGAAAACAATGCTGCAAAAATGCTGTAGTGTTCCAGTATGACACAGTTTATAGCTAAAAATTATGTCACCTATAATAGGAATGTCAAAAAATCACACTCTTTTTTCAGTATTCCAGCCCAGAATTAATTGGAGGTACAGAACTAAGGAGGTGAAAGTGGACACAGTAGAGACTGCTAGTCTCAGTCACAGCCTTTCAGCGTTTTACATGTCTGTCTTCAATTTCATGAAAAGATGAATATTTAATTTTTCAGAATTTTGCCTCCTGTTTTATTCTGTTATTGTTTCAAGTAGGATTTATTCTAGTAGAACTACTATACAGTCTTGGAAATGGTCAAATCACCAGAAAGTTATTAATCTTGGATATCTACACCAGGAAAACTCTGTATGAAAGATAAAGAGTAACTTAAGGATTTCAGTCTTTAGTGGAACATTCTTTTTCTGTGCCCAGATCCTGAAATCTTACATCAGCCAGCACATTAAACTCCCAGAAGGCAGCAGAAGAAAGGCTCATGTGAAAAAGCACTTGACTGCTGAAGGAGTCACTCCATAAAACTATTAATCCCCAAGAAGGACAACAGAGCTTACACTAAGAATGAAATATGTGCAATTGAGGGTGCTACCCATTTCATTATTGATTACTGAATGACCCAACACTGCAATCTGCTGCAAGGAAGCAATGATTCTACTTTCCTCCATTGCCTAATTCCTTAACACTGAAGTTCTGAGGTCTCAAATTTTAGCATCATAGTCAGGCTGCTTTTTCTTAAGGATTTCTGGTTCCTGTTTTGGGTAGGCATGTTAAATCAAGACTATTCAAATGGTAATTCCTGACTATGAAACACCGGAGAAAAAAAAACAAACAACAACAACGAAAACATTGCACCGAAACAAACCTACCACCCATTTAGAAATATTTTTATTAGCAACATTGTAATACATTTAGGTCAGTATTTTTTACTATTATTATCAGTATCAGTCTCATCTCTGAATTCAAACTTCCCCATGCTGGGAATAGACCGGAACCCTTTCTTTTTCTTCTGAGAAGGCTCTTCATTACTCATCAGGCATAGCAAAACTTAATGTCAGCATAAGGGTGGGGGTTTTTCTCTTGTTGCTAAACTTGAGGTAGTTGCAGGAGCTGAGGAGGCATGCTCAGAGCACACTTAGCCAGAGAGTAAGCTCTTAGACTGCTGTGACCAAATGTTTAAAATAAGGGCAGAAATGTTAACTTAGGAAACAGCTCAAAGCTTCTTCCTCCTTTTATCTAAAAAAGTTGTCATTTTCTTTTGATCACAACAGAAATTCCAGGCTCATTCACACCATTTAATGCTAATCCCTGAAAGATGGTGGATTTGTTAGCTGTCCTTCTGACTACATAAGTAAAATTTTCTCTTAAAATACTATTAAGCTTAGAGTCCTGAGTTTCTCTAATTCTGCTCTCAATTACCTATTCACCTCTGGTTATACAGTAAGGTCATCCAGATGACTCAAGTTGCTACAAGCACACTGTTTTAACACTTCAGAAAAATCTCACTAGGCACTTATGCATCTACCAAAAATATGTTTTGGTGTTTTAAATCCATCCTTTAATGAAGTGTACAGGCAATAGCTGGGTTTCATTATGTGCTTAATGAATAGGTACCTTCGAGAAAACAGTAACTTGAAACAATCTGTCAATGGAGTTATTAGAATCCATGTATGAAAGTGGATTTATCAAGTAATTTAATTGATGTAAGTAATACAAATATGCTTTCCCCAATTCAGTTTCAGATTTGCAACATCTGGTTTTGGTAACACAAAAATCACTTTTAAGGTATTAACTGAATTGTGCGTTTCTTTCTGGTTTTCACAATGACACTGTTTTAGAGATATGACTTCCCTGCAAGGACAGCACAAACATCTGAACTCCACAGATTCACTGAAAGTGGGAATTCCCAGGTTTTTGAGCCCAAATCATGCTCAGCTCATGTCAGGTAGTGCTGATGTGCTTCAAACAGTGACTAAAGAACAAGAAGGACACCATCTATGACTCAGCAGCAGAAAACAGGTTAGATACACAGAGAAATACAGGAAGACAATAAAACATTTGTTTGTGTGATTTATCAGTTAAACCATACAAACAGTGTGGAAAGGTAGATGTGAAGCAAGCAAAAGAAATACCTTCTTTTATCAAAGATTTGTGGTGTCTAAAATGCAACATACCCTCCACCTTTACAAAGGAGACAGTGAGGTCATTGGTTTGTCATAAATTTGTTTTCATTTGACTACAATTTGGCTTTGCAAGGTTACTTCTGATTCCTATGCCAAGAAATTAAAAGTTCATAGATTTACAGGAGCAAAGATACTGTGTCAAACTACTAATACATTACAATATGTCAGACTACTTAAAATATGCTGGAACAGCAACTGCTAAGTATTCAAAGGCTAAGTTCCACTTAGTGATCTAACTCAGAAGAACCTTTCTGTTTCCTTGATGTGCACCTGTGGCCACCCGACACATTTCCAAGTTCTTTTCCAAGGTGTGTCCTCTCTCAATATTTTTTGAAATCCCTAAATCTCCATTTGATGTGGGAAAAAATGTCTATGTAACCCCTCTGTGAATCCTGGGACACGTTAGCACAGTCCTTGATTAGCAGTTACCTGGTTTTGTTTTGCAATGAAGAAAAAAAATCAGTAAAGTCCCACAGGATATATCATTAAATGAAATTATATAGCACCAACTATACGAACAAATTTTTTGCCTCAGTATATGGTTACTCTTTTCAGTTCACATTAGGGTTAGTAAGATCGGTCCATATGTAAAGGTGTCTCTATGCAACTGCCAACCACACACTTCCTCATGTTTTAGACACTATGTTGATAAGGCTTAATTTAGCATTCTTTATGCTACACTTTGATGTGTCACTCAATGCTACACTTCTTAAAAAAAACAACAACAACAAAAAAAAAAAACCCAAACAAACAAACAAAAAACAACAAAAAAAAAGCCCCAACCTTGCTTGGCAACAATGAAATGTAAACAAAGAACATTTCAAATTGGAAGGGGCCCATAAGGACCATAGATGGAGATATTTCTACAGATTTTGAATCTATATCTACAGTCTCCTTTGGCAAGGAACATCATGGATTTCTGCATCTGTAACAGAATGCATTACATAGCTTTAAGTATTCTGTATCTGATCCTATAATATTCTAAACATTTTTAAATACTCTTATCTGGTAATAAAATCATACATAATAAAACAGCATCAAACTCTACTTTGGTATACTCTATCTCTCTATTATAAAGTATTAAATATTAAACAATTTAGATAAAAGAAAGATGAAAAAGAGGTACTCTTCCTATCATAACTTAGCATTAATATTTCATTAAAGTCCAGATGTGGCATATTATTAAATAGTGACATTTTTCTTCAGGAGTATTTCTTCTTATCACTGCATTTTTAAATGATAATACTAAAAATTAATTTTTTTCTATGAACACTAAAATTTTGAAAAAGCAAAGTTACAGGATTCTCTGGTTTTATGAACTGTGTAAGACTGAACCATAGCCAAAATCACTGTACTTGACAGATTCCAAATTTTTTTTTATTATTTGTTGGAAATTTAGAGTAGCACTGAATAACTTTATCTTCTACTTTTCAAGCAGACTTTTTTTTGCCATACAGGTGTAAAACTTCAAGTACAAATCTGCTCAAAACACAAGGAATGAGTCATCATTTTATCTAGTGAGCTGAATGAGAGAAAGACAGGAAGGCAATCTTTCATTCAGCTGTTGGGTTTTGGTTTTTTCCAAAATATATGAAAATAAAAATATATATTCAGTTATCAAGCTTTTATTTCCCTTCAGTTGTTGAACATACCCTTCCTTCTTCTCCTAGTTGATGTTATTGCAACCAGGTTTTCCACAGGCTTTTGGTGAGTGTGCAAAGCATTTGTATTGATGGCTTAGTCTTCCAAAGGCATGGCTTTTTCTTTTTCTTTTAAAAAATACATGATCTGTAGCCTGTTCCTGTCTCTATTTATATCACCATGAGCTCTTTCCATTCTATATTCTTAGTACTAAGGCTGTATTAATGTTCTGTTGACATGATTTGTGTCTAGTTATTTGCCTATGCTTTGGCCAATAAGACTCCAGCACTTAATTGTTGTCTTATGCTCTCAGGCCAGGAACTATTCAAAAAATAAGAATTTCAATAAGTTGTAGCTGAAATTTTATCTCACTTAAAGTACATTATAATTCATATGTACTTTCTTCATCCTAATGCTGGTTCTTAAAATTTTAGGCTGACAGTAAAAGATGCAGCAATTGCTTGCATCACTTTCAGTGTATTGTATAGGAAAGACAAGTGACCCTTGGAGCCTGTACTATTTTGCTGAGAAAAATAAACACTGAAAGAGAAATAGCTCATTCACCCATGCACATAACACATCACACACACACACAAAAGAGAAGAGTTGGTGAGACAGGTGCGTGTATCACATAACACAACACAGACAAGGCTGAGATTAGTGATGATGTGCTTATCATCCCTGGACAGTGAACATCCTTGCAGTTACACCTCTGATGATGAGGAGCTTTTGGGTACACAAATGTCATACAATAAAAAACATTTCAAGCTTCATGACAGAGAATCATAGAATCATCAAGGCTGGAAGAGACTTTCAAGATCATCCAATCTGTCACCCAGCACTATGACTGCAACCATAAACTGCATCACCTGATCCAGATGCCTCTTAAATACCCCTAGGGCAGGTGACTCCACCACCTCCCTGGGAAACCTATTCCAATGCCTGACCACTTTAACAGTGAAAGTTTTATTTTCTAATATCTAATCTGAATCTCCCCTTTCTCAGCTTAAGGCCGTTTCCTCTGGTCCTCTTACTACAGTCACGGCAGAAGAGACCAGCCCCACCTCACTACAGCCTCCTTTCAGGTGGTTGTAGAGAGTGATAAGGTCCCCCCAAGCCTCCTCTTCTCCAGGCTAAACAACCCCAGCTCCCTCATCTGCTCCTCATAAGGCTTGTTTTCTAGCCACATGAGCCTTGTTGCCATTCTCTGGACATGTTCCAGCCCCTCAATGTGGTTTTAAAGTGAGGGGCTCAAACCTGAACACAGTTTTTGAGGTATGGCCTCACCAATGCCACATACAGGAGGACTTTTTTTTTTTCCTTTAGGACAAAAGATGTATTTGTTTTTGCAGCCACTGTCCACTGCCGTAGCCATAAACTCTTGGCTCACACTGTCAGGCACTGCTTACACACAGACACATATATAACCTTGGCACATAAAAGCTCAGACTAAGTACAGTAGGTCACTAAAGAAAAAATTTTTTAAAAAGCCAAAGACAGGAAAAGAGACATTGTAAAGATTATGAGTAACTGATTTGTGTTATCCCTACCTACAAAATTCTTCTAAGAAGGTGGAAAGCACTTGCTAGTAGATAAACAAACTGAATGGGTTAGGTAGTGACATTTTTCATCTTGTTTCCTTTGTTTATTCATGTGGAAAAAAAAAAATCAATATTCATGAAGGTAAAAGCACAAATATCATTGGGGCAGGATTACCATAAGCACTGCAATTTCATACCAATTACTTTCTACACAGACAAAGTGGAAAATTAGTTTTAGCTACTTTTGCTCTCTATGGCCACATTAAACAAAGCCACAGAAGTTGTTTGCTTACTTATATGCTCATTAATAACAGACTGATCAGTCTAATTGCAAGCGTGCATTTATACATCACTGCCAAAGTTACTTATCTCTGCTAAAGGTATTCACCTTTCCCATTAAGTTATTAAGTCACAATTGTTCTCAAAAGCATTTTATGAGGGCTTCCATAAAATTACAGTATTTAGAAAGAATGCTGCTTGACATCTCCAACGTAATTGTTTTCTGTAGAAGACAGTAATTAAAGATCAACTCCACAAAACTAAAAACTTATTATAACCCATAAAAATTATGCATTATAATCTGGACTTGTGATGGAGTTTATTTTTATATTGCCCAAGAAACATTTTTGCATATAAACATGGGAGAATCTATCACTTTCGTTAACTCATCATCATGTCACTGTTTTATAGTTCTCAGCTTTTGTACAAGATGGAGTTAATCAGCATCCTTAATTGATTGTCAAAGGGGAGAGTTTCTTCTTCCCTTTATTTCCGTGTACATTACAGGCAGCAGGGAAACTGCTGCTCTTGTCATTTAATCAGACACAAGCCCACAGGTAAGCTTAACAAAGTCTGTCAATATGGTTCACTCCCTGGTTTGCCATTAGGAAATGGCCTAATCCCATAGCCAACTTCAACATATATAACATAATTTCTTCCTAAATTCCTTTGTGGAATAAACTGACCTGATCCCTTGAGAGACAAAGAGAGATACATAAGAGACACAGACAACATGATTATGAACCATGTCACATTGCAATCCTCTAAGATGGTCCTTCAGCATTATTCTTGCACCTTCATAAACCCCAAAATACCACATTAAAAAAAAATATATCCCCTTGCTGGCATAGTGTAAAATCCCAGTCTCTTAGGATTCCAAGCACTCTTCCGATGAGTTGACTAATAAAATTGATTACAAAAATAACAAAAATAAACAAACAAAAATAACCATGTCAAATGGCAAATTAATGCAGCCTTTGGAATAGTAGAGACTGCAGACTTGATCAACATCTGCAGGGAGCTGAGCTGAAATTTTGCTACCATCATGGTAATAAACCAGGGGAATGGTCTGTGAACTTGGAGCTACCAAATCCCAAAGAAGTATCAAGAAATGAAACTTCAAAGTGAAAAATATTAAATGTCTGTAAAAGTGGTTATGAAATACCAGTAGGCATTCTGAAGCAGCTACACACATGTGCCTGCAATACCTGGAGAGGCCACAGTATCACTAGCCAGGAAGCAGCAAAAGAGGTTTTTGTGTTCCCTGACCCTGGCAATTACATGTTTTGGGGTTTTACTTCATATATTGCATTCAGTCCATTTGCCAATATAAACATTACCTCACAGCTTGCAGAATCTCTGAAGACCAAGACAGAAACGCCTTCAAGTCCCAGGGCAGCTCTCTGCTAGTGCAGACTTTTAAACCTACAGCAGACCACTCATACCCACATCCATGCTCTTGGCAGTTTCCACCCTGGTGAGTCCATGTCTCCAGGAGATCATTCCCCTGTCTGTGTGTGTCCCCTGCTTGTGTAACCACCTGCAAACTGTGGTGTCCTTGTCTAAATCAAGCAGGAGATAAAGGAATGCAGAAGGCATGGACAGGGATGGCTCTCTTCAGCAGCACAGAATTCAAGCCAGCTACATCCTTCATCTGTGGGGATGAGAGATGTCTGAAGAGTTGCTGCGGCTGTGCATGGCTCAGTGTTTTCCACACCACTGATGCCTTCCTAGGGATGGCACTCTCCTGGAAAAAAGGCAGTGTATCTGCAGTTCAGAGGGCATAACAAATGACTTTCAAAGGCTTATTGTTACAGGTTTTGTCTTCTGAATCCTTAAGAAGACCATTTAGAGCAGCAGATTATACATGCATATCCCTCCTGCTATTTTCCTGCCCTTTATCAATTATTTTCTCTACATAAGGCTATAGAATTAAAAGACAGACTGTACAATTTTAATTGACCTTTTCTATCTTCTGTATGTTTGAGCAGAATACTTTGGAAACCTCAGTAATGGCATGGAGAAAACACCAGGGCACACTCCAAATGGAAACTGCACATATAACTCCTGGGTTGGCCCATGGTTCTTCCCTGAAGTCACTTGCTGAAAGAACAATTGCAAGAAAGCCCCAGGAAAGCTGGGTAACTGTGGCACCGTATCTGTGCTATCACGTGCTGCTGGACAGAAGATAAACTATGCTGGACATGAGCACAGTGGCACATCTCCATGGGTTGAGATGCAAGCTGGCTTCTAGAAACACAAGCACAGACAGACCCAGAATACAGCTGACTGTACAGACATACTCAAAGATCACTGCCTTCTCTGATCTGCCACATAAAACATGCCTGTGAGTGACGGTACAAGTCAAATGCACTCACTAGCGAAAAAGCTCAATATCAAGACTACTATTTAGCATAGCCTCTGAAATTTTACTTAAAGAATAAGTCAATGAGCAGGCACACACAGCTCAGCCTGCAGATCACAGAAGATGTCGAACTTGAGCAAATGACAGTGACAGACTGTTGGGGGAGGATTTCTTGGGCCGGAACAACTGCAGCCAAAAAGGGATATGTGGATAAGTTCTAATATAGTATCCAGACTGTCTAAAACCTATTTCCCGTTTCTATATTGAATATTCCATGTATGTATTGAATAAATATTATAGGTAAAATGTGTAAGAAATTATATTATTTCTTACAATGTCATATGATGATTTCAAGGTCCAAACAACGTGTCAAACAAGTTGTTTTTATACCTGAAGCTGAAGCAGCAATTTTTGAACTACATACAAATTTAAAACAATTGCTTAGTCAAAACAAGTCTACTACAGGTACATAAAAGAAAATGCTTTCTCATCCCTTCAGTTACAGATTGGAAAAATTCCCAGCCTCCCATATCGCTTCCCTATATCCTTCTAGGGAAAGCAGTAGTAAAACAAAGAAGAGAAGTGAAATTCTCTGCCCATTCAATGCATTATAATGTTCAGCCTTCTTCGTGAGCTGTAATAGCCAATGCCTGCACCTGCATTCTGTCTCTTCTATTTCAAGCCCCAGCTGGAAAGAAGACTGAAAATACTTTGTCAGCTCTGAACCACTTGAGAAATCCACTACCAATGGAAAATTGTCCACAAGGATTTTTTTTTTTTTTTTTTTTTTTTTTTTTTTTTTGGTTTTTTTTTTTTTTTTTTTTTTTGTCATGCTTAAAGGTTTTTCTTTGCCCGGGAGCAACAGAAAGCCACTGGATCAAATCAGTTAAACATGCCACAATATACCTAATACTTTTAAGGATAAAAATAGAGCAGGAAAAAAAATCTAATCCTTCTCATCTCTGCCTCCCCCTCAAAAAGCCCAGAACCAATAGATCATCAATTCTTCTTAAGACATCACAAACAAAAATTAAAAAAGGCCAAATCTACTGCTTTTCCTTTCCTGTCAAGTTAATGCTGAAAGTTTGATACAGTATTTATGTTTTCTTTATCTGATTTCTCGCAAGTGCCTTTCCTTAAAGAAGAAAAGATTTGGGATATATATTCAACAAAAATTAATTCCTCAGGAAAATGGCTTATACCAGATGCCTGTGAGCTGTGAGCCACATGTTGCCAGTCAAGCCTTTTGTTGTCATAAGCTACACACAATTCTTCCAAGTATCGTTCGTTCCTTCTAGTATCACCAACTAATCTGATTGAAAGACCAGACAGTAGGTTCCAAATTCCCAGATGGGGACTGCCTGTAGCTGCTAATAATTTTCACACCAGGAAAAAATAAAAAGCTCTTTTCATGTTAAGAGCATTTTAGTTTATTTTTTAAAAGATACCTCAAATCCACATCTTTCCACATACTCATTCAAACCACTTGCAAACATTCTTGCACATTTTCACAGTCTGTTGCCAAAATATCTGAAAAACAGCATCAAATTACTTCCCCATCTTTTTGATTTTCAGACTCACACTTTTTTTTTTTTTTTGGCTAGTGTGATGGCTGAGGAAATTGCAAGGTGCTAAAACAATCAGATAAAACAAAACAGACCATTACCTCCTCTTACTGGCGTATCCTGCTCTCCTTATGGAACTTTCATATTTGAATAATGATAGAATTGGCTGTCTTCTAGCCACCTCTATTATAAAGCCAATGCACTTACAAGAATGGAATTAAATGGGAAAGAGAAATAGGAAATATCTTGAGCAAACATAAAGCTTCAGCCAGAGAGGGAGCCTGAGCTAAAACAGCACATCAAAATTGAACTTTCTCATGCAACTTTCTCTAAACTCCTAACAGTTGCACTGAGCTATATACAGTTTTCAGCTATATACAGTGTCTAAATATAATACACTTACATAAGCGTTTTCAATTTTACTGATTTCATTTATTTATTAAAATTGAAATCTTAACATAAAAAATGTATATTCTTTTCCTCCAACAAGTGCTCTTTTTTTCCCTTGCCCTATTGCAGGACTGGAATATTTGAGACTTCTAATCTGCCTCCACAGAACTGATGTCAAAGTATAGTGCAGTCTAATTTTAAAAAACAGAAATTATAGAAAATCTCCCTTCCCAAACTTCAGCAGCTGAGCACTGAGGACCATCATAAGAAGGCAAAATGTTAGAGGTTATTCTTCCCTTGCTATCTCTGAAAGTGCAACAACATGTAAAATGTGTTATCTTTTCCATTAATGCAAAGTGAAATGTGGTTTTGCATGCTGTCCTATAGAGATCTGCAAAACAGGAAATGATTGCTTGATGGGGACAATGGCAATCAGAAGCATCAGCTGTGCTGCTATACAACATGGAAGTTATCTTTTATCTTAGAAAGCTGCATTTGCTTGAGTTGAAGGCATATTCATTGACCTGGAGGCCTGTCAGGAATTATATCATACCTAGAGAAACTCAGTAAGATCAAAGATTATTTTCTACAGTCCATTAAAATTTCTAGCTACCCTACACTTTCATGGTCTTTGTTCAAAGCCAAAACTTCACAGATAAATTTGCATCTCCTTCTCCAAATTCTTTCATTTATGTTTTTCCACGTACCTGTATTTCCATGTGTAGACAGAAATGAGAGGAAAATAATCATTCTGTAGTATTTCCACTTAACCCAAAAATTTACAGCCTTAAGTTTAAAAAAGTTCTATTCCTCCAGTATTTGCAGTTCCAAGTCTCTACTGTTTGCAATCAAATTTACAAATGCGCTCAGAATGGCTGCTCTTTAAAGAGCATATCATATCCTCCAGGTTCAAGAATGGTCCATACCCACCTGTAGGAAGGCAAGCAAAGATTGCAGGAGACCCATGTAGTTAAACACGGAGCTCCTGACTAAACTTAACATAAAAAGGAACCATGCAAGAGAGGGATGCAGGTCACACAGGAGAACTATACAGGTACTGAATGCCCAAGGATGATTAGGAAAGCCAAAGCCCACCTAAAGTCAAATCTAGTGAGGGACATGAAAGGCAATGAAAGGGCTTTCAGAGGCCTACCAACAGCAAAAGGAACCATAAGTGAAAAAACAGGACTGACACTGAATGAGGCAGGGAGCTCAGTGACAATGGACATGGGTTAAGGCCAAGGTACTTCACCTCAAACTTCATTAATAAGACTTCCTTCAGGAATCCATAGAATGAGTCTAATGAAAGGGCATGAAGACTGGAGCATATCACATTTTTTTAAAAAATGTCCTAGAGAAAGCTAGAACTGTTCAGCACATGACAGAGAAGGCTCACAGTAATCTTATCAATGTGTACGAAAAGATGGAAATAAAGATGATGGAGTCAGACTCAATGGCAGGGCAAGAGGCAAGTGACACAAACTGTAATAGAAGAAATTAAACATCAGAAAAAAAAATGTATTATTCAAACACTGGAACAGGCTGCCCAGAGGTGGTGTGGAGTTTCCATCCTTGGAAATACTGTAAACTTGGCTAGGCACAGTCCTGAGCAACTTGCTTTAGCTGACCATGCTTTGTGCATGACAGGTGGACTAGGCCATCTCCCGAGGCCCTTCCAAACTCAGCGATATTCCGATTCCAGTAAGGGCTGCAAATCATGTATCACAAATATCTCAGAAATAAAAGCTAGGAACTTCAACAGTTGGTTTAAGGTGTTTGAAAACTTGTTTCACTGACCACACCAGACAGACGTCAGCAGTGGAAAAGTAGTCCCTGAAACATCTTTTTTTCAAAGGGGAAAAAGAATTTAGCACTTTGTTCCACCACTCAAAATTCCATTATTCAATAAAGATCTGAATAACTTATGGAACTTAAACAGTAATTATTCAGTGATGTAAACAGTCACTAACAATCATCAAGTGGTAATGATTTTGTGCGTTATAAAGCCTGATGCCTTTCAATATTTTGTAAATGGTCTGTAATTAAGTAAAAATTGATTCATTATCAGATTTATAAATCCACCAAAGCCTGCAGAATATTAAGTAAGGTAGAGAAGGCAACTGTGCACAGTGATCTGGAAACGAATTTAGTAAGTTTAAGCCCATTCTTACAGCACACACATTAATACAGTCAAATAGATACAGAAACAAGGAATATCTGCTTGAACTTTACTCAAGGACTCTATTCAGTAAAACAGTGACTTCATCCCTTATGACTCTTAAATAACTGTCCAACTGCTGAATAAAAACTTCCAGCCCAGTTCTGCCACAAAAAAAGGCTACTGTGAGTGTGTGTAAACAGAATAGCAGCATGTGAGAATACCAAGGATACACTTTACCTCTTTGGGTCCTTGATAAGAACTACAGTGAAGATACGGTAATTCTACACTCAGAAATAATATATAATCATATATGGACACAGGAAATGCAAAAGCGATTTAGATTGAACAAAGCCTCACATTAAATAAATTCAAGAATTGCATTGGCTTAGTTTACCAAAAGAAGAGTAAGTTGTGATTTTGAGTGAATTACTATATTCATTAAAACAAGCAGTTTAGAAGGCTGTTTAGTGGAGAAGAGTAACAGCAAAACCCATAACTGATCATTAACACTAAACAAATTCAAATAGAACTAAGTTATCACTTTTTAAAACTGAGATTGAATATTGAATCATCTCTTATGGGTTTGAAATTTAGGTTACCTACACTTCTGAAAGAGTATGATGGATTACGAGTTGTTAAGCGCTATGCATGTAATGATCTAGGGGTTGTGCTACATTGCCATCTGGAACTTAATAATCTAAGGGTCTTTTCTAAGACAAGATCAATTCATTCTGGAAGTACAAAAACAGTCACATTTAATTAAAATGTAATTTATCCTTGTCAAAACTGAAGTTCATTATGAAGTCACCTGTTTGACAGGGGTTAAATATGGGGGGAAAAATGTAGGTAATCAGTATCGCCATGTACCAGTAGCCACATTTTAAGGCATATCCTCTGACAGATGCAGAACACTGACCAGCCATCTATTGTAGTATAAAACATTTCCTGTGTTTATTCTGTGCTCCCTAATTGCTCAGTCAGAATTTGCTAATGCAAGTTTTGCATCTTTAATATCTGCAGAATATTTATAGATTCATGATATGTTTCCAATCAGAATCATGCAATTTTAACAAGATGTAACATTAATGCTATTAACCAGCATTAAAAGTCTCATCAATACACTTATTTCAATTTACACGTTTCTTAATCCAATTCAGGTGGTTTAATTATATTTCAGGGAAAGTACCATGCTATTCCTTTTACCCTCTACCCTGTCTCCACTATAAGAAAGTGTCTGTACAGAGGTGGACACTGGTTTGCACTGCACTGAGCTCAGCAGCATGCAGATGGCCACAGTCCCTTCCCCTCTGGCCTGTAAGGGCTCAGGGCACATATTAAGGCTCAGCCCTTCATTCTGCAAATTAGTGGGGAGCAGATGATCACTAAAAGAGAAAGAGCAGTGCTGAGAGAACAATGGATTTCTGCTTGGAGAATGAACATTAAACCTGACCAAGCAAAACAAGAAAGTCATCTTGACAGCAGCAGATAAGAACATGTTTGTTTTCTCCTCAGCAATATGGGAAAGCAAAGCTACTTCCATTTTAGAACAAACCAAAATATTTCATTTTCTCTGGCAAAAATACATTTTATTTTTACCACAGGTGTTGCTAAAGCAGGCAAAGCAATGGATTGGAGAGCTAGAGTTAGGCACAAAACCAAGGAGATGGGAGATTTCCTCTACAAAAACCCTGGATTTATGACAGCCAACTCATTACATGCACAAGTTTACTTAACCACTCTTCACCTGAGGAAATCTGAACTCAATAACTGCTCCTTGCAGAATGTCTGAAACACAAAGCCCTTGGTAATTCTGCTGGAATCATCTGCAGTTTTTCCTGTTTAAGCTATTCCAATCTGGAATATTCATTGAGAAAATGAGAGAAGAGCATTCTGTATCTTCAGGTTTGTAATTTCAGAGCCAAGCAGACTGGCAAAAGCATGTTTTAGTTATCAATGTATGAGATCTAACTGACTGGCTATAGCTTGCATGACTTTCTACACCGCCCAACAACCATTTTCAAAAACCTCTGCAAAGGCAGTTCGAGGTATTTTACTTGTATCTTCCCCAATAAAACATCAAATAACCCAGTACCTAACCCTTTGAGACTTCCTGTGATACTATCACACAATGATAAGTCATTGTTCCATCTCCTTTTCAGATAACGACACCCGAAAATAGCTGTAGAGACTTGTTTCTAAGCAGCAGGTCCCTTCCTACCCCAATGAAAACCTAACCATTACATCTATTTTGTAATATTTTTCTTGAGCAAAATGGCTGGTTGAGTGACCACTAATTTGTCTCCTGCTGAATGGAGAGAAGAAAATATCTACTTCTCTGCAGTACATGCTGATATATAAGAAATTATGTCTTTTCCAACACAGTGTTTAAAACTATATCTGTTTCTCCAATACTAGCTGAATCATTCAGCTCTGTAACATCATAGCACAGTGTTGTTTTTATAAATTATGGGTCCCTCCTGAACACCAAAATGCTGAGGTTTGTATTCTGCTCTGCCAACACACACCTGCAGTTGGAATACAACATTCTAACTCTGCAGACACACATATTTTCAGTTCTCTGAGCTAAACAAAAAAGTGGTGGTAGACTGCAAACCAAGGTGTACTTTGTCCATCTGTGGCTGAAATACACTGTTGATCAGACCCTGCGTTCCTCTTCAACTCTAGGAGGACCTTTACTATCTTCACAACCCTGTGGTGGAATAGTGTATCCACATTTTGCTCAATTTAACAGCCCAATCTCCCAATAGGAGCTATTATTAAATTAAACAAGGGCTAGTCCAAATGGATTTGATTTTATGGTGACCTTTTTAGTGACAGCATGTTCAGGGAGGGCTTTCTCAGAGGAATGAAAGAACAGATGGGCAGCCAAGGCTAGGAACTCTGTTCACTTTACTGCATGGGATATTTTTTCCCCCTGTGCTCCCCAGATGTATTTTCTTGCTTTATTTTTTGCCTGTAGTTTCAATTAATTTCTAAGGCATTATTTATACATGTATTCTTATGGTCCAAGCCCTAATATCATGAATGTCACTGTTTACCTGAAATCTTTATGAAGCATGATTGACCCTTCCAAGGAAAAATGTTAGACATGACAGTGTGTAAATTTCCTTCGTTCACTTCAGATTAGGGCTCTGCCTCTTTAGAAAGCGTCATTTCCATAGCAAAATGTCACTAAAGTTTTGTCTTAAATCAAAGGATTCAGTACACATGCCTTAGTGTTCACTCCAGGACTAACTACTGTCTAATTCTGTCTAATTCCTGATTGTGAAATGCACTGGATGCCAATGATAACTAACACAGCACTCTTAAGACAAAATGTTTTCCAAACAGATTGCTGAAAACATACAGATGTTTGTACAGCACCTCTTTTCCCCAGGACACTTACCAGACATCTATCACTGCATTGAGAAAAATTTAAAAAACAAAACAAAACACAAACAACAAAAAACTGGGCTCAAGCATTACCTACCAGATCTACTGCTCTAACTGCAGTACTGAAAATAATTCTCTTTACATAATAGTTATTAAGGATATATGAATTCAGAAAACATTTTGTCATATGAGGATTTTTTCCACCATTCCAGAGAGAAGCAACTGCACCCACTCTATGGATTATTTCCACTAGGCTCTGTAGAGGAACAGGCATATCATTCTCTGCTGTAGGACACATATCATGAAAGAAGTGAAGGAATTAACTATTTGTGCATGCTAAAACTTTCTTTCTCTTTCCAGGATGAAGCCCTCAAATATTTCTTCAAATTTTCTTATTCTTCCTGAAATCCTCTCCTGTTGAAAACGGTTTGCCATTATTTTACTATAACTAAGATCTTTTTATGCTGAGCCCTTTACGTATTTTCACACTGTTTGCATTTTCACATTGCTTTTCTTCACACAGAAATGTATTTATCACATTCCTTTAGAATATTATGTTCAGAAGCCTGTGCCCTTTAGTGTATCCATCTTCCTTTGGTTACCTCTATCTTCTGTATCAATGTTTGTCCTCAGCCTCACTGTGGCTTATGAGCCAAGGCTCAATTCAACTAAAAAGAAAAAAAGGAAAAATAATCCCATTTGATATCAAATTAATATTGTATTATTATCCATATTCTTTATCAGGAATTATTTAAATCTAGCAGTGCTGTTCTCATACTTGCATGTGTTTTGAGGTCTTGTAAGCTCTTGTAAAGTGATACAATTCTACCACAATTCTTCTCAAACTGTGAGTCTCTTCTCAAACTGTGTCCACTTCTTTTTGTCTTCCAGAATGTGCCATGTGATGATTATCTCTGTGTTCTTTTTAAGGACACCAACATTCTTGCATCCTTGCAGATGATCCACTGCAAAGATTTTGCTTTTTGGATCCTCCATCATGTATGGCAGGATCACAGGACAATATCTGAACTCCACATATATATGCCTAAACCTGCTTCCTTCATAGGAAAAAGTCACTTTTCTCAAGTGTTAGTCCTGAGCTACACAGTAGCCTCTTTTTTGATATTTTGCTTTCATATATTGCTTACAAATTAATCACAAAACAGGGAAATAATCTTAAAAAAAAACAAAAAAAGAGAGGAGAAAGAGAAAATGGCTCTTCAGCCACATCATGCACAAACAAGTTCATATTTCTTTATTTTCTTGTATTTTCTGTTCAAAAATGAAACTCGGATATTTCATTCTTACATCATCCCCATCTCCTTTTCTTTTCAACTGCTTTTTCTCATTTGATAATATTCTTTTTAATTTGAGAAACTAGCATTCCATACTATATTCGCAATGATTGTACATGATGAATTTGCAAAGTGGCATAATGAGGTTTTGATTTGTTCTCTGTTCCTTTCACAATAATTTGTAATATTCTATGATTTTTGACTGCCACTCAGCGCTGCTGTCCTGTTTCCATAACACTATCTATTACCACACAGAATGAGATTTAGGGTTGTAATAGTCAGCTCACAGCCCATACAAGAATATGTCAAATTAGGACCATTCTTTCTTTGTCGTGCCCCCTCCCCCACTCCCAAGGGCATCATTATCTATTAATCTACATTAAATTTAATCAGCTGTTTTATCATAGCATTCTTGGATTGCTTTGCAGCTCTTTATCATCAGTAGATGGTATTATCAGCAAACTGTTGCCTCCGTATTCTTTATTCTTCTGATCATTTAGGAGTATGCTAAAGAATACACTGCAGCACAGAACAGTTGATTTAGTTGATAAATTCCTTCCACTGTGAAAATGATGTTTTACCCACACCCTCCTCTACCCTAGTTTATAATCATATAAGAACCTTCCCTGTTATCCCATGGTCTCTTAGTTCTATGAAGATTTTCACAAGAAATTTTGATTAACTGCTTTGGGAAATACATTTACTAAATCCAGAAAACACTGACAGACCTGACTTTCTTGATTTTTTTAAACAGATGAACACTTATCCTAATATACATTTTCTACTTGTCCATCTATTATGTATACTCTTAAAAGAAGTTTGATCTACTTTACCTAACACTGGATTTACTGATAGGTAGTAATGTTTCAGCTGTTTCATCTCCAAGTTTTAGACCTCCTGAGTGAATGTCATCTCTGTCTGAAGAGTTATTCTTTTCCTTTTTGTCCATTTGCTCAGAGACCTCATCCATCAATACCTAGATATCAGAAAGATCCATCAATAAACAGATTTGAGAAAGATCCTCCAACATTTTTCCCTATCTAAAAGCCTTATCATTTGAAAAATCTCACCCAGTTCTTCCTATATGTACATTTTTAAAAAATAAAAAAGAAAGTTTAATTTTTCATCTATATTGTGTCCTCTTTCATATGTTATAAGTCTCCAGAACACTTACTTTTTGAACACACACAGAACAATGATTAGCTACTCCTGTCTATGCTTGCAATTCTTCCCTGAACATTTTTTTTTTATTCATGTTCTTTACTCACAGCATCCTTCTTTAGGTATTTGAAGAATTCCGTCTACAACACACACTAGCAATATGCATTTGCTCTGAGCTGTCAATATGTTTTGAGTTTTGAAAGAAATGACCACATAGTCATATATGTATTAAACAAAAAATCTTGCAGAGCAAGAAAGGTACAACTTGTCCCTGCCTCATTTAATAGTACAATAGCATACACAGTGCATAAGTGTGTAGTATCTTTACCAAAAAAGACGTTTCAAGGCACAAGCAATAACATACAGGACAATGACTACATCATCCTTGAGAACAGCAAGTAATTTGAGGTCAATTCAACATACCCAAGTAGTTCAATAAATAAATGTTAAATTTAAAAAAAATTTTAAAAAAAAAAAAAAAGAGTGCATTTCAGATGAGCAACCAAATCTCCTGGTCACAACTCCAAGAAGGCATGGTTAGGTAAAGATGATTAGACTTTATTAAAGGATGATGGTTATCCCTAAAGGGTAGTAGGATAAGGATACAAGGTAACGAAACAATGGGATCTTTATCATCATTCAGTGGATGCCTGGAAAATGCACACACAATGAGCTCATAAGGGCTCAGAATTCAACTGATGATGTTAGAGACAACACATGCCTTTTGGAAGAAAGGGGAAGAGAGGAGCATCTCTATGAAAATTCAGTTGTGAACCACAACAAGAGGTGAAAAACATTTTTAGCTGTGGATATGTGTCCATAGAAGAAAAAGACAAGGAGAGCTCAAAAAACTGTAGTAACTTGTGAATATGAAACAGAACAGAAAAGGAGGGTTTATGCCCCAGAGGAAAAAAAGCGAAAAAGTAAGGGCAGCATGAAGGAAGAAAATACATGCTAGCTCTGAAGTAAGACAACAAGAATATGAGGTATTGGCAACTGAAGGAGAATCAAGTCAGTACATAAAAACACTGAAAGAAAACAGAAGGGACATTCAGAGTTACAGATGGAATTAAAAATGACACTCATAAGAAAAGGCTAGAGATTCATAGCAACACATGGAGAGGCAAGTAGTCCTGTTTTAATCTCCAGCTAGGCTTAAAACCACAAGCGTAAGTCTGTGTGACCACAGCCTCCTCACTCCTTACTGACAGTCTGCTCACAGAAAAGGATCAAAAAACCAAAACGGCATCATGTCTGCTACATGCAACTGGCAGGTGGACCTGCAACTGGGAAGCATCACAAGGAACCTGAGAAACAATTACAACCCCCTAAAACCAGGATTGCCCAACTCTCACTGGAAAAAAAAAAAAAAAAAAACCAAAAAAAACTAAGGACTGTTTCAGGGAATACTTGCACACAAATAGATATTTGTGTGAACTTCAGGGGCATGAAGGCATCAGAGGACTAAAATGTCTGATAAGAGAATAGACTAACCAATAGTTAAATGATGAGTGGTAAAAGAAGCATCTGAACTGTTTGACTGTTGAGGTGCATTTATTGAAGGAAGTAATTTTTCAAGAGATAAAGTTGACTTGAACGTTCAAGGGAATAGCTACCTAGCATCAAAGCTGACACAACCAATAAGAACAGCTTTAAACTAAGAAATTATAGATCTCCAAATACAAGTGGAAGGAAAAAATATAGAGTAAATGAGAACCCAGACATGGATTAAAAAATCCTGTGGTAACAGGAGAACAAAAAGAATTAAGATCATGAACAGCAATCAGGTAAAAGAAGATGATATGCCTGAGTCTGCACTACATAACAATGCAGTACAAAACAACTCTGATGTGTAAACAATTCTCCAAAGCTTTGTCAACACAACAGAAGATCTTGAATTACATTTACAGGATGCAAAAATAAATGTTAAGGAGAAAACTTAAGTTTGACAATGCAAAATTCAGAAATAGAGTACCGATACAGAACAACAAACATCATTCAGGAAAGATAATTCTAAAGATGACAGCTATGGGGTACACACTAAGGTGTTATGAAGGAAATACTTTTTATTAGATCCATGGTCAGACATAAATTTGGATAATGAACATTGCAATATAAGTGGAAAGAGAAATACTATTCGTTATTGTGACAATAGCTATTGTGACAGGAGACAAACTTCCCAACAAAGACTAGAAATTACTACAGTAAGCAGGAGGTAATGATGGGGTGGAGGCAACTCACTATTGGATGTTACAGCCAACAAACAAATAGCCAGAGCTAACAAAAATTTACACTATTTAAATTTTATTTTGCCATGAAATGAAGACTTAAATAGTTTAACATTGAAAGCTGAGTATAAATTAAAGGCCGAAAATAATTTCATAACTCAGTTATCATGAACTCCAGAAAACCTAGAGGACTCTTCAGGGAACCCAAATGAACTCAGGTTCAGACACTCAAGTATCTTACAAAGATAGTAGGATACTGAGGAAACTGAATTCCACACGTCTTGATTAAATTAAGAAATTTTACAAAGTAGGATACTAGCTACAAGTGATGAGCTGAAAATTGCAGCTAGGATTATGAGGGTCATTTAACCTCAACAGCAACATGGAAATTGAATGGAACTTGCCAACTTTTTTCCTGGTACAGTACAGCAAAACAGGGCCAAAAAAAAAAATAAATAGAATATAAAAAAAAAAAAAAAAAAGGGCATATAATGATTTGGTGAGTTTGAAAAAAAAAAAATTATAAAAAAAAAAAAAAAAAAAACAAAAACCTAAAAAATGGCCCAGGAGCTGAATTACTGTTTTGCATCTGTTTTCAAACAAACTTTGATGATAGACTATAAACATTGGCACGGATAGCAAGAGGAATATACAACAGAAGTTATCACAAATTAGGTAAAAATACAAAAAATTCAAAGCACTATGTCTCTTAACTGGGAAAGAGTAAAACTTCTTCCCAGTGATACCAACAAATATAAGGAGACTGCAACCTCTCCCGTTTTTTCATCATCAGAGGACAGTACTGTTGACAATGCAGAAGAAAAGGTTGGAAAAGGACTCAAGAGGCTGAACTTTGATTTTAAGGCAGTTTCTCAGATCCTTGCCTTCGCAAGACAGTTCTGGCAACTTTTTTGCCATTCCCTAAACTCAAGAAGGAATGCAACATGCCAGCCCACACTAACTGTGGCTTTCCATCACCACATGGAAATAGGTGTGAAAATCTTGAGGATCTTCAGAATTCAGCAGCTTCCAGAATCACCTGTCACTCATGCTTTGACCCATCCATGCTTCAAACCTAAGTCATGCTGCTGAAAAACTGACTACAATCTGCACTCACTAAGCTGTGATCTTCATGCAGATCTATAAAAGCAGCACACCTCTGCCAGCAAACACAATATATAAATAACAAAAGGTCTGAAGCTATCAACAAGAATATGCCCAAACCTAATAACAGGACAAACTGAGGAAATCTTCAAGAATTTCAGGAAGCTACACCCTCTAAACACTTCATTCGACTAGTGGTCCAACAGTGATGATAGGCATCACCACTGGTGGCACCTGACCATACACTCAAGGCACAATTAACCAGAGGCTTAAGCAGCAGGACTGAGCACAGAAGTTCCCTTGGTGAAGAAAACAGCTTTCATGGAATGAAAAGGGAGACAGGAAAAATCTCCTCATTCCATTGCATCAGGCCACGGCAGACAGATCTATTCTTAGGAAATTTCTAAGCTCAAGACATCTGGGTTTCAACCTTTCAGATACATCCTGGAACTGGTATGATGTCACACAAATTCGCTACATTTAAATTAATCTCAATATTTTTAATCCATGCTGTAATACTGACATCAGTGTACTCTGCAGTGCAGTCAGTGAACAGGCTGAGCCACAGCAGGGTCCTAATTTCAGATTAAATGGATCTCTAAGTACCTCTTCAGTGTATCTGAATATCAATTTATGCAATTTTGAGTATTTCTAAGGAAAAATAAGCTATTTCTATTTTCCTGCAGAACTGCAACCAGACCTGTCACTCCCT
This sequence comes from Origma solitaria, assembly GCA_013397895.1. Taxonomy (NCBI): domain Eukaryota; kingdom Metazoa; phylum Chordata; class Aves; order Passeriformes; family Acanthizidae; genus Origma; species Origma solitaria. Next base: position 362,543 of record VZRL01002037.1, read on the forward strand.
TGCAAGCCTGGAAATATACGTTAAAGACTCAGGAAGTGGTCATCTTGATGAAGAATTCTGGTTTACAATGACGCTCTTAATTTGGGGCATAAAGTAGCCTGTAAACAAAATTTCAACCACTTGCATAGACAACCTATGTAATGAGATTGGAGTTCATGCCTTATTGCACAAATAGCATTTTTATTACAATAAAACAGTATAATACTCCTTCCTCTGTAAAGTACACCTATTACACAGCGAAGCAATTGAAGCTACAGGCAAAAAATACCTGAATAAATGCTCTGCAAACACCAAAAAATATCATGTGAAATACCATAATTTTTCATGATTTGGAAAATTATCCCACGAAACTTATGCATTGGTTCTTATTTTAATCACGTTCAAAATCATATGAACAGAAGTTGCAGACACTTATGACTGCCTGCAAAACTACGCAAACTGCTTCCTATAAGAGTATACAAATATATATGTATATAAATTAATGTATATTTGAGCAAAATTTTACAAACACTTCATTTTCTCAATATATCTTAATAATTTTTACAATATGCAATACAATGGTGGAGTCCCAAAAAATTGGTATTTCACTATTTCTTTTGGCTACATTCTCAATGGAATCAACAGGGATTTTTGATTAAGCAAATAGTGATGCTTATCATATAACAAAAGCATAGAACAGAACAATCTCTGAGGGCAAAATATGCTTCTATCTTCTATTCCCTGGAACTGTGCTCTTTAATTTTTTACTGATCTCTGGTAAACAAGTCCTAGTACTCCACAGCTCCTCATTCTTTTCCTGTAACAGAACTCTGAATTCTCACAAAATCCGCTCAGTTAATACACCAAATATTTATGAAATGCTTCATTAACCAGTATTTCCCTTACAACATAGTCCACAGGGAGCTTTAAAGTTCAACACATGGAATAAATAGCAGTGAAAGAACGTCACATTTGATTTTTATGTATGATGGATATATTACAAATTGCTTAGAATGATTTTTCATTTTAGATCTTGGTTCTGCCAAAACGACAAAAACAGACAAAATAATCATATCAGGCAGTGATAAATATTTATTTGAGTTATATTTTATCCTGAAAGAGAGAACAACCATTTCTGCAGTCAGTTTTCAAAGCCACTTTTATATCTGTGTCATTGGTTAGAATAACAAAAAATAAATACATTTTCTGATCTCACTTAAGAGCTGTCGCGTCAGCCCAGGATCCAGAAATCAAAGGTGGCCTACTGCCCAGTGGGAAGCCCTGCATACCTGCCTTGTCCTCTGCCATGCTTTCCTACAGTCCACCTTGCCCAGGTGTTAACATAGCTGCAGAGTGAGTGAGATCAGGATCTGATCTCACCTTTTTTCCTCTCAGGTTACTTTCCCCTCAGCTCACTACAGATTCAGCTCACAGTATTGCTACATGAAAACTTTTGCCAGCAGAAGGGATGGGACAGAATTGTATGCAAGAGAAAGCCTGGGTCTAATGCACAAAACCACATCTAGTATTAGCAGCATATACTTCAATCATCTAAGAGTGATTATAGACACTTCTCACTCTAAGATACTCTGTGACACTTTCCACAACCACACCATTAGATTCCTGTCTCAGTAATTACTATATTAATAGCTATTTAATCTTTAGTTCATGCAATCAAAAAAAGATTCTTATCACACATAAAGTTGTTTTGTACTGCTGAAGACAAAAAAGCAGTTTTAGCACTTCTCTCAAAGGACAAGGAGCTATTCAGTAACTTCAGACTGTGGCAGAATGTGCTGGACCCACATGTAGCCCATTCCCCACTGTTCTGTAAGTGACAGAATCATCTCTGTGAGACCCTCTGACTTGTATGAGCACTTATGGATGCTGAAAAACAGAACATGCTCCAGGTGCTGAATCCATAGGCACCAGGATTGAGACATGCAGACAAGTATGCATGTGCACAGGCATACAGATACTTACATTACAAAATAACACTTGTGTAGCAGCAGGTAACTGCTATATTTTTACAGTATCTCAGTATTTGCCCTACATGGGTATCTATGGAATTATGTTCTCCTTATCAATACAACTCTATTACAGAAATGTATCTTCGTTGCATGAAAAGCTATGTATGTACATATACAAAATACATATAGATGCTATGTCTCTATCCAGCATCTCGGCACAGAGGTCTTTACATCATATTCACACGCACACACACACACACACATACACACACACGTATTTTTCACAATGTTACCCAAACATCTCATAATTTAGCAGAGGACAAAAGTCTTATCCAGAGATTTTAAACCTCAAAAAAGGTATGATTCTGCTATGAAAAACAGCTCTGAGATGTTGATTTTTTTAAATCATAAAAATAAAAATTTATCTAGTTTACTTTCCATAGATGTGAGAGACTGAAATGTTAATGACTCAAACAATCAGCCATTTACAAAAGAAGCAGGATGCTCTACTGAGACCAGATTTGCACCCCCTAACCAAAGGGCAGAAGATTTTTGGGTGTGTGGGAAAAAATCCCTGATATGGATAAGAGAGAGAGGGTGCACACCCACCACCAGAGGATGACCCGGACAAAACAAACTTTGTTTAGCAGCAAGCCAGGTTTTGAGCCAGGTAAGGGTTGATCAAAAGGGTGATAAGAAGCAAATCCTGTTAGGTGGGATAGTGGTTTTTTTCTTGCCTTACACAGCTGGCTCAGGTGTGACAACTCCCCCTCCTATTCACACATAGGCCTGAAGGTGTTCATCCCTTCTGATGAGGCTTAATTGGCTCAACTACACTGATGTGAGAAGCAGCTGTCATGTCTTGGAGGGTGTTATACACCATCAAAGACCCCCAAAGTACCTGCAGCTCATTTCTGGGGCCTTCCACCTGAGGACTGTGCATGATCCACAGTGTTGTAACAGACAACACCCCTAGGGGAGGCACCCAGGTGTTCCCATCTGAACTGAACCTATATTAACCCACTGAACTTTATGTGGTGGGAACTTCCCCTGCCCTCAATGAATCAATACTACCACCATCAATTTGATCAACAGACATGTAAATTGCAACAATCAAATCTCATTGCTGGATCCACGGGTGGTGACATCTTTCCTCTGCACTATCTACTCTTATCCTTCCTCTTTCTTTCTTTTCCTCACATATTTTCTTAAGTGATATCTTTATACTTTTATATTGTTAAATTCTATAGATAATAATAAACAAAACAGCTACATACCTTCTTTCCAATGCAAGCAAACTGTTCTAAAATAAACCCTACATAGATAGATAGATAGATAGATAAACACTGGTCATTCAGTACCTAATCCACACCAAGGGATGCATGAACAAGAACTGTAGTTACACTTGCCTTCAGTGGCAGGTTGTAACAATAGAGCATGACACTGCCTAGAAAACAAAAACAACTACTTTCATGAGCACTTGATTTGATGTGTTTTTAACTAAACAGATCACCAGTTTCAGACTAGAATTAGAATTATTCTATTACTTGCTCTAAACCTAGTACAGGAATGAATTCACAGACACTGGTATTTTCCCATCTGTTAAGGATGTAAATCACACAAACAGCCCAAGTAAAACCTATAATTCAGTAACTCTCTTTAAACTAGCAACTACTATAAGCAAACCCTCTCTAAAGTCCTTTAGTGTGGCAGCTGTATATCTTTAGATGCAGGAGAGCAAGCTGCACAGAATTTAATTACAGGTGGAAAACTGGAATAACTTTGTAGAACAGGAAGATCTGTCACTCCCCAGTGACAGAACAGCAGAAGACAAAATGACTTCAAATTCCAACACAATTTTCATTTCAGTTGCCAACACAGAGTTCACACACTACAACGCCATGGACAACAACCCCATCCCAGGTCTGGCTACAGAGGCAGCTGATTACAGCAGAAAATTCTGGAGGTACCCCAGGCTTAGCCATTTCAGCAATATCTATCATATCCTAACTGTCTCTAAACAGTAAGTGCCTCATTCAAGGCTAAGATTCTTGTTTCTTTCTCACTGGACTGCACTGAATTAGCTACTTCTTGCAGATCATCATTTTTGTGAAGACTGATAAAAAAAAATCACATTAATGTCATCTACCTCCCAGGTGTTATTTGTCCAAAGTAAACAAATTTGCCCCTCCACTGATGACAATTTCCTTGACTTTTAATGCTAGAGCACACAGATGATTATTTCCTGCTACCTGTTCAATTTGTTTCTATTTTGTGCCATTATCTTCCTAGTTTTGCTGTGCTTTTGAGAGTAACCTCATCTTTTCTCTTCCCTTCTGTGTCCTCTTTCAACTGATGTAAATGAAGATCAATTTTAAAAAGCTGCAGTCTTACTATATTTGTTATTTTTATGCAGAATGCAAAATTATGTATGTCCTCACTAATCATGTATTTATGAAATAGCTGCACCTCTTTAGCTCTCTTATCTCTCAGATGAGTTTCCTGAAAAGCTGTATCTTCCAGATGTTTGAGTTTACTGGTCTACTTTCCTAAAATCCACCTCTGTTTCTCACTCTCCAAGTTATGCGCCTGATGATCTTTTCAAACCTTTCCAAACAAACTGGAATCATAATGGAATCATTCTAAACATACTGGAACCATTAAACAGCAATTAGAAAATGGTTCCAGTGGAGGTTTTCATCTTAAAAGAACACAGTGTGGCATTATTGACAATGGACATTTTGGTTCTATATTAAATTATTAGTTTTGAATGAATGATCCTGTAGACAGACTACTTTGGCTATGACAATGGCAATTGATTATACAGCGTCTGCTTAAAGTAGCACTGATAGGATTATGCACTATATTTTCTAAGGACCATAACTGGTCCTTGGAACAAATTGCAACATCTCTGAAGTGATTCACACACATTGGGCTCAAGAAATAAACAGCCTGATAAAAAACACATAACACATTTCAGATCACATTTGCACAGAGAAAGTCATTAATCAATCACAATTCATATGAGCTACTGGTATTTCTATATAGGAGGTAGGTAGAAGTCTGGTGATTTCGAATCATGACATAACCTTGGAAACCTCTTTTCAGTTGCACCAACAAGCATACCAATCAATCACTAATTGTTCCTAGTTCTTAAAACAATTATTTAAACTATAGTAAGATCCAAGCTTTTTCATTTTATCAAGTCTCTAACCATGCAAGTCATATCTTCCTTTTTTCTTTCAAACATATCTCTTCTGGTATGTCTTTTCTCAGACTTATCTTTTTTTTTTTTTTTTTTTACCTTTTATGTAAATTGTAATAAAAAACTTCACCACCACTCACTGTCAAACCTGTTCATTTTCAGACAGCCATCTGAGGTAGTCTAGTATTACGTATCTTGGCTTCACCTGGCTCCTTACACCTTAATTTAGGTTCATGGATAACTTGATTTGAATTTTATAACTTGAGTTGGGTTCTGTGTTGCCACAGCCATGCTCATCAGCTGCTTAAAGTGATCATATCCCACTTGTGCATACACAACCTGCAACCATGCAGACTTTCAAAGAATTTATGTGTACACTTACTGCAAAGCAGCACTTTCTATCCAAATTAAAAAAAAAAACCAGCAATTAACTTTTCCCCATTGTCTATAGTGGCTCACACTTCAGCAGCGCCATCTATATCTCCATCTGACATCCATGTCAGACACCATGACATTATCACTCCACAGATTTTCCAGCTGGCCGGGAGTCTGAGGATTGCTGACTTCAAGGAGCCAAATGCAGACAGTGACTTAGTCACAGAGATTCCTTATACTCCTTAGACTTACCCAATACTCAGTGGTGCATTTACTTCTATTTTTATAGAACTTAGATTTTCTGTATGAGCCATTGATCTTGTTAGCTTTTTTGTTTGTTTCAAGATCATCCAAGCTCATGCATGCAAGAATCCGTTTTGAAACCCAAGGAGGCCAACACAGATGGTTTTAACCATGTCAGTGTCAAGTCACATTCAAATAGATTTCCTTCTCCTTGCACAAAAGCAGCTATTTTTAAAAACTGTAAAACTGTACACATCTGGGAGTACTTACAGTACTAGTAATCCCTATATAGTATATGTTGTCATCACTAGGAGGAATTCCCTCTTCCTTGACCACAGGCCAAAAGAACACAACTTCTTTTTGAAGAAGTTCCAGTTTATGTGGGCTTAATTTCAGTTTTTTGGCCGTACACTTATCACAGACTATTAGTGATGTTTCAGTTCCAAAAGTTACTTCTACGCAACAGCCATCATACTGCGCTATAAATACAGAGACAAGTATGTCACACTGTATGCTTTATTACCCTACCTGTTTCAGCTCATGCTGAAGAAACAAACTACAATGAGTCAGAGATAGTGAACATGCATGTTTCTTGATCGATTTTCAATAACCTCCACCAACTCTCTCGTCTCTGATGGGGTTAGTTGGTCAGAGGGCTACTAAGTGATTCAGAGTTCTTCAGAAAACAGCTTATGCTAATCCCATCCATTACCTCTATCTTGGCTTTTTTTTTCCTTTAAAAAGTATTAGCAATGTTCTAGAACAAGAGTTTTTCATTCCCTTTTGCGCTTTTTTCCTAGTCACATTTTTAACAGATCCACGGCTTCATGCTATGCAGTAACCCTCCCCTTTGTTGAGTATTTGCTGGTTTTGAGACTTATTTAGCAAAACTGTCAGGGAGTTGCTTCTATTTCAAGGAATTCTGCTAATTTCAACCCATTAAGAAAGTTTCAAGACAAGATTCAACAAATCCCTCCTCTTCACTGAGCTTCCACTCATTATGTCTAGCTGCCATTATGGTTTCTATCTCCGGAGCCAGGAAACATTCACTGAAAAAAACAACTTTGAAAGCATACTACTTTCTTGCAATTTGCCTCATCTAGCCCACACCTGCATGAGGAACTCACATAGATGAAACTTCAGGATGTTTTCCCTGACACTTATTAAGAAGTTATTTATCACACAGGAATCCAAACTAACTATTACTTCATCTCTTGTATTTTTGCTTTCCAGCTTTCTTTGTCAAATTTCACAGGTCAAATAGCCACGCTCACTTAGCTCAGTCTTGGTTAAATGCATGTTATCAACCACCACCCAAGTGATTTCAATGAGTTAGAAGCATTTACATTGCGTCAGACAGCAGCAAGGGCCAGCTGCTCCCTGAGGTAGTGGAAGTCCCAAGGCGAGGATGACCCAGTGCAGACAGTGCCCTCACTGACCACAGCAGTGTCCCACATCTGAATCCAGGGCACAGATCACACTACTCACTGGGAACAGTCCCAGAGACGGCAAAATGATGAGCCAGGTCCAGAGACCATACAGACTCTCCAGCCAGGAACAGACAAAGAACTGGAAATAAGGTTACAACACAGGTCCAAAGTCAACCCAGACAACAAAGACAAGACAGAAGACAGGCAATAAAGAACATCTAAAGGCATCCATATGGAAAACAAGCTACCTGCAACCCAGGCCTGAGGTTTCTCCAGGAGTAAAGGGCACACCAGAAGTCCTAAGCTGGTGGGGCTTCTGGGTCCATGAGCAGGGCTGTGGACCGAGGCCTCATGGGAGGCTGGTTAGAGAAGTTACAGCCTATTGGAGCTCTCAGAGCCCTGGTATTTTGCAGTTTCTATTTACTTCCTACATATTTACTCTTTGGATTTCATTTTTACCACATCTACTACAAGTTTTCCTTGCCCAAAGTCACCGTGCCAGTGCACTTTACAGCCAAACCTGTGTTATTGCTCTCCAGCTGTCTAGATCAGAAATAAAATTTTAGGTTCACCCTTGCAATTTTATTTGCTGCTTCTATTTTATATCCTTCCATTTCTCCAACAACTGAATGACTTTTCATATCTGACACTTGTGAATGCCACCCCTACCCAAATTTACAGATATGTTCTTTTTGTCCACGTCATTGTTTTCCTTTTTGTTGCTTCACACAAAAACACCAAGTAACTGAGTTTGGGCTTTTTCCCTCCTTCATTTGCATAGTGGTGTAATTTGATTGCTCTCTGAGTTCAAATTGAAACTCCCCTCTGGTTAGTGGCAATACATTACCCATTTGCTACCATGATTGCTCCAGCTTGGTCCCACAGGAATAGAGACCATCAGTTTGCACCTTAGAAACTGGATCCTGTTTCAAACACCTGCACAGGATCTTTTCACTAAGAAGCTATCTGGCATTTATCTGTAAGTTTGCTCTATTACAAGTCATAAGGCTCACAACTTGCTTAATTAGGAATAAACATGTAAAGTAAAATGGCACAAATTAATATCTTTTATCCCAGGCTCAAGTCTCTTACAGACCTTTGCTGCAAATGTTTAAGCAAAACTAGCACTCCCTTTTCGACTTATGGCAACTGCCCAATTTACCCTTCACCTCTCTTTGCCTCACTCTTCATCAATTCAGCAAACCAAGCATCTTGAACAACTTCTTGAATGTGCCTTTCATTTGCACTTAAGTCTCAGGTTTAGGTGTACCACTGCGTAAGAATTTAAGCCATTTGTATGTCTCCTATGTTCACGTTTGGAAACAAAACAGAAAGTCAGTACTTTACAAATCAGTAAAGCTCCACCTGACACACAACAATAATTTAGTAACAAATAAAGACAGCAATCACATAACTTAAGTCACACAGTTGTGAATCTGTTCATAAGGCCTAGACCAACATTTTAATATTTGCACAATTGATGTTCATAGTATGAAAACACCGAATCATAGAATGGTTTGGGCTGCAAGAGGCATTACATATGACCTTGTTCCAACCCTCCTGCCACAGGCAAGGTCACCATTCACTAGGCAAGCTGCTCAAAGCCTCATCCAACCTGGACTTGAACACTTCCACAGATGGGGCATCCACAGCTGCTCTGGGAAACTTGTTTCAGTGTCTCACCACCTTCGTAGTAAAGAATTTCCTCCTAACATGTAATCTAAGTATCTCCTGCCTTCGTTTAAAATCCTCCTCCTTGTCCTATCACTATTTCCCTGTGCAAGAAGTTACGCCTTTTTATTTTAAGCCCCTTTAGAGGTGTTTGCTACACTTCAAGCTGAAAGACTGACCTGTGCTAGCAACTCCTGGGTGTCACTATTCCAGGCACCTTGTGCCTTTATAACACTCCTTTTCCACAGGTGTCTGAGAACCCTCATTTCTCCTCCCTCTCCACACAAACCTCCAGCACAAACCCATTTTTAAAAAATGTGTCACCTTCTCAGGAGTTCAAAGCCACCATTAGAGCTGCCTAGCAGGCGGCGTTGAAGGCCCAAGACCTTTACTCGTGGATTTATTTACGGCGGGCAGAGGGTTAGCGGGTGCTTCCCTCTCTCCCTCCCTCTCTCCATCTCCACTCCGCTTACCCGGGCGGAGCAGAGGGATGCGGTGCTGGCGGGCCCCGCTCCGGCCCCCGCTCCCGGCCCCCGCTCCCGGCCCCGCTCCGGCCCCGCTTCGGGCCCCGCTCTGGCCCCGCTCCGAGCCCCGCTCCGGCCCCGCTCCCGGCCCCGCTCCC
>VZRL01002037.1:372238-459175 GCA_013397895.1 Origma solitaria
CCCCCCCTTTATTTTTAAACAAAAATGTCCCCGTACTTTATTTGGTAATTTAACGGCATATGATTTAAATCAATATAAAATTCAAATACTTTTGTGCCACCTGTTGGATTTTGCCACTAATTACATGTAGCTGGAAGCACACTGGTGTGTGTTCAGCCTGGGAAGTGTTGCCCTTAGTGCCACGGGGTGCCCTTATGAAAATACTATTTTGTTTGCTGTTTTGAAACATTTTCTCTCTGGGCAGGCAGATAGAGCTGTGTTTTTCCTCATGAAAACCTAACCTATAAATTACGGACTGCATTCAATGAAGATGCAGCTCGATGCAGGGCTGGAGTCAGGGTTCCTGTGATAATGCAGTAATAATTATTTGGGAGTGTTATTAGCAGAGGAACTCCAGTTCGACGGCCCGGGAGGCAGAAATGGCTGGTTCTAGGTACACAAAGCCATAAATGCACCTGACAGTGTCCATGGTTCAGGAAAGGAAGGAGTACTCCAGGCTTGTGCTTTCCTCACGCCTGTGTATACACAAACAAGTACCAGCACTACTGCTCAGACTATCAATCATGGGCAGTCATATAACACAAAGCATGCCAAGTGTTATACAGCTGAGACTCTCTCAAAAAATAATTTTGTCTGACCCTTCTTCAATAGCTGTCAAGTCATAATGTCAGGACATATTTTATCATATAAGAATAAGCTGATTTTATTTCATGTTGCAGTGGCCAGGTTTATTCATTATATAGTAATATTTTTTAGAATTACCAGGGATAAATGAGCTTCAACTAAAACCACATTACTATAAAAATCTGAAAATTAACTGATGATTTCATCTGGATTTCACTAAAAGAGAAAATTAATGGCCTGTGGGTTATCAGCTGTCTTACTTGTTATTCCTTATCCGCATGTAATCACACCACAGACACCTTACTGTTCTTTGAGATCAAGAGGTATAGAAGCAGCTAGAGAAATGCCTGGAGAAGGAGTGGCTGCTCGTTCTTCTTCCCAAATATCACTGCAAAATTGAACGTGGGTGGTCTCCATGATCACCCTTCCTTACAGTGACAGGTGAAGGGCCCATCACTGCTTCTCATGAATAGTGGGTTACAGCCATCTCTTCAGCTGATGGGAAAGTACACTAAAACCAAGAAACATTTTTCCACGGCAACACCAGATATAAATAAAGTCCCAAAATTGCTTTAATTTGCCTCCATGCACATTTTCTTATATTGTTTTCCCATTTTTATGCAGTAGGTATACAGGACGAGTAATGCATAAAATTGGGGGTTGTCATTGGTTTTGGTTTTGCATACAAATACAACCATTTTTTTGGTATGTATGTTTCCACTGTGTATTCTGTTTTTATGTTAGAATGCAAAAGTTTAGAAAGATATTAAGTACTGTTTAATGAAAATATACATGCTTTCTAAATTATTTCTGCTTTTTAACCCATTTCAGGCAAAAGACTACAAAATTAGATTACAATGTTAATAAGCTATATCAGGAAATATACAATGCAGTATTTCAGTGCTGACATCTGTCAGTCTGATTCAGAGAAAGCTTTAGTGATATATTTGGCTGAGTCTTCTGTTAGCAAACAGTATCTTTAAACTGTTTCAGTTGACCCCAGTTTTATTGACTTTGGAATTTGTGATAATCCTGCTTCAAAATGTTCTCTGGTTTTATGAGAACAATTTTCCGCTGTTTGAACAGTCATAAATGCCCACTAAATTTACAAGATGACAGAAAAACACACCAAGTAAAATTAAAGTGTTTACACACCAATACTTTGCTCTTGGCAAGTGCACAAGTGGCTTCACAAGATGCAAATCAGTGCACATTACATATTACACATTGTCTTTTTAGACCACTCTGTAGGCAACATGAGCACGTCCTGGGGCCCCAACACAATAGCTGGGGTTTTGTTCAGTTTCTACAGCCTCATAAATAGCATCTCGGGCTTTTGTTCCTAATGTGGTAAAAAAAAAAAAAATATGATAGCTTGTAATAAACTGAAGCCCAGTTATTTAGAAAATGCACAACTGGCTTCTTTGCTTTCATTCCTATCAACGTCTCTCTCATGTGGATTATATTAATTATTTCTTGTGAATTTATTTCTACATATTCAAAGAAGCCAAAAAGCAAGGAAAGCAACCTTATACCATTTAAGATCTTTCCTACAAGAGAAAAGAAAAGGATTTAAAAGAAGCACTTGCAGTTCCCATTTAGTTAGTACTTTTAAAACCAATTGTAAATAAGTTGATGAAATCTCTTGTGCAATGGAATTTAAGATTAAAGGAGCCTTTCTCAGAGTGAAGGAGTCAGTGAAAGTTTAATCATTGTAAGCCAAAATCCAAAGAGAAGTACATCAATTAAGGAGGAAACAGCGATTTTTCTGATCCCCTTACTTAACAAACCTGGGTAGACTTCTCTGATGCAGATAACGTTAGGAGAAAAACATTTGGCTTGGAATTGATACCAATCCTTTCTTAATTGAAGGAAGAACTATAAAAGAACTAAAAGTGGCATCCTACAATAATATCAGAGACCTGCAGAAGTCATGACACATATGATGCCTCAGCTGCATAAAGTCACAAGGAATGCAAATACAAACATTCGGTGGGAGGGAGGGAGGCCAAGAGAGAGGGAGGGAGGGAGGGAGGAGAGGAGACCTTCACTCACTGGCTGATCTCTGCAATTTGAACTGCAGAATGAGGTAGCCCTTTCCAGTGACAGACGTGCCTGGAGGCAAACCCAGAGAAGGAAATCATGCACAGGAGGAGGAGGAAGGGAGAAAAGAAGAAGGAAGGTTAATGGTTCTCCTTCAACTAGGAGAGCCACATGAACTAATGTAGCAAGCCATCTTAGTTAGAAAATGTTGCCCATTGCCTCTTCTTCCTGCCAAAGAGCTTAACGCTACCTAGGTTGTATTTTCCATCAAAATACGTCCTTTTCAATCCTTCCATGATTTTTATTGCTATGATTTCTCAGCTCATAATGTAATTTTGGTTTTAATGTCTTTATTTTACAGTCAACTCAGAAGGGAGTCAACTTCCTTTTTTCCATTCCTTTGCATTGGAAAAGGCCTATGTTTTTCTCTTCTTCCTTTTCATTTTTTTCTTCTTCCTTATCATTTATTCCTTTAGTTACCCCAGGAGCACCAATTTTGTTAACTGATCTGTGTGATACATTGTTCAATCCATACCCTTCCTTGCTGCTCAAGTAGACATAAAAAATAGGCTAATTATGGGGGCAGAGGAGTTGAAAACATATAAGACTAATATTTATTTCTTGGAATAGCAAGAGTTACAACTACAATTCAGGCTTCATTTTACCAGGAAAAAAAGGTTCTGCAATGACTCCAAGCAGGCTGTAGAATATTTTCTGTAGATGTGGAAATATACTTGTGAGGGCAGAGTTTGAAGAAATATGCACAGACCATGCAGAAACGTATGGGATATCATTTTCCTGGTTCATAAGGGATACATTTTAGGTGATGGTCTCTGTGTTTCTATAACTGTGGGAGGAAACCCGACATTAGAAAGTGCATCCATCTTCCTGGACAAAAGAAAAGATCAACTTCCCAGAAACTTTTGTCACGGAGTCAATTCTTACACAATGACATGTAATGCTAAATAAATCATTTTTTGAATTACAAATTGAGACTCTGTCACCCTGGATAAATGTTATTCATCAGGGAGGAGGGCAGGGAAGGATGACCTAAGAATAATTGTCTACAAGTATTCAGAAGAGACTCTGATTTGTCTCTCCCATTTTGAACTGCTAGCGCAAAAGTTGCAACTTTTAAAATCTCTCCTTTGACTTTCAAGTAATGTGTGTATGGTTAAAAACCAGTTAGAGAACGGTGGTGTGATTTGGTAATGCAAGGCAAATGGCACAATTTAAAGTTTCGTTAAAATCTGCACTCTTTACAGGCTTAGATAAGGGCTTTATTTGCTTTAGTCATGCTCGGCTGTAGTATTCAGCATAGTTACCAGACTGATACTAATGAGATTTAATGTGTAAAAGTAATGCCATCACTTTGCATTTTGTAACATGGTCTCTTCAAGGTGATGTCTTTTCCAGCTGTTTAAAAAGTGCAATGACCGACTATACATTCAAGCAAAAGAAGCTGTTCTCTCTTGCCAAAAAAAGTGACCATATCTTCTATCACTGCCCTAAGTACCTGTAAGCTAAGGTTGTATTCTTCTCTCCAGTTCATGCTAGCAGAATTTATCTACAAGTGTCAGCAGGAAACACTCAATTTACCTGACAAATCATAAAACAATATTTTATGTTGTAAAGAATCTTCGGACTCTGCCAATGTGCCAGTCAATAGGTATGTGCGATGAATCATCAAACAAATATTTCAGTGCATGGGGAAAAAATAAATCTAGGTTCAGCCCACATGCCAATCAATCAGAAATTGCCTGAAGAATCATGGAACACATTTGGAGACAAGTAAAAAATTTCTGGGCTCTGCCAGGATGCTGGGCCAATCAATCATGGTGTGGCTGATGAATCATGAAACACACTCTGCAGCATGTCAGCACACATACGTGGTTGGCACAGTTCTCATCATCCCGAGTTTGTCTTGCAGTTAAATTGACTGAAGGTGAGTTATAGGACTGTTGTTTCTCCCACCTACTGACCTCTGCAACCAGCCACTCTTAAATCCTCTTGCCCTGCACTTCGTTAAAAGTGGGGATTCAAGACAAAGGTTCAACACGAGAGCAAACATGGTTTCGATGTCAGACGAGTTGTTAACATGCTGCTGAAAGCTGTTGAACACGTATTTTGACAACAGAACAGACACCTACAAGAGTGTTATTCTCTTCAAAGTTTGCTGTGCTGTTTACATGGAAATTTAATATAAAACATAATAAATATGTAGTATGTTACATGATATTAGGAAAAAAAAAACAGATAAGTAAATCTGGAATTTTTAGTCACTGTCCCATTGGTAACCTTTTTACGTAAAGAGTTCCTAGCTTCACTGACATTCATGAACCAGGTAAAGGTGGGCGGGCTCCATGGGACTATGATACTTCTGTTCCCTCAGCCAAAATTGTTCAGCACAAAATATTTCTCCTATGTAATGGTTCAACCTTTTACAACTTACATCAAAGTCATCTGTGTGAAATTAACATTGTCTACAGGTCTGTTCTCCTTTTTCTTGTGATCAGCCCCCATTACAAATATTTGAATAGTATGCTGCAAAGCATTTTCCCTGATTACATGAATATTCATCTTGTGTTACATTTTCCACTTAAGATTTCTGCGCTTAAAAATGTATATTTGAAAAAGCAACTTTTTAATTGAATCCTAACTCTCACAGAATTTGAGTACTCATTGTATCCCTCTATGTAATATTATTTAGGGTGCATTTTTCTAGACCACGGCAGAACTTACTACAGGAGCAATAATGACATTTGTATAAATGACTGTGGTAGTCACATTTGAAAAAAAAAAAGGAGCAAAGAAAAAAACCATACTCACACCACATTTTCCAATAGTCAGCAAGGCCACGTGATGAAATGGTGAAAGTTTCTTGCAGGTAATTAATCAGTAGGTGTTCCATTTTTATATTAAAAAAGAACAACCTGGGTCCTTATTCCCCCTGAGTGTGCTGTTCAGTTCCTTATGGACTCTTTAACATCATCATCATCATTTTAATAAACAGATTTCTCAGACTTTCCTAATGATTCTTCAGCATCCATGCAGCACAGCATGTACAAATGTCTTAATACTGCATTCAGAAACATCCCAAGCTGCGGGAAATTTAATTATAACCTCTTGTTCTACCACATATAACATTATAATCAATTTGGTAGAAAAAGGTTTGGTTCCCTGTGCCAACAGACAGATAAACCATTGTGATTTCATGGGAGTAAATAAAGAAAAAAATTGGTTTTAATAAAAACCTTAATTTTCAACTAAAGGGAAATCTTGATATGACATTTTATGTAACTTCTATTACTTCCTACTACCCATTAATAATTTATTTTATTTTTTTCTGATGGTTATTAGCATCCCTATTCTTATTCTGAAACTAAAAATTTTGGTGGCGACAGGGCAGCAAACAGTTTAAGTTGAAAGATGTCCTATTAGCAAAAATATAATACACAGGAATTATAATGTTACACTTTAAATGTAAGTTGATAACTATAGTCAGTTCCCTTTGATGTCAAGGTGATGGTAGGAATGTTGCAAGATTACATCTATGAATATTATAGTACTACAGGAGGAAATGCTGAGAAAGGATCATAAGTTCTGAAAAAAATATGCATGTGTATATATTTATTTTCATGTATATTCTGAACACAAGTTTATATATGTCAGACAATTTTTTAAGGAATCAAAGGATAGCTGATATCTTTCACCATTCTTCATAAAAATTAACTCTTGTCACAATTAGAGGATCCCTAAAATTTGCACATATAATCCCATCTCACATTAAAAATATGCTGGGAGGAATAAATAACAATGGTGAATAAATAATGAATGGAAAACTTATATAAAACATACTACTTTTGATTCTACAGTTCTAATTTCACTTTTCAGTCTTTGGAAAAGTGCATTGAAAATATAGTCCTTCCATCCAATGCTGGGAATATCAGCCAGACAATTAGATAATACGAATCACCAGGGCTATGTCCATTGACATTATCAGAGAATATGACCCTTTATGTTCATTATTTTGAAAAACAAGTACTTTTCCTACTGTGGTCAGTAAATGTCCATTTCTTTATTTCAAGGTGAGTTGTGCCACATTGTCAGCCTTGTTTACTTCTGCTTCACTGAATTAGGCAGAGGAAGATGCAGAAAAAATGACTATAATATTTATGAAATAAAGACCTAGTCCAGTTCTCTCCAGGATAAAAATATACTTTAAAGCATCTGCCAACTTCAGAAATACATTGATTTGCCAGCCAGTACTTGTTAGAACCACCACTGAGAAATAAACAACAAAACTTGGAAAAGTGAATCCTTCCCAAAACCAAATTTTGCAAGGGTTATTGTATACAGATGCTGCTTTATTCCAGCAAATGTGTGCCAGATATGCACAGCTGTCTTTCTGTCACTTTTGATCCACCTCAGTATGTCTCCCCCGCTAGTTCTGTCTGTACCTTGGTGAAGGTGTTAGAAGGGAAAAAGTTCATTTCTCATTTCAAACTTTCACTTCTCTAGTATCCATCCCCTTCATATTTCTGTGGGCCCTTTATGTCTCTGTGACATGGAGGCCACAAACAGATGAGAAGGTGTTCAAGCACTGATCGGATATAAAAGCTCATATCTGAGATGCCCATGACATTAAATAAAAGCCTAAAACAATAATGAGGTGCTAATCCCTCCTCTAAAAAAGCCAAATACTGATACTTAACTACCTGAAGCTTATGATTTAAAGGCTTGTTTTCTCCACTGATAGCTCCAAGCTGTGTCCAGTTTCTCTACAGACCAAAGGATAAGAGAGATGGTAACAAGCACACACCCCTTTTATGAATCAGTGAAACAGTGCTCTTCTTGTTCCCTAGGTATTTGAAACCTGAGCCACAGTTTTACAGCTTAGCACTTACCAGCTGGCTTTCACGTGAAAGGCTTTTAAAATATATACATACATTCACGCACCATGTAAGATATTTTTGATTCTGATGACACTTACAGAAATATAGAAAAAATGTCTGTAAATCATGTTTCTTATTGCCACTGATGCTCTTTGTATCTTCTCCTGTGTACCTTGGACAGGGGGAACAGATTGTGCCTCTCCTCTTTTCATCAATCTTTTATGTATTTGAAGGCTAATGTCATATCCCCGTTCAGATGTTTCTTCTTTAGGATAAATTACTCCCAGGTTGTTCAACTTCTCCTCATAGATTTCCAAGTAGCCCAGGCTGGATATTTTGCTCTTGCTATTACTTGGAGCATGTTGATAGAACAGAAGGTTTACTTGTGTATCTTGGCATGGCATTTCCATGTTTTATCATCTCAGTGAGGCGTTTGTCTTTCTTTGCAAGAGCCTGGCATTGCTTCCTACCCAGTTCACCCTGTTTGCTGCCTGCCAACCAGTCCAGTCCTAGACTTGGTAGAATGGATTAATTCTTTAAGCACCTCAACAGTCAGCCCAGATTAAAACAGGGGAATCTGGCACATTGAGTTTTCTCTGCTTTGTGGATTTATTTGGGCTTCCTCTAACTTTGTAGATATTTATGTCTGAACAAGTCATCCAATAACCCTTTGTAGGTAATGGCAATAAAAGGAAACAGGCAATTCTGTGGTACAATTCGTCTTGCCTTGCTATACACATATCAAGTAGGTCAAATGAATCACCCACTATCTGATTCAAAAGTCAGGAATGTGAACAAGGAAGACTGGGAAACAAAGAAAAACAGGACTATCAGGAGAGATGGAGAAATTACTAAGAAGCAGAAAGTGTTAAGGAAAAGATAAGTGAGCAGAGAGTGGATGTAAATTGTGAAGGCTTCATTGGTCTTTTAGAAATAGTTGCAAAGATCAAGAAAACAATAGGTATGTGTGAGTACTGAATGCAGAAAATGCAAAGTAAAAATAAGTCACAAAATATGTAATAACAGATTCTGTATGTCTTGAGAACTTCTCAACTAAGCAACTTAACTGCGCACATGGAGAATTCTCAACAGCAGTTAAGTAGTACTTTCTGTTAAGGAATATAGCATGTCTTTTGGAAGAGGAAGTTGGTTTGTCATGACAGATGCAGTAAAAAGAAATAAAGAATGGATGCATGTAGGAAGCAATATTTTGGTCCTTCTGGGTTAGATACTGACATGAGAAAGAGGCAAAAGTAGAGAATGGAGGAGAAAGTGGAGCGAATTGAGTGGGAAGACACCAAAAAAAAGGAAAAGAAAAGCAAAGAGGAAGAGGAAGAGAAGTATGAAGAGGGAAAGGCAAACACAAAGCCATGGGCTGAATTATATAAAGAAAAGCCAGTCAAATAAGGTTGGATTAGTTTTATCTACCTTCAGGAAAAAAATACTGGAGAAGCATTACATGTAATTACACTAAAAATATGCTTTTGCAAGTCACTTCTATTCTTTATATGAAAAAAAAGACAAGTAAATGTATTACAGGAACACTTTTGTACTTGTTCATCTTGAAATATCCCAGAACAACATTTTACATTATGATGTATCTTTTGCAAGATGTCTTAAGCAAATGTTTTGTCTTTTAAAACTAGTCCTTAAGTAGATTAAAACAGTAGAAAAATACATGAAACAATTGTAAAAATTGTTTCAAGTTCTATGCTTTCATTACTTTAAACACCTTACCTGAAGTTTTTTTATATTCTTCTCATGCACAGAAGAAATTGGCCCAAGAAAAGAAACATTCCTGGAT
This sequence comes from Origma solitaria, assembly GCA_013397895.1. NCBI lineage: Eukaryota > Metazoa > Chordata > Aves > Passeriformes > Acanthizidae > Origma > Origma solitaria. The sequence continues at coordinate 381,605 of VZRL01002037.1, forward strand.
AATGGGAAGCAACATGTGTGTATTTCTAAAAACAGAGAAACTCTTTGAACATCTTCCAGAAAAATCCAAGAATATGCACACATTCTTTCAACTAAAAGGAGAGCTAACACTTGCTGTCTTCTTACACATTGCTTTATTTTATCTTATGTATTTGTACAACTACTGCTTATATCCTGCAGTTGATCCATTAAGAATAGTTTTGGCTGGGTGCTCTTTGTCCCCACCCCCATCCCTGGTGGATCTTAAGGAGGAATTTTATCTCAGGGGAGAAGAAAGAAAATTCTTTTTAGGTAATCCTGTTAGATGGGGAGAAGGGCACTGTTCATTATAACATATTAATCCTACAGTCTTCTACCTTGCCTTCTGGTTCAGCCCATGAAGGTGGAAAGCAACAAGGAAGAGAGCAGTACCTTCCACCCCGCTCCCCACTTTTGCTGTTGCTCACACTTGAAGAAACTGGAAGGAATTGCTTAAAGAGCGAGGAGACATGAATTACAAAAAGAAAAAAAAAATAGCAACTACTGCTCTGCTTCCTCCTTTGCTTCTGCAGTCATTTCACACTCACAGTCTCTCAGTCAGTGAATGTGAATGACTTGGAAACAGAATTAATGCCAGGTGTTACCTCCTGACAATAAGTTGTACGTCCTTTCTCGTATCAAATTATTTAAATTATCCTCATATTAGCTGGTAAAATATAACATTGGGGCACAGTTTAAGGAAAGAAATTTTGTGACATCTGAAGTAATTGCTTCTCAGAACCAAGCTCAGAAATATCCAAAGAAAGGGGAGTTACTTCAACCTAAATAAAGCATGAAATTGAACAAGAAGTAGTTCTACTGAGAACGGGCAGTAAGGGGCCAGACAATGGAAGCTATGCTCACATGGCTCCAAAACTTAATCTTGTGTCCCACCATGGGATATTTAGGATGCAAATATTCCTTAAAAACATGTTAAGGAATCAAGAGAGTAGTGAAACATTATTAGAGAGCTAAGTAAGTCATTCATAAAACAGAGTGCTTTAGAAACAGCACAGTCTGCTTTTCTCTTCATGCCAGTTATTATTTCAGCCTGAGATATCTTCCAAATGAGAAAGGCAGACAAAGACAAAGGCCTGAAATGGCTCACTTTTACTTCCTCTTTTTTGACTCCTCATTTTAGCCGCATTTTTATAGCGTCATGAATTGGCAATGCATAAAAAGTGATACTAATGGAAAGAAACGTGGTACATATAATGGACATTGACAGTGGTGGTTGGAAATTGGGAAGGTCCTGAGGAAAGGTGAGAGGGAATTTGGAGGGTGAATGAGCAGCATTTTGCAAACAAATTAAGTCAGTGATGTCAAAAAGGCCAACCATGTGTAGCTTTTATTTATTGTAGGGCAAGGATCTAAATTTTTTTATTTAAAAGGTGCATGTAATTGCACAGAAAGTGCCAGAATAAAGAATTAAATATCACTTTTATCATGTGTCAAACCAGTCTCTCCTTGGAAACTGCAACAGACCTGCAAAATATATTGAAAATGCCCTTTTTCGTCTTCAACAGCAGACTCAACTTGAAACTAACCTGGTATGTAGAAATAGCTCTAAGCCTACAAAGTCATCCATCTTACTTACTAGTTGAGTTCTGTCTGGTGAGTTGCTCTGTATTTTGATTTTCAGAAACACCCACATATCCATTTCTCCTCTAAATAGAGGATGAGAGAGCAAATGGGCCATGTGTCATTGAAGGGTCAACCTAGTGGTGTTCTAATGTCCTGAAATAAATTACCTTATAAAGCAGAGACTCCTCACAGAGAACTTTCTGTCAGCTTTGCTTGTTAGAAGAGGTGCTAACAGACACTTCAGGCTTTCAGATGGTCTCATTAAGGGAAAAAAGCAGTCTCTGATGATATTCAGTCACAATCTAATTTACTATTTTATTTATTACAAATTATTTGTATCATTTTTCTTTAATTTATTTGGATGAAGCCAGAAATATAATTCAAGGCAATATGGTTTTATATATTTGCTTCATGTGTGAATGAAATCTCACATACTCATTCAGAAAATAATTGTATAAGAACCTGTATGAGCAAATACATAATTTATGTACAACTTCTGTTTGGGAGATGAATCCTTTAGAAAATCTAGTGTCCTTCTAACATGGATAGGCAACTCTCACACTTTCTAGTGTTTTGGACATAGCCTAGAACAGAGATATCTATCATTGCTGTTAGCATGGGAATTGACTGACAGGGGGCACTGCTAAGACCCAAAAAATATAGTAAGTAGGTATGTTAGAGACACTGTAAAGAGAAGAGCATCAGCATCAGCTTTCACTCATTCCCTGTCTCACATGCCTGCTGGTGTGGAGAGCTGGAAGCAGCTCTTTCACTGATTTTCCTCTGGGCCACAAACCTGCTATCAGGTTGCCCAGTTTGAAGGAGAGGTTTGCGCCAGCATCTTCTAGAAACAATCTAATGTGCCAAACAAGTTGGATTTCAGTGTTGAGAACATTTCTCATTGCTGTTATTGGCTGATTACTTAAACTTTTTTCTAAACATAAACATGTTTTGCAGCAAAAAATAAACATCACAACCCCGTGTTTCCTTGAGAATAAAATAACTTTTATGCCAAAATTACGATAATCATTTAGATGAAACAGACATATCAGAGCAGACCCATGTTCAGTTTAATCCAGTATTGCTTGCCAAGAGTGCAAGTAAGGGACAAGCAAAGTGGGATTTAACAGTCTCTTCCATAAAACTGTCCAAACACCATTCAAACTGTGTGAAATTTTAGCATTCACAATGTTCTGTATTAGGGAATTTAATTTAGTGTTAGGAAAACGATAATCTCTTGTCATCTACTTTGCACTTACTAGTTGGTGGTTTTCACTCCTAGGTTTTGTAGAGCAGGAAAACAGAAGACAGGCAGTTCTCCTCAGTACCCCCTCAGCCATCTCTCCAGCCTGCCCTGTGGTTCCTGTGTGGCTCAGAAACCATCCCAGATTTTCCATTGTCCTTGTTGCCCTTGTCTGAGCCTCTTGCCATTCTATCATTTTATTTTTGAGATGGAGCAACTAGAAGTACACAGTGTGTTCGAGCTCTACATGCCTCAGGGATTCATCACCATCAGGTGGTGGCAGAGTAATGTTAGTCTTCTGTTCTGTTTTATATTGCTTTCCTTAAAATCCCTAACATTCAATTTCTGCTTCTCTCTCTTTTTTTTTCCTTTTTCTTTTTCTTTTTTTGTCTGCTGCTGAATGACTGTGCTACTTCCATGTTTTCACAGAGATCAAAACCCCAAGACCTTGTTTCTGGATGGTGATGATCAGCTCATGATACTTGCAAAGTTAGGATTTTTGTCCTGTGTACATTATTTTACATACATCTGTGGTAATTAGCATCTGCTTTTATCTAGTAATTCAGTACCGTGAGATACTTCTGCACCTCTTTTAGAGAATTACATAATTAATTATGTAAATTATCAGCAACAAACTGTCACCAAAGTGTGACCTTTTCTAGATCACTTATTGTTGAACAGCATAACCACGTCTCAGTTGCAACTGTGTTCATTCTGGAGTCGTCAAGGGTTCCAAAGAATCTATTAAATTTGATTAAGTCTGCCTTTGTTTATCCTTATTCTTTACTGTGCATGTATTAGTTCTAGCTTAAGGAGGCAGGTCATCAGGTAGTGTGCAAGCAGACACTGAAAAGCCCAGTCTTCGTTCTTTTGTGACTCCTATATGCATCACACTGCGGTCTGGGAGGTAAAAAGACAAAGGCACCTACAGTGAAACAAGAAACAAAGTTGAGAAACCATCACGGGAGACAGAGAGCAAGAGTAAATGACTAAGAAGTGTGGGAAACTGAAATAGAGGAAAACCTGAGCATAGCCTGGAACTGCATGGATCATCAGAGAGAGTTTCACCACCAGAAAATGGCAAAGGGGAAGTAGAGAAACAAAAAGAAAGAGGTAGAGGGATTCTCCACAAAGATACTCAGTACCAAGGGACAGAAGAGAAAATCACTCTCCAGAAGCAGAAGAAAACACAGGTAAGGAAAGGAGGGATTCATTTAAAGGGCAACTCTCCCCAGTCTTTCCACTCAAAACTGTAAAAGATGCTATTTTTTTTTTCAAATAAGACAATGTGAGAGAAAAGTGGAGTTGTACAAGGTATAAAATCACCAGTTATTCTATTTGCCATTAGAGCCTAACAGAAATCTCACATCAGCTGACAATGGCTTTGGTAGAAACTACAGAACAAATGTGTGTGTAGTTCAGCAGTGCTGCAAGTTTGAGAAAATAATCTGCAAGTAAACAGCCTGAAAAAGAAAATGGTTACAATCTTTCCTAAATCGTCTCCAAAGGGAATTGCCCATGCTGCATGTATGGGCACTCCTTTATAGGCAGTACTTGTTAGACAACAATTTTCTCAGCAAGACCCAATGGATAGAAGATCTAATTGACACTGTCCAAAAAAGCTGTTGCCACATTTCTAAACACAGCAGTTGTTCATAAAGCACTGAAATCTGTGCATCTGGCAAGACCTCCATCTGATCTGTAAAATTTGCTCACAAACATTATGCTCGAGTCTAGGGCCGATTTTAAAAATCTAGTTCCTATTGCAGAGCTGTCTCCAAATTGCAGCTGAAAGAATCATTTAAGAGACAGCAAACTCCAAGTTGGAGCATGCTTCATTAGCTGAATTGATATTTCTTGGCTAGTATTTTTATCTGATTAATTTCCAATGAGTACCAGAGTGATAACTCTAAAACCCTTGCATCGTTCACTGTACAGAGAGTAGTGCCAGAAAAAAACAAGATTTCCAATTATGAGCTGCCAAATTCCTTTAGCCTTGTTACAGGAGATCCACTCAGAATGACAAATTAATTCATTTTTGTTGCCAATCTAGTCATTGTCCTCTCCACTGAGACTGTCAATAACTGCCAATTGTGATGTTGAAAATTGTGATGTTTTATGAGACACTTGGCTTGCTTACTGGTGTCAAGGGATAGGAAGTAGGTTTGACAAATTCACATGGAATTTGTGCCCTATAGAACTGCTAAAATCTTACACCCAAGGAAGACTTTCACGTCTGAATATTGAACAATGATCCCCAAAAATATATCTTAAGAATAGAAAATAAATGCCCAAGAAATAAAAATATGTCTTTTAGAGGTCAGAACTCTCAGGATAAAATGATAAAATTACTGACAAAAAAATATGCTGTGATAAATTTTTGCAAAGAAAATTTATAACACAAGATTCTTTATGAATTTTTTTAAAAAAATATTAGAAAAAACCCCAAGAGACAATAAGAAGTAGGTGAACAGGAATGGAGTAACAATGGGATGGAGATTAAAGATAGCTGAGATATAGTCCTCAAACTAAATATATAGTCAACATTAATTTCTCAAAAATTATGAAGATTACCAATATAGCAGGATGGTGAATGTGAGTGGGGTCCATGAAAATAAAAATTAATTCATTTTAAGTGGAAGAAAAACTGTAAGATTTAAATGGGCACAAGAGTGGGGAATAAAAAAATTAAATTGACAATCTCTGTCCCAATATTCTGAGAAAATTGATACTCACAGTAGTATTTACAGTGTCACAGTGGGTTTGGCAAAATACCATCTGATTGAATTAAACTATGCAATGGCTGTGTTTGAGGAGAGAGGGGGAAAAAAGTGCTCAGACCAGTCTGTCTTGTCATACATTATGTCAATATACACGAGACATTAGGACAGAGTTTGAAATAATTACCAATTAATAAAATGGAGATAAATAGGTAAGAAGATAGAGTGCAATATGGATTTAGCATGTGTAGACTGTATCACACAAGCACATAGTCTTTAATCAGAGACATGATTCTTTAAAAAAGAGAATGGGAATGAAATACACCACAGTTACTCAAGTTGCTCTAAAGTGGTTGGCACAGCTCAAGATGGGAAATTATTACTTAAGTGGAAAAAGAGAATGATGACCAGAAAAACTATAAATGGAGAAAAGTAGTAGGTAAAAGAAAGACATCAATGAGTGGTATGGAAAGAAGATGTATGTGGCTAAAGTGAGGATTCGAGTAAGATTTTCTTATGGATTGGTTCTAGGATACTTTTCTATTTATTCAGGATTTTCATTCATTGTCTTGTCACAAGAAGCAGGAATGAGATAATTAGATGTACTGATGACAAAATATGGGGAAGAATTGTCAATAAAGCGAAGAATCATGAATTTCTATATGAAGTATTTTAATAGAATCAGATGGAATTCAATAGTGGAGAGTCACAGTGAGTCACTTAATAACTGAGGCAAAGCATTTCTGCTAGCACATGGTTATTTAGAAAGAAGTGAGAAGCAGAAATACCTGGCTGTATGAGGCAATCACACTGATCTGCTCAGGAACATGAGGCAGTTGTATAAAAGAGAAACGTGACCACCAGCTGTTCTAGTACTAATGCTGTTGATAAAGGCAATGGGAAGCAAACGTTTATCAAAATAGACATGTTTCAGGCAAAAGTGACTAATATTTTTCAGTGAATTTTTAATGAATTTCCACCCAGCTTCAGCAGTGCCACAGTCCTGGATTGTCAACAGTGCTCTCTCTTGGGTTATCTCTCGGCTTCTTCATGATACCTTTAAATGACTTAAGATAAATGGCACATCCAACCTGTACCCAGTGGCAAGCTGATGGCACTTTTTCACTTCCCAAAACACTCTCGGTAGCTTCTTTTTTGATTATGTTTTTGACGGCCATAGTTGCCAAGCCTTTCGTTAGCAAGCACAGGCTGCCAGCTCTGCATCTGGCCAATTTCTACATTTCTTTCTTACCCCTTTTCTGAAGCTTTGTAGCATGAGCTGCTCTGAGCAACTGGACCTGCTTGGAAAGAGCACAATGCCTAACTGGGTTTTTTCATTCCAAAATGTTGGTAATCAAGTACTAATGTGGAAGTGGCTCAAAGATTGACAGGACTTCCAACAGGAAATTTTCAAACTTGCAGCTCAGCTTAATAGGTACATGGGCTTCCTTCATGCCTTTTGATATGAGTATTTCCATAGTGGCTCTTGGAATGTCTGGAGCAGTCTTATCTCAGAAGACAACAGATACTTGGTAGAGGCAGCTTCAGTCCCCACTGGCTTCCTTTTTCTTGCATTTGGCATTCTTGCTATCTGCTTAAAGATAAGCAGAGTATTGTCTCTGAAGAGTCTCTTAGAGTAAAAGCAATCAAAACTCAGGATTGCACTTCCATGAGAAAGATCTCCCCCATCCCAGGGACTTTATACAAGACTGACAATGCATTATAGTTCAGGGCTCAAATGAAAAATACATTGTGGTAGGGGAGAGAGGTGATTGTCTTTTCCTTGAAGAAAAATTCAAACTTTTTTTTTTTTCTTATTTCTTGAACAATATGCAGAGCCACCCTAACTCCTGGTAACTCCTTGTGCTTACCTAGGACCCGAGGGTGGCTTCTCAGGCAGTCTCCAAGGCTGAGTGAGCCTTAGAAACTCCCTGCAAACAGAGGGATCGTCCTCCCACCTCAAAGTCCTTGGATATGTCCCCAAATGCTGTGGCAGCACCTTTACTCCTGGGGCTGATGCTCCTAATCACAGCAGACTCTAAAGCTCTCTGCCTTCCCTCTGAAGGGCTTGAAAGTATTGTCTGGAATTGGTGCGTTATCCACTCTCGAGGGGGTCATCATTAGCTCAGAAGTCAGGCATCTGTTTAATGAGGCTTTGCCTTCATCCTCGCAAAAGCATTTCAACAGGATATTTTGCCAAAGCCTGTTTTGATTTCGTTGAATTGGTTTTAAAATATTTTACCAAAAAATTCCTAGGATTTTTATTGCCTGTAGGCAATAACTCTTCACAAAACATAGATAACACTGATAATATAGAGATATGTTATAATTCATATAATAATATGAATGGCTACTCATAGAACTGACTTTGTAACAGTACCAGTGAAAAGATGTGGCACAATTTGTCAGAGTTGGTCTGTATAGTTCATAGGGAAAATTCATTCTCAACATAAAGAGCAAACATCTTCTTTTGCCTTGAATAAATCAGGCAGCTCCCTACACACATTCGCAGTGTTTTATATTTATTGCCATTACAGTGCTTAGCAGTTTGGGTTCAGTGCAGATCCCTGAGCTTATCTCTAACCTCTGTTTATCTCTCATCTCTGCTAATGCAAAGATTAGTTTCTGTGAACATTGAGATGGATCATCTCTGCAGACTGCTTGCTTCTTGTCGCCAATTCCTTGCTTCACAAAGGCTGAACTTTAGAAATTTTGTTGGCCTTTTTCCATCTTAAGTTCCCTCACTCACAGTCTGTCTTCCTAAAAGATATTTCATGCTCTGTCAGGATCCTGGACAACAGAGCTGCTTTTCTCTCACACTGAAGAGGATCTGCTTGGCTGGCACTGCTCGCTGCCTAGCAGTGGGAGACGATATTGTGTGTCTCACGTATGGAGCTGTCTCCAATTAACCAAACGTCTGTGGTTTCAAAGATAAATGTGGGTGCTGGGAGCCTCGGCTCTATGATATAAGTTTGTGTGCCATCCTGAGAGTCTTGGTTCTGGGCTTAAGGAAAATGTTTTTCTAATTTCTCGTTCTCAGCGGAGTTTCAGTGCTTGTCAAGCAAGAAAAGTGTTTTATCAGCTGTCCTAGTATTTCAGGCATTATTTCTGGCAAAAGTTTCTCACTCTTTTCTCAACAAGAGAGTGAAAAGCTTTACCTTTATAATCACATCTGTATTTTCCAATATTAAGATAATTATATATGCAAAATATCTTTGCCTGTGAGATGAGCATACTTTGCCACTGAACTCCATGCAAATTTGTTCAAGTTTTATGGCCTATTTTCCTGTTAAGCTCTCACATTTTTGCTGTCCAAATCCTCATTAACCAACCATTATTCACATGACAGAGAGATCTTCATGTTTCAGCTAACTGAACCAATCTACAGATTTACTGAGGTAAGGACACACAGCCTTACAGATTTCTGTGTGGATTATCATACACCTCTCTGTGTAACAAAAGGCTATATCTAAGCACACATACGCATTATCAAGCTGTGGAAAAGTGGGTCAGGATAATCATGCAGGACAGGGACAAACTGATGCATCAGTCAGATATTTAGCATTCAGCAAGGAGGTGTATTTTCCCTTTATTTTGTTACACAAGGACTCTGACGTCCCTTGGTAAAATTGCATTTATCCTGCAGGATAACTTTTCCTTCATTTGGGAATCTGAACTCATTGCTTCACCTACTGATCCTTTCGATGCACTTCTTGCTTAGTACACCTTTGTCTGGCCCTGCAGGTACCTTCCTCTTCTTTTCTGTCCAGCCCTCTGCTGCAGGAGTGGAGTCAGAGAACGGCCAAAGGCTCACGCCACTGCTGCCTCTGCATCCTGCTGAGGGCAGGATCAAGATTAAGAGTGTAAATGGGGGCAGCTGAGCTATGGCCATATTTCCCCCTTTTGTACTTCATATAGGACAAAGAGGGTGCCTGTAATGGACAGCTGAGTATTAGAGCATCTCAAATTTCATTCATTAAATATTTCCTCATATATATCTGCAGTCTTCAGCACCATTGCTGAGGTGTTTTTGAAAGAACATAGCACAGCTTTCTGTAGATTGGTAAATTAACATTGAACGACAGGATCATACAGAGGGCAATGCCAAAAAGCTAGATGAGAAGAGCTATACACAGTTGAGTAAGGAATTCATAATATTCCACTGAAGACACCATATGTCCTTCCAATAGCTAGTCATCTTTAATAAAAGAATTTAAAGCAAAACTTGTTCTCAATGTTAGTCTGTAGTCCAGATTTAGTAAGAACCTTCATTTTGGGAAACAGCATTTTTTAAAACATCCAGAAGAGGAAGGAAAGTAATACAGTGCTATTATAAAAACTAACAATAACAGGAGCTAAGAAAAAATTCTTAATTATTAATTTTGTCCTAGGAGCAGTTCTTATGAAGTGTTAATAATTTCTTTGCGCTAAAGAGGGGACTAAGAAAAAATGTCGCGTGTGTAGCTGCACATGGAATATCAAAAATTATTTTACCTTTTTCATTTCAAAATACCAGATTCATCAAACCGAAATCTTTTTCCAGAAGTGTTTTAATTGCAACATTTTTCCCTTGGACTTGGGATTAAATTTTTGATCCAAATGAGAGAGACAAGCAGAAACTATTCCCCAAGTGACTGTTGAACTGGGACGTGGAAGCCACAGGTGCAAGTTTCTGTCTGTATCAGACAGAAGGAATTTCACTGCAGAGCAAGTATTTCATTTCACATGAGTGCCTCCAGTATTGCTATTCTGAGAATAGCTCTTTTCTTATGTTCTACTCAAGGAAAAAAAAATGTTTCAAAGTGTCTTGTTCTTTTTCAATATGGAATGAACACAAATTTCAAAATCTCCCACTTCTTTTTTTTTCCTGAACTTGAATTCTCATTTTTCAACTAGCTCTACAATCACATGGTCCCTCTTATATTTTACTGCCAATCTTACACATGTCATAAACAGAGTCTCCAGCTACAGAATGAATTATTTATATGAAGGGAGTGAATCCCAGAACGTTGCAAGTTTCCTGCATGAATACTTTTGTGCCTCTCGTTTGTCACACACTTCATCCCATATTTGGCTGTTGTCAGATTGAGAGCAAAGGCCGCGAGTTGCTGCCCCAATAGGAGCATCTTCTCTTCCCCTTTATTTTCAGAGCCCAGAGGATGTAAAAATATGACACTGCTATACGAGGAGTGCTTTAATACCCCCTTTGTGTCTGCCTTGTCCCTGTGCTTGAAGGGAAGTAGGGAAGATGGAAAGATTTGTTCATTCTTAATGGCTTTGCTCATGGGTAGGGTAAGTTCTGGCACATCATCCACATCTGCCTGAACATCATGCTATGGTTTGTACAGGTGCTGTGTGGGCACAGAGACAGTAAATGTAATAATAAAAATACATTTTCCACAATTTCCACAAATTATTAAATGGGAAGAATTTTTTACAATTTTAATAACATTTTACTATTTGTTATTTAAAGTCTTTTTTATGTCTAGTCCTATAAAATTACCTGTCTTAGCACTCAGAGTGCTCATGAGGTGTGTGACTTGCAGCAGACCCCAAGGTGTCCATTTTTCATTGCACTGAAAGACCATATATCTGAATTCTCCCTTTTGAATTGGAGGATTCTCCTCCAAAACTGCAAGTCTGGAAGAGTCTGTAGAGCACAGGAAAACCTATGAGCTATGAAAAATTTCCTAATGAAAAGCAGGGGACCTGCAGAAAACAATCTTGGCAGATAAATACCAATTATGGAGAGTACCTCCTTTCAACAACACCAGGAACAAAGCAATACAAATTACACACGGAAGAGAAATAAATCTAACTTTAACTAGATCGGAAGTGCGTGTCTGTAATAATGAGTTTCTCAGATGCTGCTGCCCCTTATGTTCTACCCCTGCTCCTGCCCAGCTCCAGGATGTGGCTCCAGGTTTTAGATGTGTTTCACCAGGAGCACCACAACCTGTTGCCTGCAATGGCCCTGGTGCATCTCTAGAAGGCTTTGAGTGCTTTTTCTGCCTTAACTGACAGGAGCAAAGCCTTCTGGGATAATTAGTGCTGCTTCAATTGGACAGGTAGCGGATGGGAAATAAACAGGTTCAAGAGCTCAAGGGACATCCGTGTTGCTCTAGGCAGGGAGGCAGTGGAAAATAAATATAGCTAAGCAGTTGGAAAAATATTTATTTATTTATGCTCCTTTCCTTTTGAGATGTGAGATGAGGACCAGCCCCAATATGAACTCATTTTTTTCCTAAGCAGTCACCAACTCTCTCCAGCCCTTGAAAATCGCATTCCACATAAGTCTGTGGCTAGCTACAGTGATGACCCATTTGGAAATGTTTTTCCTTATTGTTAACTGTGAAAGGAGATAATTTGTTACATAAATAATGAATTAGATGTGTATTAATTTAGAACTGCTTGTCTGAATGGTTTGCAAAGCATCTGTGTGATTTTAGGCAGTCATATGCTGTCAATTAACAACTTATTCTAAGCCAAATCTGTGTAAGCTTATTAAGTGTATCACACAGTGTGGAATTTCTTCATAGGTTTTACTAATTCTGCCTGTATACTATTGGCTGCATAGTAGTTTTAAACTGCTAAAGATTAGTAAAAATCCCAGTTAAATTACTGACGGGCAGAGGGAACTTCCAGTTGCATTCCAGCTATTAATCTGCTAGTGATACTTTTCATGTTGTTGAGAAGTTGGGAGACCTCATTAGACTCCCCAGTTTTTCTTTATGGAAAACTTATACAAGTCCAGAAAGGCAACATTAAAACTGAATATTCATAATACATTACCAATATTTTATTCAATCAAGGGAGGGAGCTTTTAAGTTCATAGTTTCAGAAGCAGCATGGCTTATACTTACAAGTCTGATTGCTATCTGTCTTTCCAAAAGCAATATGCCCCAAAATTTCAAAGGACTGATCTTGTGTCCTTGCAGGATTTGGAAATATCTGAGACAACTAATTATAAAAAAAAATATGCTCAGAAGAGATTAATTGAAACCTTTGACAAGTTCCTTTTATTTTTTAAGTGTACCATATATAAAAACAGTAATTCCACATTTTTGATCATTCTGATCTCATTGGATCATAACCAGACCTTTAATAAATCTTGAGGGGCTGCCTCTGAACAGTACAATCATTCAAAGGCTCTCATAACAATGCAAGTTTTCTCCACACAATATTTCAAAAAGGATAGAAAAAGGATAGTCCTAAACCTGCTATTAGTATTTGCAATATACACCACTGTATAGTTTGGACTGAAGTACACAAGGATGATCATATCCAGTTTTCTTGAAAAATGTTCCTTCTCTAACAATGTGGTCATTGCTTCAAAAAAAAAAAAAAAGAAAAAAAATTAGAAAAGAAAGAAAACCACCCCAAAAAAAAAAAACCAAACAAACAAAAAAAACAACCCACAAGCTTTTATGAAAAGTTCAGGGCACTTTTTTTCCACAAAACTTTAGCCACAATCTCCCAAGCATATAGAGCTTTAAGCATTTTCACAGGAAGAGTTGCTCTACACTTGCTGTGTATCAAGTCCTTAATAAAATCACTTCTATTGAAACTTGTTCCACTAGATAAATTATGCAGAAGCTTGGCTTGAGTCAAGCAAAACTCAAGTGTATCAAGCCTGTGTATTTCTGTGTTTTTCAGTGTAATGGCTCTCCACCTTCTCATTCACATTATGTGGGCACCTGACTCACAGCTAAGCAGGAGAGTGAACAATTCTGTGTCAGTGCTAGGAAATGTGTCCTACTGTAAAGAAATTTTAGATATTTCCCTATTAACAATGCTCTTTACCAGTGCTTTGGGATATCTGCTTCTCCCCCCAGTGGAAGGAAGCTCTGCCTTCCATTCAACACGGTGAGAATATACTCAGTCCTGACTGCTTTACTCTTCTTCATCTTGATGCTCTTTATTTTCTCCATTCCTTCTCTTCTCCATCTGGGGTTTTTCTTCCATTTCGTATCCAGCTCCATTTCTCTCTCCCGTCTATCAGCTCCTTCAGAGGCAAATTTTTTTCAGATATGGAATTCAGTATTTCTCCTGTCCAGACACATGGAAAAAATATTCCTCTCCAACAAATAGATTTTTTTTTTCCTTTAATAGAGTAGGAAAACCTGCAGAAAAGTTTAACCAAAATGTCTTTGGGATGCAGCTGCTTGCAGACAAATTTAATCAACAATGAGTTTCAGTGCAACCTCTCTCTGATCCCTTCCTTCGTAGAGTAATTCAATTGCAGTTAAGTGGGCAAAATTGCTGTTAACCTGATAGAAGAGTAAACAGAACTGCCGTAAACCTGAGAGGCAACACTTTTTAAACCTGATAAAAGTATTTCCTTGTGCAGAAAATGTTTTGCACAATGTTTCCCTTGGAATGAGATGACATTGACACCAAGAGCTTAGAGCAAGACAGGTGTTTATACATAGAGTGGTGAACATGTCGTTACATTATACAGATCTCAGTTCAAGACTTCAGTGGCTATCACCTGATCTATCAGAGTCAGACCAGGATTAAACTTTCCTAACAGCAGATTATTTCATTAATAATCAGCAGATAATTTTCTGTAACAAAGCCTTCTGAACCTTCTGCTGAACCATTTGGCCATTCACAGAGGTACAGAGAAAAGGTAGTGCACCAAATTAATAGCTTGAGTTTGCTTCATTTAATTGTAAACAAAAGTAGCATCATATTAGATAGTATGTAGATACTTCATGTATGTTAGGAAAAATCACAAAGATTCAACCTGACTTTTTCAGGTCAAAGTCCTTCTTAACTAAATTGAGCTGCTCTTATATTGCATTTCTTCCTTTCTGCATCCTTTTTCCAGTTTGCCTTTTCTGCCTCTCCATACCTCTACCTGTGTAGTATAACCACATACTCTACTTCTCCCCTCAAACAGGCAAATTCTGATTCCTCAGCTAAGTTTCTCTAGTAAGCCAAGCAGACAGTAAAATTAATAACATTTTCATAGCATTTCTTTTTAATCCATTCTATTGCTTAATTTGCTTATGTGATTCTGCAGCTGAAGAAAAGGGATAAAATGTCAGACTATTGTACAGATCCAAACCAGCCCCTTTGAACTCTGATTTTACAGCAGAAGCATCAAAGAAGAATTGCTACTCCAAGGCTTTTTATCAATAGAAACTCTTAGAAAGAAATGATAAAAGAACATATTCGCATTTTTACCTCAATTTCCCATTCTGACTTCAGGAAGCTCCTGTTGAATTTGATGTTGTAGGATTAAGCCTTTGGGCCCAGATCCTCAAAGGTACTTAAATGCTGCAAAGCTAACTTTTATTCCCCCCTGTGACCTCATGGATTTCTCACCCTAAATACAACTTCCCAGGCAATGAATAGTGAGAACGATTTTATCTTACTTAAAAAAAAAAAAAAAAATCAGAAATCAGCAGAGCAAGGACCTGCTTAAATCAGCCATGTCTGAAGAGCAGGCAAGTGGGACTAGACATAGTCACCTGCCTCTGCAGTGGCTCAAAGTGACTTAAGTACCATTCACCTCTACCTACATTCTGGTTATTTTGGTGTGTAAGTGCTGGTTGATGGCTGTACATATGTAAGGTTGACATGCCGAATCTGACTCCTAAGCAAACTGTAAGTAAAAAGGTATAATGGAACAGGATGGGAAGAAATGGAATGGAATGGAATGGAATAGAATAGAATAGAATAGAATATTGCCATTTGGAAGGGACCTACAATGATCATCTAGTCAAACTGCCTGCCCAGGGCCAATTCACCTGGGTGATCTGATGCAGATATGTTGATTTTAGAGCCAGTTTACTCAGTTGTTACATGTCTGTCCACAGAGTTGCACTGTTCATTGCAGACCAACCAGGCCTCCTGTTGAGGCCCTCCCACCATCTATAAATTAGGATTGCAACTCAACAGATTAGAGTCCTCATTTGACAGGTAGGAAGGTGACACTCAAGCCCTTGACTTGGAGATTAGGCTTAGATCTAATCTAAAACCCAATTTTGGGCTCAGGCAGGGATCTCAGCCACTGTTAACTCTCAGGCTGACCTCAGCATTTAGGCTGCATAGTGTGTGGCCTCTGGTCAGCCAACTACAGAATTTAAACATCCATCCTACCCATTGCTAGCTTGGCAGAGATTTTGAGCACTTCAATAGGGTGTGCCTGTGTATAGGGATGCTGAAGGGGACATGGGTCTCACTTTCATTCACCTGGAGATCCTGTTTTCTGTTCCCAGTCTGCTGTAATAATTCAAGGGCAGGACACTCTTGCCTTGAGTGTGGACACATCATCGAGATGGGGGCTGTGGGTTACCATCATCAGGTGGCTCTAATCTCCTTGCTGGGGTAGGGCAGGGCATCAGCCCTCTCACCTGCTCTTGCAGAGCACTTGCTTCTCCTGCTCCCTGGTGTGAGACAAGAAATAGTGGAGCCAAGTAGTATTGCAGCTGCAGGGGGATAAAGGATTTCCAGCTGTATCTAACCTGCTGCTGCCTCAGATTCCCTCCCCAGCTGCATTTGTCAGGCCCACCATCTTTCACTGTGCTCCATCACCTCTCACCCTTCTCTGTTGCTCCATTTTTATGGAAATTCATTTGTAAAAGGAAGACAGTTATATTTATAATGTAGAGCATGCTGGAATACTTAATCTTTCACTTCATTTTTTTTCAAGTGTGCCTTACTCAGATGTGGACTGATAAGATGACAAGTGCTAAAACAATCTGTGAAATGATGCATGGACTTTTAGGCAAATTAATAAGTGCCTTGGAGCAAAGATATATATAATCACAGAAAAACCTGACTCTTTTCATAGGAGATATATCCTTGAAATACTGTTTTATCTGGTTAATTAGAGTTAGGGGGTGGAAACACTGGCTTTCCCAAGATTAAAGAGAAAACTTAAAATATTCAGATGGGAATTTGTTTTATATAATATACTACATACACACTTAAATATGAAAGTTTGATCCTTTAATATTTAACCAATGGACAGTCCACCGAGACATCTCTTTCATTTCCACTGGGGTCCTGGTACAAGCACCAGCTAGTTTTAATAGACATCACACATTTTTAAAAAAATAGGTGCAGTTAAGACACAGTTCAGCTAAGAGCCATGGGGCACAATATGTTGCGTGGGTCAAAAGCGCACGTCCTAAAGGAACTAGTGAACTAGAACAGTGTCTTTGTTATTAATCCGGAAATTGCATTTTTAGAACATATATTGCTGACTATATAAGTCTCTCTTTTTTTTTTCTTCCAGTAATTTCTTTTTTCACGTGAACAGAGCAATCATCTCTCTTTGTTCCTTGTAAAGATCTTTTAACTTTCCTGTTCCAGCTAGACAGTAATAATTCCTTATGCATCTTAACATTTATGTTTATGCAGGCTACAAATGTTCATGCTCATACTCATACCAGACATCTTTAATACGCACTTCCATCTGCCAGCGACCTGCCCGTGACCTTCTTCAGAAAGGCAAGGTAACTTGGCTAGCTCTATTTCTGGTCCTTCTGAAAAAGGATTGTCAGGTCAAATTGTCACAGTTTAAGTGTGATGTCTGATATTGACTGCTGTCCAGCAGGGACTGTAAGCGCCACGTCTCCCACTTCATTCAGGACCTTACTATTGACTTGCACTGTCGTCTTAAGGTTAGTCTTTTATCTCCTATGCTTCCAGGCAAAGAAATAAGTGGTGCTGGAGCAAATTGCTGTACCGCAGCCCAGGGACGCTGCTCTTGTGGAGCAAGTGGCTGTATGATTTCAATGCCCACAAATTAGATGACCACTGCACAGTGTGTCAGAGACAGCTGTAATTACTATTCCCGCAAGTTTCTGCAGCTCAATTTTAAGTAAAATAACTTTTCCAGTATACCTATTTCTCTGTGTGTGCATGCGTATAATTTGGACAATATGGGACAACTTCTTTAAAAGAGGAGTCCTTGTACAATGACGCAAGAAAGTAAGGGAGATGCTAAAAATCAAGCAAAGAAACAAAAAAAAATTAAAAATACACTGTTTTGAATATACATTTTTAACTGTATGTTATTGCTAAAATATTATTATTTCACCTTTTTCTTCTCCTTTCCACCCTGCAGGCTTGTCAAACCACTTTCCTAACACCCGTATTTGTGCTTGCCAGTCCTTTCCCACAGCAGTGCATGTCTTCATGGTTATTTCACATCCAACTCTAATTTTTTTACATAAAAACTAAATGTGGCACATTAGCAGCTTTGAATTAGTCTTTTCAATAGAGTAGGAACTTGATGGAGCTTGCAGGTGCAGAGGATCTCTACTGGTTACTGGCCAGAGTCACTAGCAAAAGGGCAGAGAGCAAAAATATCTTTACATTCCTATCTTCCTCCTTTTCAATTTAATGGATTGTCTATGTAAATAAATCAGTTGGATTTAAAAACTGAGTGTTTCAAGAATTATAGAATTCACTTTGATCTGATCTTTGAAGTAATTTAGTTTAACAATGAAATACCAGACTCTTCAAAATATGCAAGTTATTTCTAATTCATAAATGTCTTGCAAGTAGACTTCATTTGAAAAACAGTTTGTAAATCGGCTGCATTGCTATTTCTATTGCATTTAATTGGAATGATTGTTATCTGGGTTGCAGATATAGCTTCAATTTAAATGGGGGGCATTGCACCATCTGGTGTATTTTATCCCAGGATAAAACCATATTATTTTATTTTTCCTGTCCACTTTCCAGGTTTTTCACTTGGATTATTTCATAGTTGATATTTTCTCTCCTTTCCTTCTCTCGACACGAAACTGTACCCAGCCTTGAGGAAATCTTCACTGAAACAAATATATCAGCTGTGAGGTTTTTTTAATCTAGATTTTAGCAAAAGAAAAGTTGAAAACTCCTGCCTCATTCCACAAATGAAAACTTTGTTCAGTGTTGGCTTAGAATAGCTCAGTCTTGTTCAAAGAGATTAGCAACAATGGGTTTTCAGTTTTTACAATGTTAATCCATGATTAATCTAAACATATTTTAATGCTCCTTGAAACACAGTATTATTTTCCTAATCCCAAATTTGCCTCATTGATTCCATCCTTGCTTATTTTTTGCACAACAGTGCAACTTATACAAGACTGTAGCTAAAGTTTTTATAGTAAAATCAGAAATATTATTATTATTATTATTATTATTATTATTACACTGAATGTAGCCATGAGTCGGTATGATAGATAATACTCTTTCCAGCCCTTCAAATGACCATCACCCCGAAAAAACACTGACTGATGAAGTGTTGTTGTGGTAATTTTCTACTTACTTGGGATTCTTGAGTGTTTACAGATGCTGTACATATGCCATTTCATATTACTGAGAAGAAAAACAGTTAATAAGATGTCATTAGATACTTGTTAAAAATTTTGCTCACTAATATGCCATGTGTCAAAAAGGAGAACAAGATTTCAGAGTGATAAGGAGATTTTCTTGGATTTTGAATTATACCAGGGTATATCCAAGAACACTGTTTGTTAATATGAAGCCTATTTGCTGTTTCTGAGTAGACCTCACTATCTGAAACAGTAATGGAAAAGGGTGTGATAGTCACAAAATATGCCTTCAGGCTCACAAAGTATCTCTAAAAATAAAATGTTTTCCCTTTTTTTTTTTTTTTACAATAAAGACCTATATAAAATAACAAAGGTAAGTTAATGCTGAGGGTTTATTCATGACTCCTGTTTAAAATTTAAAAAGTTCAAATGCATTTGTTAAATGTTTCCTATGGTTGATGCCTCATAATGTCTGCAACATCCACCAAAACGACTGTGAGGGTCAGGACATAGGCATTATTTAGTCTCTGTTTTTAATGTGCAGGTTGTAAGCAAGGTCAACCTCATGAAAAGAGCTGAAAGTTTCAGAGATTTTGCTTTGCATTAAATTGGCAGTGACCCTCAGTAAAAACTAATCATGTTCTTGTCTGTTAATGTTCCCACTTCGAGACTGCACTCCTTTCCAGACTGCACTCCTTTGCCATAAGTAATCTTTATTACTGCTAAAGGCTTTATACTCCCCAACAATATTTAGGGAACCCAAAACATATTTTTTAACCTTTCTATGTAAACGTAATACCCATCCTACCCACCACTGCTCCTCCAGGGACTGTACAGGTTGTTTTAGCAGGCAAGAAGTTTTGCAGGCAGGATACTTTGGCGAATTGCTGTCCTCCAAAGGTTGGGTACAGCCGTGCTACGTGTAGCCCCAGATGGCTCTCCGGTGGCATGGTCAGATGGACAGGAAGGAGCTCCTGGCTTGGGGGTGACTGGAGCAGGCAGCTGCCCAGACTGCCCTGCCATTTCTCATGACAAGGAGTGGCAGCATCCACACACTCCATCCAGTCTGGCACTAGTTTGCTTCCTGTCAGAGTCTGGTACCTCTGGCTGACGTTCCCCTCCTTCTCCCATGAGGGATGTCAGAGTTGTCACACCACAACAAAACATCCAGTGACACTTGAGTTAGGACATCCGATAGGAAAAAATAAAATGCTACCTACGTGGAGAAATACCCCATCTCGCACTGGTGAGGACTCCTAGCTTGCCGAGGGACTTTCTACACAGGTGAACGAGGACACCTCTGTGGTTGCCCATTATCTGTGGGCAACATTAGGGCCCCTTCCGAATTTGTTTGCTCTCTAGCAACATCTGCATGTATTCAGGGAGAGGAATAACCCTCAGGGAGCTGTAACACCCTCCCCCAAGGCTAGCAGCAGTTGTGGGAAGACTCTGGAGTTTCTATTCCCTGCAGGAAGAGGGAGGATGGGGGTGCAAACCAAACAGCAATGAGCCAGGCTGAGCCCGGGCAGATGGGTCTTCTCTTTATCTGTCCAGAGCACCCATGCTCACTCCCAGTTATCCCAGTAAACACATCAGCCTTCCAGTAGTTAGAAGAGAAATTCCAGCTGAGAGTTTTTGGACCTGATCAAATTAAATTTGAGGGTGTAAGAGGTTCAGAGGTTTTAGAACTAGAATACATTATTTACAACAAGAAGTATTTATTATTCAAGCCATTCTATCAATGCTAAAAGAATATTTAATAGCTAATGTATTAAATCCATATTTTATGAATAGTCAGATAATTTTTATTTCTTTTTTCATTTTGTCGTCTTGTTTAAGTGCTGTGCTGAGAAATAGCTTATTAAGTTCATGTCAGAAATAAGTGTTCTATTTTTTCTTCACAGATCAGAAATATATCAAAATAAAAATGAATAAATAATATTTTTCATATCTTAACACTCTTATTCTTGAAACTCAATGTAGTGTTTGTGCAAATTAAAAGTTAAAATGTGTTTAATATTTAATTACTTCATTCAAAGTTCACATCTTATATGGCCATTGAGAAGGTAAAAATCTATTCCACTCTAATATCAGCTGTAAATGTGAGCAGAAGAACTGCCAGTATTATGAAATTCAGAAAAACGTTGATAAATCTCTGAATGTTAAAATCTTTGCTGTCCTGAAAAGAAGTAACAACTATTTCACATATCAAAAGAACCTTGTAGGAGATTATAAATCACAGAAGTGCAAAATAGAAATGGAGTGCAATAAGCTTAAATTATAAGCAGGATATGCTTTTATAAAATGCTTTATGCAATGTGGAAAACAATTCACAGAAACATAGAATGGTTTGGGTTGGAAGAGACCTAAAAGATCATCTAATTCCAACCTCCCTGCCATGGGCAGGAACACCTTTCACTAGACCAGGTTACTCAGAGCCACATCCAGCCTGGCCTTCAACACTTCCAGTGATGGGGCAGCCACAGCTTCTCTGTGCAAGCTGTTCCAGTGTCTCTACTCTCACAGTAAAGTATTTCTTCCTAATACCTCATCTAAACCTACCCTCCTTCATCTTAAGTGCTCCTTGTTCCATCCCTATATGCCCATTTTCAAAAGTCCCTCTCCAGCCTTCATGTCAGCCCCCTTTGTGTACTGGAAGGTGCTCTAAGCTCTTCTCGGAACATTTTCTTCTCCAGATTGGATGTCCCCAATTCTCTCAGACAGTAAGAACTGTGGCCACAATATTTTCCTGTTTCTGTATAATTCAGCATCTTTCTATTTGTTTGTTTCTTTTTATGCTCTCTTACACTTGTTTTCTCATTTTTTTAATTTGATTTATTTGGCTCAGCACTTTCAATTTTCAATTTCTTTTTTGGCTTAGTGTCTGAAAAATTTGCAACTGTAGTCTCTTTAGAAGGTAGTTTCTTCTGAAACAGACAGGATGCAGCTTGTCCTGTCAAGTGGAACTAAAGTTTATTAAATATGTTGTATATATAATGTGTGTAATATAAGATCAGGCTCTCTTTGCTGTTGCAACAAATAGTGCTAAATGCTGACTTATTCCAGGAATCATTTTATTAAAAGTTTTCAGCCTGACTGAGAGTGATGGTTCAAGGATTTAGCAAGTTTATGGTCAGTTTATTCCGTGAGTACCATTAACTGTGTTCTGTTAAAGAGTGCAAGAGGGCTGTCAAAAGGATAGAAAATAATTGTTCTTGCTTTCTGTACTCTGGGGACCCTCTGGAGGGAGGAGAACTGCACCCTTCCTGGACCCAGGAAACATGAAATGCTTCCAGGACATAAGGGGGAGCATGACATGGAAGTCTGCAAAAGGAGAAAGGATTTGGCACAAGGAGGCAGCCTGTGTTCAGAAGAAAGCAGAGCTCCCTCTGGCATTATGGAAAGGAAAATACTTTCCTAAGCAAGGGGTTTGATCAAACTAAGGGCCATTGACTGTTCCTGGTCTGAAAGGTGAGTGAGAGGGACACCTTGCCCTGTAAGGGTACAACAGGCAGAAAAAAAGGAATTCAGAGGTTTGTGTTCTAAACTTCGTTAATATGGATTACCTGACAGATCTGTGATCTCCCTATATGAAGAATTCTGTTATTCTAGTTAAGCAAATTTGTTCTCTGATAAAATCTATCTTTAGAGCCAGGGAGACATTCAGTGTCCCGGGATGACGCATTGAGAAAAGGGAGAGCTTTCCCACACTCTGGCCAGTTCAAGGTTGAGCATGTGTAATTCTGTGTTTATTCTCTGTGAATGGTTTGCCTGCAGTTAAACATGAATGTAATTTTGCACCTTATACACTTCTGAAGAAACAAAATTTGGACAGCAGCATGTCTGACGTGTCTGTGACAATCTGTATGGCTTGAGCTATAGCAGAGCTTGTGGTGGAAAAAGGTGACAGGAGTGATGTACTCAAGTCTGGTAAACTATGTTATTTATCATTTTTTTAATAAGTTTATGTAGATTACAGAAAAAAGGATGACTGTTGCTCATTTAGACTGTCACAGCAATTACTTTTACTCATCCACCCACCTGCATAAAACCAGCAAAATTTATCTGATGTTATTTGCATCAGACCCCCAAATTACACCGTGCTTCAGACCTGAAGATGCTGAACAAACTCGAGATTAAACTGGAGGAAGATACAGGATCCCACTTCATTCTTAAGCCCACTTTGTGAATGACTAGTTACAAGTACATAAGAAAGCTCTGTCCATGGGGAGGACACAGCCTTGGGCAAACATAGTCATATTTGGGGTTCTGGTTACTTTCTGCTTATATTAAAATGCACCACATTATTAGGTTGCTCCAAAGTTAACCAAGTTATTGATTTTACCCTATTTTACCAAGCCATAAGACTCAGTATCACCCGTAAATTTTACATATGCATCTTACATGATTTTCTTAGTAGATTTTCTTCCACAAAGTTGATTGAACTGCATGGCTCACACAGAGCTGAAGAATCAACCTAGAGTCAGTAGTCCTTCATACTTCCATAAACATATTATCAAAAAGCAAACCTGTAATGTGGAAGAATACATGCTCATAGTCTCGTACTAACAGCTCTTACTGAAACATTATGGTGCATCAATGCTGGTGCTTTTATCAATTGGATTTGTTCTCTCTTCAAAAAAACCACCAGAACTCAACTCTAATATTTTCAGGAAAATTTACACCCACAAGGAGGATTTTTAGCAACTTCAGTTCTGTTCTTTGACTCCATGTGCCCAAGGTTCAGCATATCACCACCAGGATGATCAGTCTGATCCCTGGCTTCAGTGGCTCTTTATCAGAGCATTGTGGGACTAGGTGCATTGTCCTGGTGGCCACCACAGCTTCAGAAATCCCCCAGATGTCTCTCCATCACACCTCTGTGCACCTGCAGAACGCTCTGCCTTGTGTCCCTGCTAGACAAGCAGCATGAAGGGCATATAGTAATTCGTAATTTTCTTATTTATATTTGCTGTTATTTAGATTCATGCTTACTGCTTATTTTACTCTTTTTTTTATACCAGAAGTACCATATTAAGGGTTACTTTAGTTTATTTATTGCCTTTCTGCATAAAGTAATTGCAGAAAACCTTCCTGAATTCTATAAGAAAAAATAACAATCCAATATTTGCTAGTACACGCTATTTCTAATATAGGCCACTCAGTGCAGTGTGTAACGGGTGATAAAATGTCATTTGATTCTGCATTTCTGAGGTTTTTCAATCTGCAAGTTAAGTCATTTGTCCTTTCTGACCGTTGCCATGAAGAGGATACATACACCTTTCCTGTGTTTCTTTCATGAGACATGTCAGAACAGGGGATGATTGGTATAAAGTTGCCCTCCCAATTTCAGCAGGCCGTAGACAAAATGTTTTCCATCCAGAGCACTGAAGTTATGTTTAAGGTTGCTATTGTTTGTTACTTTTCACCAGTGGAAATACATTTGTTTGTATTTGTGCACATTTGTGATTACCAGTAGGTATCCTTCTCTCTGCTGTTACAGGATGTTTTTCTGCAATATTTTTCATAATCTCAATGAGTCAATGCTGTTGAAATCAGAGACAAAAAGCATATCCTTTCTTTGAAAAGTACCTTTTCCTATGTTATTTACTCTGTAGTTTTCATTTAATTGAATAGAGTTTCCTCATATATTTTTCTAGGCTTGAAAAGCATCTTTCTACCTTTCTACTTTTTATGCCTTGAACTGATGATGCATTCAAAATAGTAACTAAGTTATGTAAGTTCTTATCATTTCAGTTGATTCATTTGTTCAACATAGACCAATTTAACTGCTATCAGTGTATTTCAAGAATTTATATTAAAGTCAGGCACAAATATTTCTAAAAAACCTGACATTTTACAAACCTGCATGCTTCAAGTCTTACAAAGAAAATTACAAAACCATCACAAACACTATTAGAAAATACTTTGCTATAGATTTGTACTACTTTGTTAACTCCTAAACATTCTGTGGACCGTGTTCAGCAATAAATAACTACTGAGACTATCTGTTCTTTTTCAACTGAAATCATGTAGAATTCTAATTTCAAGAAGTGCATTTGCCTGTGTTAGATTAGTATAAAAACCAAGCAGTGCATGACTAGCATTCTGAAAGACGCTGATAATAGTGGCTCCAGTATAATACACCCATCACGTGATGTCCAAAACATAGTCATTCACAAACTACATGTCTAGGATTTGGCTATTGTGTTCAGACTACAGCTGCACATCCCCTCAGAACAACGTAAGGCTCATAGAGAATGAGAGATCTCCTCCTTCATTTTGCCAGTTTATCAACCAGAGGATGTTATTTTGCCCTGAAACATATTTACTGCATTTGCCGCAGGTTCTGCTGAACTCGATGACAATTATATCTGCAAGTGAAGGAACAGACTGTTCCCACAGATTTATGAATCATGATGGAAAGAAATGAGCAGACTTTGCTACAATTGCCAGCTCTTATACCTAGACCAGAGCAAAAGCCTTGTCACCAAGAAATGCTGCTGCTGGGACAATAAAAAGGATGATGCATGAGACTGCAGGGCATTGCAGCATTTTGCAGTCTGTAAGTAATTCAAAAGGATGTTGAACAATATCCACAAGAGATAAATATCTTAAAGACAGATTCAAAAAATTTTCAGCCAAGAATTCCACAAGAATTAGCTGAAAGGCCCTGCTGGCTGATTCTAATCTCCGGTACAGCTTGCAATAGCAGAAAGACTTCAGATGCCTAGAGAGCATTAATTTTGTAAAAGCTCTCAATAGAAGGGCAAGCAGATGACCTGCATAACTAAAGAGCAGTGATCCTGGTATTAATCCAGGATAGATTAATGAAAAAGTCATGTAGGATTTACATCCTGAAGTATTAAAGGATATATTAATACTACCACCAGTCACCAGAGCATATTGGAAAGTAAATCTTGTAAAAAAAAAATTACCTGATTATTTTAAGATAATGAATCACACACTAGTTTCAAAAATTTGGGAATCACCTACAGCAGAAGATATTTCTAGTGGGGTCCATATTTATCCTAATACTAGTCAACATTTTAACCAAATCTGTAGCTGTCACTGATCCAGCTGAATAGCATATGAAACTGAGACAAGGGCGTGCCAGATATCCTGCCAAATTCTAAACCAGTTAGTCAGTCACCTGCTACCAATACAGGCTGGGGGATCAAGGAATTGAGAGCAGCCCTGCAGAGATCTTGGGAGTACTGGTGGATGAAAATCTGGTCACGAGCCAACAGTGTGTATTTGCAGCCCAGGAAGCCAACCACATCCTGGGCTGCATCAAAGGAAGCATGGCCAGCAGGTCAAGGGAGGTGATCATTCCCTGCTACTGTGCCCCACCTTTACTGCCTCCAGGTGTGGAGTCCTCAGCACAGGAAAGCCAGGGATGCTTAGAGCATGTCCAGAGGAGGTCATGAATATGATCAAAGGGCTGGAGCACCTCTCCTGTGAAGACAGGCTGAGAGAGCTGGGGCTGTTCATCCTGGAGAAGGCTCCCGGGAGACCTTAGAGTGTTGTAGAATCCCATCTGTCACCAGTTGTTGCAGAAACCCATTTAAGGGAAACTCATTGAAGAGACAGACTCATTTAAGAGTAACTCGTTTAGGAGAAACTTGTCTAGGAGTAAACTCATTTAAGAGAAGGACCGTGACTTATTTCCGCAACGATGAGGGGAGAAAAGCAGTCAACGATCAATATGATCAATAAGCAAGCTTCAATCTGTTTATTTTTCAGGTTCTCAGCCTTAAGTACATTTTTTCCAGCAGCTAGCAGGTCTACATGTCATAATGTCATTGGTTAGTAAAACTACTTGCCACACTATTGTTGGTTAGTTGTACACAGCTACATCATCTTATTCCTGCCTGCTCGTGGTCCCCATAATCTGATGTTCTGTATTCTTTTGACCACAATTCCTCTTTCATAAACTTCGGTACTTTCTGGACCATCAAGGACATTGTCCTTGCAGTCTATCTTCAAGGTTTTGCCTTCTGCTCGCACAATGCCCATTCTGTGCTCTGCAGGAGCAAATCCTGCAGAGGCAGAGCCTCCAGCATCCCGTGGCCCTGCCCTTTGAGCCATATTTCAACAATCTTTTTGCTCGCACACAATGCCTACTCTGTATCCTGCAACATTAGAGCACCTTCCAGCACCTAACAGGGGCCTACAGGAAAGCCAAGGACAAAATGTTGAACAGGGTCTGTTGCAAAACAAAATGGGTAATAGTTTACAAAATAACTTCCATTTAGAATATATATAAAGAAGACTTTTTTCACAGTGATGGCGGAAAAACACTGGAACTAGTTGCTCAGAGAGGTGTCCCATACCTGGAAACATTCAAGGACAGGTTCAGTGAGGCTCTGAGCAACCTGATCTAGTTAAAGATGTCCCTGCTTGTTGCAGGCAGGTTGGACTAGATGACCTTTAAAGGTTCTTCCACACCAAACAGTTTTATGATTCTATGAAATTCATACATGAAAGGGGAAAAAAGGAATGTTGACCATAATCACATGCTAAGAAATTGCATCCAGGTGAACAGATGTATGAAAATAAGTTTCCATTATGGTGACTCAGCAAAAGAGGCCTCTATGATCTGCAGATACACAAAGGGTAATAAATGGGGCAAAGTCAAGGTGATTTCAGCTGCACCTTATGGCCTTGGTGAGACTAATACTGGAATGCTTCCTCCAGCTTTAGTGTTCTTATTGCAAGAAAGATGTTGAAGGTGTATATCAATTATTTGAAAGCTCAAAGAAAAAGCCCTGCATAGACAGAATAAGGAATCTGCTCAGCTTTTAAAAAACAACAGTGAGAGATGGTGTGCTTGCAACACATAAAATATCTACATGGCAAAAATAATCCCAGTGACCATAAAAGGTATTTTAGGAAATCAGGAAAAGCGTAACAAAACAAGAGAAACAAACAAACAAAAGAAGAAAAGAAAGAAAAAACAAACCAA
Organism: Origma solitaria; assembly: GCA_013397895.1. Classification (NCBI taxonomy): domain Eukaryota; kingdom Metazoa; phylum Chordata; class Aves; order Passeriformes; family Acanthizidae; genus Origma; species Origma solitaria. Next base: position 409,420 of record VZRL01002037.1, read on the forward strand.
AAGAGAAAACCCAGTAGATGAAAGCTAAGGAAATTTAGAAGGGGATATGCTCTATTTGTTAACTCCAAGAGTGATAAATCCCTGGAGCAAAAACCAATGGACATGTCATTTCCCCATATCTTTATTCCTTCACATAAAGATTGAAAGCTTTTCTGTAAGAGCTACATAAGTCAGATGTAACATAAGCACTAATTAATAGCAAGTTATTAACGTCATTACAGAGGTAGATGCTCATATTACACAAGAGATCAGACCAGATGACCTACTGACTCTTTGCTGTCCTTCAATCCTACAAATTCATGTAAAGAACTGAACAGCTCTTGTTCCAACTCTACTTTGGTGAGTTACTGATGTGTGGGAAATGGAGTGACCATGCGTGAGTCACATGCAAATCCTATGCCATCTCCTTTCTCTGAGGTGCAAACCATGATGGTCCTGATTTAAAGCAAGATCAAAGAACAATCATTAGGAACTTAATTAAAAATATTTTAATTGCAAATGACTTTCTGCAATGTGTTTGCTCAAACAGTCTGTTCTGCAGCTGTCACTTAAGTAGTTCAGAACATACAGCACAGTGTAATATTTCTTTTGTATGCAAAATGCTTGTAATGAACCCCATTACGTAACTTGCTGGTGGAATAGCTGTGATTTCGCGGAAGATATTATAGAATTTGGTACAGGGGAAAAGGGGCGGCATGAAGAATATCTTTTTAACTCCCAGTTAGAACTAATGATGACAGACTGTCAGGAAAGAAATATGAAGGTATATAATTATTGGCTGGCATGCCTCAGGCATCACCCAGGTGTTAACAATGCATAAAGGCTGGGCATGCAAGGACTAACCTCCTCCAGAGGTTCTTTGGTATCTATCCCCCAAATATTTTAATACTGCCATTTGCTTCACGGTATTGTTGGATTATCAACAATTGGTTATAACAGGGTAGTAACAAAAAGCACACATGCATATAGTCTTTTTCTTTTTTTTTTCAGAGATTATGAATTCACACCCAAGATTACTGAAGTTATTAACTGAATTGTATAAAAACACATGTCGCTGCTAAACTACTGGTGAGTTGTTCCTTAAATTCTCTTGCTTCAGTAGCACAACTCAAATGAGCAAATGTTTGCTTACATTACAGAAGGTATGCCACAATTTCTTCCTTTTAGATGAAGACTCACAACAGACATTGAAAATCAGGTCCTTTAACTGTGGTTAAATTCTGATTTAATTGGGTATTCATTGCTCAAATTTCTTAAAAGTTTTAGTTCTCCAAAAAGGAAGCTGAAAGCTTGCACTGTAAAATTGTTATTCAAGTACTTTATGTGAACAGCCAGTGATGGCACACTGCAGCAATAAATTTACAGACATTCTGTAGTCTGAAAGTTAATCACCCAGATTATTCAATTTATGCTTACAAATAACAAAGCAATAGGAGAAATCTGGATCAGTTTCTGAGTGATTCATAAGCACAGATGGAAAATGTAATCCCAATAACTACCTGACGAGCTCTGACACACACAAACACCCACAGACTGGCACACAGTGCAAAACAGTTCTTGTGGTTGCAAAAGAGTTTTCATTTATTCCCTGCTTCACAAACTTAAATCTTTACAAAACTTTTCAGGCCAATAATTTCTGATGCTTTCTCTTCTGTCAATGGGTTCAAAGTATTTTTTGGTCTACGGCTTGGTTCTTTAGAAAAATCTGGAAAAAATACACAGTCCCTTTAAAATAAAAAGAAGCTAAAACATTTTTTTTGCATCATTAAAAAATAATATGTGGAAAGGAAGTTGTCCTATTTCCTTTAAGGCGTGAAGCCAAAAAATATTTAATTTTAAAATGTCAGCTTAGCAAGAAGATATTTCTCCATATGCAGAGTGGGCTTCTCAGAAATATTTGGTTAAGGGCATGATTCACTTCAGACTGATAGTTACTTCAAAGGTTTTTAACTGAGGCCCTACAGGTACATTTGGACAGTGGTGAGCTTTACCATGCATAAATCTGTGGTTAGGTACACACAGAAATGCCAAGTCCAATTAATTACCCCAGCACGGTCAAGGTAATTTTTCAAATGCTTCAAAAACACAGGAGTCATCCAAAAGCCCTTCTCCTAAGTCCATCACCTTCTGCAAACAAGACTGTCCTGGGACCTACAGGGCTAAGCTCTTGAACATGTCAGAGCCTTTATTCCTTTTCTTACACTTCCAACTGAACACAATGTTTCTTTTCTTTCTTTGACCTTGCTTAATTGAGCTAATCGAGTGAAGTGGCTGTGCTGAGCCCCAAGGGCTGCTGGGGATGTAGCTATGCTCAACAGGGACTATGAGCACGGAGGTGCAGCTGGGCACTGACAGCAACACAGCCTCGGTGTAGTCCTGCACCTGAGCTAAATGCCGTCACTTCTGTTTGCGTGGATACACCACTCCCAGGTCTGGACCCATATGACAGATCCCTAATCAGTGCTGTCCAAGGAATATCATAACCCCCCATGCATTATTTCAGTACAGAATAGCTGGATCAACTCAGCATGTATCCAGAGCTGTGCATTGCATCGGGAGTGTGGCCGTGCCAGCCTGTGGCTCACCACAAGAGTGGGGATAGGAATAGTTACCTGCTCATCCCTACAGGCACCAAGTAGAGTTCTGCCCCAAGTGCTCTTTTTCTCCTCACACACCATCTTTAACTCCTGCAAAATATCGGCCTTGCCAGATGAAATCTGATATGTAGAAAACAACTTTGCAAGAAACAATGTCCTAAATGTTCTGCTCATGGAGGGGGGTGATAGTCTTCTGAATGCTCCTTAACTCTTCAGGTCAGATATTCATTTATGAAGTTTCACATTTCAAAAATGAAATTTAATCTGTAAATTCATTTGCCACTTCCATTTCCAAATAATGATCTATTTGAAAATGTAATTCCTACGTACATCACTGCAAAAGTGAATTTTTGGAAGAACACTTTAATTTATACAAGTCTCACATAGATCATGCATCAGTTAGTTTAAAAGTATTCTCACTTTATTTTAGAGGATTGATGAATTCTGCTTTCTGAAAGAGCTTTGTCTCATAATAAGAGCCGATTCTGAAGTATATAACCCTTGTTGTGATGATCCAATTATGAAATCTCCACCACCCTTAAATATTAGTTTTATGTTTGAACCAAATTTTCATAATTACTTCTGTAACTGGCTCTATTTGTTATTGTCTATTTTGTATTTTCTACCAAATATTTTCTTGTAACAAGAAGAGAAGGTCACACCAATTTCCTTTACTGTTTTCTATTTTGTGACTACCAGAGCTTGCTTTCAGGCACAGATTTTACATGTAATGTGATTGAGAAGTACCAGGCTCTCACTGTTAGTATTATTTTATCACTCTACACTCTGTTTCTTTTTCGTGTTGAATTTTAATGCATACAAGTGCCTTGGAGTAGATTGGTCATTGAGTTTCATCCAACATAATAAATTTTTAGCTGCTAGTTTAAGCTTAAAATCACAGCTTTTAGATACAGCTTACCACACATCCTTTAACTCTCCTTCCTCAGACCTGTTCGTGCCACCCATGCACCCTTAGGCACCAGTGTCTGTTGCAACTCTTTAATTGCTGTCACTCCCTTGTCTGTTACTTCATTCTCTCCTCTATTTCCCCCCTTTTGCACCCCAGATGGGGTGTGGTGCATTTCTGTGGCAAAACGTCTTCAGAAACAGCTCTTCTTAGCATTCCTAGAATGGGTTGCAAATGTGCAGAGCCAGATTTCATTCCCCTGTAGCTTTCACCTATCATCCTTGTCGTGTTTTTAAGCCCAGCTGAAGATGAAGCACCACGCAGCTTTTCGTTCAACCTCCCTCTCTTCCTCCCCACCCTTGTGTAATGAGGAGAATTGAAGTAAAACTTGTATGCTAAGTCTAATAATTGAAAATAAAGTAAAATTATTATTGTTGTTGTTGTCGTTGTCGTTGTCATTGTTATTGTTGTTTGGGGTGGGTTTTTGGGGGTTTTTGTTTGTTTTTTTTAAAAACAAGTGATTCACAATGCAATTGCTCACCACCTGCTGACCAAGGCCAGACTCCCTTTCCCAAACCGGGATTGGCCACCCTTGCAGGTAGCTCCCCCAGTTTATATACTGGGCATGACATTCTATGGTGTGGAATATCCCTTTGGTGAGTTCCAGTCACTGTCCCAGCTGTGCTCCCTCCCTGTTTTATGTGGGTTTGTTTTATTTAATATGCCTCCTCACTGACAGAGCATGAGACAAGGAAAAAAAGTCCTTGACTTAGGATAAACACGACTTAGAAAAAACCCCAAAAATCAGTGTGTTAGCAACACCATTCTCATTCTAAACCCAAAACACAGCACTGTAACAGCTACTGAGAAGAAATGAACTCCACCCTAGGTGAAAAGAGGACAACCCCACAACACCCCAGCTTTTTGTTCTGCACCCCATCACCTCAACAGCCACAAATGTGCATCTTATCCACGGCTGAGAATGTGTCCTCCAGCAGTCATAAAGGCAAGCGGAGGCAATTATGTATTCCCAGAGTGTGAGCAGTACCAGAAGGAGCTCATCCTACAGGTGTTCAGCGCTTCACAGCTGGGGAGAGCCCCTGGCTTTCAGTATATCCCCCACATTACATGTGTTGTAACCCAAGGTAGTACAAGCATGCAGAAAACAGTAGTGGGCAAATTGAGAAACTCACAGCTTTGCATGCCTGTAAGGGGTGAGACTGTCTGTGGTACACCAAATCTCTGCAGGTGCTTTCTCTGAGGGCCAGCTAAATTGAACCATTATATACAAAATTGGGCAGTTAGCACAGCTCAGCTGACACGTGTTAACTTGCTAGGCTGCATGTGTAAGACCAAATGTTTTCTATACCTTGCAGTACACTTTTACTACACGTCTAAAATTACCATGCATCATCTAAATAATCAGACTTAACATTAAAAAATAATTAACCCAAAACATTTCTGCTACAAATTTTTGTTCTGTTTACTTGTCCAGAACAGAACAAAGGGAAGCATTCATGGAATATGTTTGGGATCATGATCTCTGCTGTCTGTGGTGAGGAGTGGACAAACGAAGAAATTTATTACAGAATAAGAGACAGCAGGAGTACAGTGTAGTGGCAGCTGCAGCAGCTTAGCACTGTGCCCTGATGGCACTGGCATGAAGTGAGGGGCATCATCGTGCTGCAGAAGCCTCTGTAGCCCAGCAGAAACATCATGATCCCATGAGGTCTCTTCAAGAAACAAGCACGTTCAGTCACTGTCTACAAATGCAGCATCACTACTTAGCAATCGTCTCTCTCCAGGGGCGGCACACATGAAAAAATACTCCTGTCATTTCCCCACCATAGAAATCTTGGGAAACAACCCATTTCAAGTCATTTCAAACCTGAGGCCTCTTCAGCAATCACCCACTAAGATCCACAGTGCCAGGTCAGTAGGGTGTGGAATACCCAGAAGCACCACTGCCGTGATAGAGTGGACCTTCACCCAAGTTAATTTACCCTGTGCCTCAGATGTTTGGTCCTGGATGATCATCTTCTGTTTATCAAAGGCTGATTCAAAGGATGCTATCTGTGGCAGCCCAGTGCCAGTCCTTTGAGGATTTATGAAATAAGGGTCGTGATTTCTGTGTCCATTAATAATAAAATGAGCAACTAGCATAAGACAAAACCTACTGATTCCAAATTATGTTCATTAATCTTTCTGCATTAATCACCCTGCTGCATGCTGCACCTTGTAAAGCTTGTATATCTTTTTGTAACTAGCCTCAGATCACTTTGTAGTAGTCCAGACTGGATAGCAAAAAGGCATAAATGACTATGTAACTGCTTTGTAATCCATTTATTCCATTTGTTAATTTGTCATCATGCTAAGTACCAGCAAAACAATGTTTTCCAAATACCACATGAGTGCAACGCATCAATCATGGCAAGATGCAGGACATACAAATATGCTTTAGGATGCTGACTTGAGTCCTCTACTGCTTAGCCTCTGGTTTGGTTGGTTGGTCAGTTGTTTTGTTAATGGGTGTTGACTAAAAGATTTTTTTGCTTGTTTGTTTGTTTGTTTGTTTTGATTTGGTTTTTTAAATCAGGGCATGGTTTTTATTGCTGGGAATGTCAGGGTGGAGTTTCTGGTCCTCTCTAAACATTTTTCATTTCCAGAATTTCAGAAAAATAAATTATACACACAGGCAAAAATAATTACATGGATTAAAAGAAAAAGTTTTTTTCCCAGTTGTGTACAATCATTTCAGTACAACAACTCAATTAAAATGTTATTTATAAAGTACATTTTCCAAAATTTCTTTCCTATTAAAGCAGTTTATGGTTTTAATAAGGAGTAGAAGGAATCTGTAAATAATCTTATTATTTCAAGGAATGCAATTTTAATACTAATTTTCCAAGATTTTAATTAATTAGGTAGTTTAAATTTCTTTATTTGTTCATTACAGTTTCATACTTTACCTTACAGTTTTGGGTGAGAGGTATTTGAAGCCTTAGGGGAACAAGTTGCAACACAATCCTACTCAAACCACACAGACCAAGTTTCCTGAAGATATGCATTTCATTGTCTGCTCCCTACTTACATTCATAATTACCACTAGAATAAACAAGAGTTAAATAAAGCTACTGTGGATTTAAGTCTTTGTCCATTATAAAAAAGGGGATGAAACTGTCCAGACGTAAGTTGTGGCTGTTGGCATTCTTTGCCTTCCTAATCCTTCCTGCTCAGCTCACATGTCTGAAGTTAGCAGGCATTTAATGACTATGAAATGTGCTTTTCCTTCTTGTGCCTCCTTCTACCGAAGAGAGGCTCAGATTTGCCTTGCTTTTGATTCATCAGTGCATTTAATAACTGTTAATTTATGCACTGCCTTCTCACAACGACATGATGGCAGAAGGAAGAGGGGGTTCAGAGCCTGAAACACAGGTCTGGAGCTGAGGAATTCCAGCTGAGAATCCCAAGCAATCGCTCGGGGCAGTGCAAGACCCGGTGCAGGGAGATGGATACTGCAGCGTGCTTGCAGGAGGAGCCAGCTGCCACATCCAGCTGGGCTGGCCAAGCAGTCAGCTTGACCAGACCAGCCTTTGCATGGGCACAAATGGCTGGATTTCACAACCCCTCCTTATGTTTAGAGTGCTTGCTAATAATGATACAAAACGTGGTGTGAGCCAAAGTACCTGGTAACTCAACATCTGAGAAAAACTAGGGTGGGTGGTGGTACTTAATGGTGTTCTGTCCAATTATCAAGCATCTCATAAATATTCAAAGTGGGAAGTTCCTTCTAGCTCTGCCCAGATCTTCCTGACCACTGCAGGTCTGGTTGCTTTCAGTTTTCTTTTAGGCATTATGATCCATATTCCAGGCTGTGTTTTGGGTTCTGGAAAGTTACAATTTGGGTAGTTACAGAGATGCATGGGGAACTTCAGAGGTATTTTGAAAACCCTTGAAAATATGGTTTGCAAACTCAAATTGAGGTCATTGAGGGATGTGTCACATGGCATCTCTACAGGAGAGATGCATCAACTCAAATTGCAGACAGAAGCCTTGGGGAAGCAATTGTTCTCTTTAAGTGATTAAGGACCGAAACACTTTTTTTCAGAAGCCTTGCAGCAAATGCTAAGCTTGCCAAGAGCACTAGCCAACAGCTTGTTTTGAGTAGACAGAAGTCATGGCAGGAATTTTCAAGTCTTGCCAAAACCCTCATAACTATAAGTCTGATAATCAGATATACCCACAGGTGAGAAAGCATTCTCACAGTGCCTTGTAAGAATCTTTTTCTGTTCAATTTGCTCTTGATACACAATAGCTAGATTTTTGCAGTCAGACAGGGTGTTTTCCCAGCTTGTAACTAGTATTCTTAATTTCTTTATGGATCCATCTCCTGTTCAGATCCATGGGAACAGCCTCTTTTGCACAGCATTTGTACAGTTTTGCTTCTGCTGAAAATGCTTCTTAGGAAATTACTGTTTCACTGCCTAGTTCACCAACCTTCAACACCATGTATTATGAATCATAAAATATTAATCTTGAGTCTTTAATAGCATAAATAAGAATCTTGTTTAAACAAGAACAAACAATCACCACACAGTTATGCTGTGAATTAATTTCCCATTACTTTGATGGTGTCAGACTTCCAGCCTGGATACTTGGTTGCTAGTTCTTGAACTTTGAGAAATAAAAATCACAGTGAAAGACCATAAGAGCATAATTTTGTTCTCATTCTCATGATAGACATGCAGATATTCGCCAAATGCCTAGGTTTCAAGTTTACTTCAGGATCTATTTACTGACACTAAATAATCGCATGCTTCTAACTAATTGCCCTATTTATTTAACTAATAACTTGAAATAATTTTAATATTTCTCTAATTTTAAGTATTGCCCTAAAACAGCAATAATAAAAGAAAATTGAAGGGACTCTTTTAGCCAGCAAAATACATAACGAAAGGAAATGAATTACATTTAAAAGGCATCAGACTTTTAACACCTCTGCTAAGCATCAAATCCAGAGAAATAATAAATAATGCACTATAGCGCATGTTAATTCTAACATTATTCATTCATGAATGAACAGGAATAGGTTGCTAACTCAATAATGGCACTTTTCAAGTATATCCATGGTAATGTAAAAACTGTGTTGGCATTTTGGGTTGATTTTTTTCTTCCATAAATGCAGGTATCATATAACAATGTTCAGGGAACTGGCAGGATGGAGGACACCTAAAATAGTGTGATGGTTTTTTTAGTGAAAGCATAGGGGGGGAAGACTGTATTTTCTACAAAGTTTGAATTCCCACAAGAGAATGTGACAGTATCTTTATATTAGCTCACATTCAAACCCAGCACAGTTTCACGCAAGTAATATGGACATAATATGTTTTCAAGCATTTAATAAAGGGGGTGCTGGTGACATAATTTTTAAATGGGTAGATTGCCTTTCCTTTCGTGTTAACAGAATTATTATCCACTCTCAGAAGTGTTTATACACAATGCTAAAATTATAAAATCCCCAGAAATCTAAAATGTTTAGTCACTTGGCTGTATCTTCAAAGTAAGCAGCATTTACATGAAACTAAAATATATATTTACTGAATGGGTTATAGATTATGTCGTACAATGAAATTAAAACATGGATTTTGGAGCATTTAAAAATATTTTTCCTATTTCTTTCCAGTGTAATTGGGTTGGTTAGGTTGGGCTTGGTTTTTTTAGAGGATATAATTTTTTTATTCAACTAATGACAACCTTACAAGGTTAGAAGTCCTTATTTTGTACTCCAGTTATTACGATATAATTATTTGAATAAGAATAGAACTTTCTTTCTTAGTAACATATTTCCCATGACCAAACAGTTGTTGTAAAGAGCAGAAGAAAAATGTATATGCATGAACATACAAAACCACCACTTATATCACATTATACGAGCATTCTATTTTCTTTTACCATTGCATTTTTAGGTTCCTACATTCTCAGAACATGTGTTCAACATCTATGCAAAATATAAATAAAAATGGACAGTAAGAAGAAAAATCTTTGTAGTCAAGACACTTCCATGGCTTAACACAATTTCATTTGAAAGACTTAATTAATAGACCTTCTGTTACCTGACATGCAAAACAGATATTCATTCATTTCTAGTGAGAGATTTCCATACACAATCTCTACATGTTCACAATTGGAAAGTGCATCTTGATCTGTAGCTACTTTAAATTCCAGATCGATAAAATGTAAATTATTTTATACATCCATGTTCCTGTTAAACAAAAAAAAACAAACAAACAAAAAAACCCACACAAAAAACCACAAAAACAACAAAAAAGAGAAACCACCAAAAAAAAAAAATTTAGCAAAACTAAGGTGATTATTTCTTTGAGCAAAGTGAATTGTCACTTTTGTTATAGAAAATGCTATTATTGGAAAATGTCACACTAAGCATGGAAAAGTAAGCCCATTTTATGGTAACTTAGTTTATATTTGAAGTTCATTATTGCAGTTTTCATATATTGTAAGGGCCTCTTTCATTTCTAAACTGTGTGATCTAGTGCCCTAGAAGTTTTAAAGCATCTTATTTAGGTAGAGGAATTTCCTGTATTTTATAGAAAATGGTGTTCCAGGTCATGGAGAAGTAGAAATTCAACTTAAGCATATAAAAATCACTTTCAGTAGCTGTAATTTAACTTTACAAAAATGAGCATATAAAACTTTATTCAGACAAGAACTATCTTACATTTTATATTCTGGTGCAGTAAACCACAGGCTGTCAAATATCTTTTTTATTCCGAAAGTGCTGGGTTTAGTTTTTATGTTTTCACTCAACCTGAGTGCAGTAAGGCAACATGCTCTGCCTGCAGGAAAGGAGAATGGGGTTTTAGTGTGAAAGATGAGTCTGGTGAATACTTTCATGAAATAATAAAAATAAATATGTCAGCTTGTCATTAAAAGAAATAGGTTGTCATTCTTTGTTTATTAGTCCTGCCTGCAACCCAGGGTTACCTACTGTGTATAAATAGGTTTGCTAGATAACTTAGTTTCCTGTTTCTTTATAAAAACATTTGGAGCAATTTGTTCATTTATAACTCTTGTTAGGTGAAAAGTTTGGGTTTCCATTGTTTCCCTTAAAATCTGTACATTTTATATAATAGAGGAGAGTCTATTTTAATTCTGGCTTATCCTGATATTATCTGTCAGAAAAGTAATAACAGTGCAGGGTAATAGCTGAAGTGTTGGGAGAACTTCATAGCAGAACCAGAAAGAGCCTAATGAGCACATATATAAAAGGAAAAACACATTAACAAAACCAGGGAAGGGTCGGTGGTCACAAGAGCCACAGAATTGCTGGATACACTATAGGCTTCTCCTGAAGCCTAATATAAATGTCTCTATTATAGCATACACCTTACAGTGACACTGGTCCCTTTGTTCCTAAATACAACACTGTGTAAAGATGGAGCGCTGTAATTAAAGGAAATAACTGAAGTAAATTACTATTTACAACAAGTTGGAGTAATACAGTGCTTATTTTTTAAAATGTGCCTGACTCAGGCAGCTTTATTTAATCATGCTTTCAAATATTTCCAACATAGACATCTATAGGTTTGATCTGCTTGTAAGAGATGTTTTGAGAGCTTGCTTCCTGCCTTTGCTCATGGCAGACAGGGAAAGTTAATAAACTTAGGACATCCCTTGAAATTATCACTTTCTCCTCTACATGGCCAAACAGGCAAGATATCTCCTCCAATTTCCAAAGCCAAGACAAAAGGAGGAAAGACTACAAGCCCCCATAATGAAAGCACTGAAAGGCGTTTATTTTTGGATACCGTGTCCCAACCCTGGGACTCTCTCCCTGATGAGATCTCTGTGTGAAAAGGCACAGTGCAGCTTTCAGGCTGCAGCCGTACCTTCTGGTGTGCGAGAAGAAGGTAGATTTTGATGCCTCAGTGACCAGATCTCCTTCCAAGTAGTTTGCTAAATTCCCACTGGCTAGGAACAGCAAAGCTGGAAGTGCACTAGATGGAAACCTGGGGCTGCGATAATTGTACAAAGGCCTGCTGAGATTTTCCTGACTGCTTCCAGTAAAAGAAAAGAGTCCCCTACTAGCAGTGGTAAGTCCCACAAGAAGGAACAGTACAGTATGTTCACTCATAAATGAATAACACTTATTTTATAACATGAAGTTATAGATCCAGGTGCCCTAATGGAAAGAGGGCTTAAGCAAATACACTGCTGGGTAAAAAACTTGCCATTTTCCCCTCAGATATGACTTAGCTTACAGCCCTGCTATGTGTCTAACAGAAGGGGAGTTCTGTATGCATTTAGAACAAGGAAGATTATTTTTTATTTGGTATGGTAACTGATATAAGCAGGATTCTGTGAATTTTGTCTTTTTTATTTCCACAATCTGGGAAAAAAGTAAATCGGCTTAAAAGGCAATGTGATTGATCATAAAAGATAGGAAATTACATTGCTATGGCAGGACACCAGGACAGGAAAACCTGAGGGACCAGATTCTGATCTCCCTTGCAACTTTCTATGATTGTGTAATCATCCCAAGAACAGCTGTAATACTAAATAAAAGTGATTAATCCAAATAACTGTAAAAAGGTTAAAGCTTCCTGATTTTTCTTTTTTTTTTAACAGTTTTCATTTTTAAAGGCTATGTAACATTGTACTACAAAAATGATAAAATCCATTGACCATTACCTGCCTTTGCACACATTTCCACAGCAGCGGAGAATAATCTGAAATCCCAGGAGCACAGAAGTAAAAAGCTACTGGAGGTGAAAAGCTGTGCAGACCTAGCTGTGGGGATTCAAGGCACAGCACTGGTTAACCAGGAAATGCCACAAGCATGAATCGTCTCTGTGCTCACCGAGTGCCTGATTTTGAGACTGCCGAGCATTAGACAAAGCAGAGCTGCAGCTGTAAATTAGTCTGCACACTTAGAGTGTTGCTCTAAGATGAAGGCTAAAAAAAGTACCATGAAAACTGCCTTGTGAGTTCTCAAACAATTCAACTTAATGCCACACAGGTAGTGGGAAAAACTCCGGAGAAGGGAGAAAATGTACCATTCTGTGTTCTATCAACATAGTTCAAGTATCCCTTTCTCAGGGTAAAGAAGAAGACTGGAAGTCTTGGTATCTTTTCTAAGGCAAAAAACCTGCACTTGGACCAAAGAATCATTTATTCCAACATCTCATTCCTAACAGTGTCTGCCTGAGAAAAGCCATATGAACAATGGAGAGGGTAATAATGTTCTCCCTTCTTGTTTTCCTTACAGTTTCTGCTTCTGTTTTTGAAAGAGGATGAGCAAAATTAAATATTCAGAGTGAACCTCACTGTAGGTTCTGCAGTTCTGCTTTCCCCTGGCTGTGGAAGAGCCCTCAGCCTTGCACAGCTGGAAGCAAACAGAGGGAGAAAGGTGCCACCCAGAGCACTGAACTGCAGGGTGACATTGGGGCAGAGCAGCAGTCACACCGTGGGGGTAAGTGGAGGGAGATTAACCCACTGAGAGTTTAAATCTGTTGAGTAGGAGCAGATGTCTTTAAAGTAACACATAAATTGGACATTTGAGGTATTATCAGGGTTAAATGAGTGGCTGGAAGAGATTATCAGTAATCTTGGATGACTGCAGAGTCACTATCTCATCCCTGAAAAGCTCTGCATCAAGTGCAATGTGGTGCTGGTCAGTGAGAGGCTGGAAAAGGGAGAACCAAGCAGCAGGAATAGCTCTGGGGTAAAAGGTGGTGTTGGTTGCACACAGAATAAATGTGATACCTGAAATTTTATCTGCTTCTGTTTGTGCCCCAAACATGAATCAGTGTATTTTGACCTCTCTTATCTGCTCATCTTGGAGGGAAGAGGCAATTAAAAAAAAAAAAAAAATTAGTGCTGAATCTGTCTGTAGGCTATTTGGAAGATAGTAGAGAAATTAATAAAAATTTTAGCTAAAAAGAGAGATTTTGGCTAACATTTATTTTCAGAACAATATTCCTGGCACAGGGGAAAGCCATCACATCTAAGGCCTTCAGGATCCAAGACTGCTAATTACTGGCACAGTTCTCCAGTCACTGTATCCTTTAGCATCCTCCTCTCTGACTCACTTAAAATACTTTATATGAAACACAATATAATACTGTAAAGCATAATTATTTTAGGTGCATTTGATTTTGACTATGCTTCCTCTTCCTGACCTATCATTGACCTGAATCCTCTGCTTCTAGATAACTTTACTTTCTATACCTATGCCTTTCTTTTATTATTGAAAGGCATGAGAACCATGAAAGCAACTTGATAAAAAAATCTGCTTTTGTTACTAAAACAAAATCAAATTATTTTCACTTCTTATGAAGAAATTTTTACTGCTCAGCTACAAAGCCTGTCAGTGAAGGGCTAATTTTAAACTCATGAGATATTGGCAAACAAAGTGACATATTCATCTTTGTGTAATAAGAGCCAGTAGTGATAATCAGTCCTTCAGATAACTTATTCAGAAGCATTTTCATTCAAAATACTTTTATCTCTCTTTGAGAAATGTGGAATGATTATAACTAATAAACCTGCATTTCATACAAATCATTAAGCAATTAGAAAGTGGATGGAAATAATTTCTTTCTCAGAAGAACTCAGCACATGAAAGGAACAGCTTGGAAAAACCTTTTGGATTATTTCTAAAATCATCTTAAGTTGTTGTATGATAAACAGCAGTATCTGCTCTTGATACTTTTTGAGAAAAAGAAAAACAATAAAAGCCATTCAGACTGAAAGTAAGTTTTGCTATTAAGTCCTGGAAGCATGTAGTCAGTACTGTAAGCCAGGGTTTAAGATGTTCTGATCTAAATAAAACATAAACATTAATGTCACATTTTACTTTTTTTGCAAAGACAGAAGACTGCTGAAGTTCAAGGGCTGCAGCAATGAGCCTCTATGAGAAAACTCAATGGAAAAGGGATTAGCAAGAATTGATTGTTGGCAAATAGGTTTCTAGTAAGAAGGCAACTCCAGCTGGACATCTCTGTGATAAGAGAGATGATTTCAAGGGGTTCAAAAGGCAGAGAAAGCCAGGGGTGGCAAAGGAGATGTGTAACTCCACTGATGATGGGACACGAGCGGAAATGGGTAGGTGTGGGAGAGCCCAAGAGATGGTAACAATCAGGGACAGGGCAACTGGGTGGATGGGCGGTGAGAATCAAACAGAAAAACTCTGAGTTCATGTGGGGAAAGTAAATTAATGAACTGCATTAAAAGAACTCTGGTAGTCGGAAGGTCTGGGGAGCGGCAGTCAGATTTGGAGATCCATGTTGGATCAGGGAGGAGAAGGGCTGCTGAGGAGGAAGGAGCGCCAGTCAGTCCCTGTGCGGAGAGGGGAATCTGTGTCACCCTGGGGTGGTGACCCAGCAGAAGGGGCAGGGGACGGAGCAAAGCAGCTCCATGCAGCACATGGCTGTGGAGCGAAGGGCTCCGCTGGAACCTAGTTAGTGAGGAGAAGCCAAGGAGCATATCAAGGCAGCTGGTGTGCAGTGATATCCTCTGTTTTGTTTAGGGCCTGAGCCTTAGCTGCGGCTGAGCCTGGGAGGAGGAAAATGAAAGCAAGACAAGAACATGAATTATTAATATTCCTACATTATTGTGCTTAGAAAGCAATAGGCAGGGAGCTGGGTGGAAGGGATAGGCCTTACAGTGGGGAAGCTGGGGAGCCAGATGCTCCTCAAAAAAAATGAGGGGGAGATCTGGCATTTTATTGCTATTCTTACAGCTCTGAAAGAAAAACAATAATCACTTATCCTGATCAGGAGGTAAAATGTAGAAATCAAATGCTGTGGAACTGAGGGCTACAATTTAAATTTAATTACACCAGAAACACAACAGGGACTTCTTTTGTCTGGAACATTTTGATCTATGGCAGCCATAACAGCAGAGAGTTTATCTAGACCTAGCTGATCTACCTTGTGGTATTTTGCCATTTGTGTTTGATTTTTCTATGTGTGCATTTAATCATAGCTTAAATGCCAAACTATTTTGCCTACCTTCCTACCACTCGAGTGTAACCAGTGATTTTGAATACTGTTCAGAAGCATTTGAAATTCTGTGTGCCCCTGTATATGTTCATGAGCTGTAATAGTGGGATATTCTTATTGAATATCACACTATTTTAGCCAGCCTGGGACTTGCAGGCCATCAGTGGGAACTGGGCAGCCATCATATACAAACAAGGATTCTTGAAAAAGCAAGACACTTGACAAGCCTGCCTGCCTGTTGTTTGGCATTCTAAACATAGGCTGTGGAGAAGAAATGTGCCCCTCTGTTTCTCCAGAGAATTTCTATGGCAGTATCTTCCTCTGCTCACTGCATGGCATCTTTTCACATAAGTGAAAAGAAAAAAGGAAAGGGAATGCAATTTATAATATATGTTTTTCACAATAACTAGTAATACGATCAATAACTGGCAATAGAAATGTTCTGCTAGTGGCAAGGAACATTTTATGGTCTCAGCTCCATCAGCTGACATTACTAAGAAATACACACCATGGTTCCCTTCACAAGACAAACAATATTGCAGCTACAAATTCTTTGTGTTTCTTACAGGCTTGCTGCAATCTTTATTTTCTTTCACGTTTTATTTCAAAGGATATAAACACATGCTTCGTCCCATCCTGTGTCACATCTACAAAACTGATTATTTTAATTTCTATTTCTGCTGAATCACTCCAGTCCGAACTTGTAAATGAAGCTTTGGGGGTGCCTTATGGATGAGATATTTGCACCCATCTATAAGTAATATTCTGTAAATCTAAATCCTCACTGGACATTGAAGTCTAGTATTAGAACCATAAATAATTGCTTTTGCCTCTTACATGGGTAAAATCAGAGGTCTGAGGACTCAGTCACAATATGGCTGATGCCAGGTATTCCTGCAGAAAATGGGTTGGCCTCAGGCAGTCAGTGCCCAGACAACACAGAATCTTGTAGAGATGAGCCCAGAACTGCTTTAGGAAATTAGGGGGCATGTGACCCCCAGACAGCCTGGGTCTTGGGCTTCCTTTAAAGCACTCTGCCTGTGATCTCCAGGTCAGTTCAAATAAAGTTTATATTGGCAAAGATCTGGAAGGTATCTCAGGAGGTCATCTTGTCCAGTCTCATTCCCTAAAGAAAATCTACTACACTTATGTTATTCTTTAGAAATATTGTCTAGGCTTTGGCACCTTCTTCCCTGGTGGTCTTTACATACAACCTATTTATTCCTCTGTCTTTACCACATGGAAAGATTTTAACATCTACCCTATATACTCCTTTCTGAATTTTAAACCCCTTACTCCCTGAATTACCCACCACAACTTGAAAAAGTAAAAATTTATTTTCCAAATCAATGTTCCCTATGTTTTGTCCGAAGGGACATTTGTACATTTGAATGCCCTTACTCATCCCTCCACCCCTAACTCCAAGGTCAGTGCATGCTGTGGACCATGCATTTGGTCTTTCTCCCTGTTGTGGACCTGGCTGAAACACCAAGGAGCTGTGTCAGCTCGCAAGCTGGTTTTCTTTCCTGGGAGCTGAGGCATCTCGGCATTGACAGAAGGCAAGGGGGAAGGATGTGACTTGCCCACAGAGCCCACAAAGGGCAAGGTCTGCAGCCAGACCCTGGGATGGAGGAAGGACTTTCTGATTCCTACCATGTCCAAGTGCGACCTGCAAGAACACACTCCAAAGGCACCATGGCACAAACTGCTCTGGCAAGATCTGAATTTTATGAAATAAATGCTGCTTCTAGACACTATACAGTAAAAATAATGAAGTTTTCATCTCTCACTCATGAAATAATTGTTTCCTTCATCCAGTTCAGTGTCACAATCTCTATTGCTACACACAAACGAGTCTGACTTATCTACCTGGTTTAAAAAAAAAAAAGAAAAGTCAGACCCAAACCATTAGCTTGTTTTCCTGGATTGGTTTTCTTTCATTGCCATTACCTGAATTCAACTGACATAAGGAGGACAGCAGGGCTCCCAGGCTGGAAAAGGGACCTGCTCCTTTCTTTGCTGCCAGGATGTTGGATTGACTCCAGAGACAAACTGCAGCATCCCACAGGCCCTGTTTGATGGTATCTCCTAGTGCTCAAGTCTATATATCAATGCTCCTTCTGAAGTCAGGAACTTGGTGCTGGGTCTGCCAGCCCAGAGCTTCATTGGACAGGAATCCTTTAGTTAGATTGAACCTGGAATCAAAAGAATGTTCATATCCCTCAGCACAGCTGCCTTCAATAAAAACTACAAATAGTTTTCTGAATCTTATTTCCCTGTCTGCTTATGTCCTGTCTATTTTGCACCGTGGGATTTTTTAATACCTTCGTAGAACGAGTACCAAGTACATGAACTGCAGCCAGTGCTGACATGAAGGGGGAAGCCCAGATTTGGTATATGAAAACAAAATTTTCATTACAAAAATTTTGATGGAAATATCACCAAGCAAAAACAGGTCCAGAGAACCAGCACCTGAACAGCAAGTGATTGTTGATCTTTTAATGCTGCGAGAGGAATATATTAAAATATTTCCCAGAAGCATAAGCATGATGGAAAATGGATGGACTGAAAGGAAATTGGAGTTCTGTCATCTTTTGCATGATGCTTTTGAACCAAAAATACAAGTAAGAATGTACAGATTGAAAAGCCACAATAGGAGACAACTGACAGAAATTATTGTCAGTGTTTATTGTTGACTATGTTATTGCAACACAATTCTTTTCAATGACATTTGCAAACCGTGTATGACTGATAGAAATTAGATGTGATTACTTTTCTGTTTCTGGGACTTATCTCAATCTTATTTTTTTCATTAATAATAGGTCAAAAAATGTGAAAAAAAGAAAAGTAATTTCTTCAAGAAATTCTATAGTTTCCTAAAAAAAAAAAATACACCAGCCATAAATAGGTACAGCCTCTTTTTAGATACCAGGGACTTCTGATAAAATATACAGTCCATACATGGAACAAGGCCCTGAAAATATTCCAATGCATCCACTGTCATTAATTACATCCTTTATGTTGTTGTTAAAAGACAAATACCAGGAAAGCATCAGCAAATTATTGCTGGAAACCAGACATCCAAAGAAATGCTGAAAAAATCTCATCAGATTGCCTGCACATAGACACAGAGCATTATAACGATAAACATTTGTTCCCGATGAAAGGAAAATTCCAAATTATTTGTGTAATGTCTAATTTTACACACTGCCTTTCTGAAAATATATCCATTTCAGCTTGCTTCAATATGTTAGAAAGTGAAGAACAAAGGGCTGGCTACTGAGAATCGATTGAAATTTTTATTTTGAACAAAGATATGCTCAATAGTCTCTCTTTTATGACTTCTCAAAATATACTTATCCTTCTAAATGTTCTTTTAATCTTATATTTTGCTAAACTCAGTAAGAAACACTTGTATGTGCTGAACATCTCACAGCCTTCATCGGTTTTGTTTCAAGGGAAGAGCATGATGGAGTGTTGTAACTGTCAGAGGAAGAGAAAAATAGAGTAAGAAAATAAATATGAAACTGAAATATTGATAAAGGGTAATATATTAGGGTAAAAGAATATCTGTCTCAGACTTCTAAGCCCTTTGCCTTCACTTAAAATGCAATAGAGAAAGTGTATCAGCAGAGACAAAATACTGGCCTCCCTTTTAGGCATGGGAATGATTTCAGAAGAAATAAATAACACAACAACAACAAAAATAATCTTTATTGCTCTCTGTAACCAAAGAAAAACTCTGTCTCACAAGCAATGGAGCATTATATTTTCTCAATGGCTTGTCAAAAGCAGTTGATTCTTTCATTTTCTTTCTTTTTTCCAAAGGTTATTTTGAAACAAACTAGCATTGAATTTCCAAAATATCTAAGGGTTGAATTTCACGGTACACCTGTTTGCAAGATCAGTTTTGGCTATCTTAAAACTCTAAGGGGCATACCCTTCCTCCTTCTAGGAAATTACACTTACTATGTCTTGTGCTCTTTTATTTTGATTCAGTAAGACCCTCATTTAAAATAACCATCTAGATCCATTTATCTCTAAATAAATGAATCTCAGAACTTATGCTTGCCAGCATAATACTGACTAGAACTAGTAAACTTACTTTCATAAACAACTTCCATTGGATGTTGCTGATATAGGAGTACCATCAACACACTGTCGTACGTAATTATGACTAAATTATTGGAGCAGAACCCAAAATGCTCCCAAGCTCCCCCAGCATTGAACACACACAGCCCCAGGAAATAAATAGCTATGATTAAGACCAGCAATAGCAACAAAGTCTGATGCTCTACATTGCCTGTCATTTACTCAACAGCATTCTTGAAATCTGAAAAGTAAATACTACCGACATGAGGTATTACCCAAAGAACTGCGATTGGCAAGTGATGTCCCTCATCAGAATTTCTATTTTGTCCCTATGTTTATGAAGAACTGCAGTGTCCCAGCAAGGGCAACAGATCTGCCTCCTTCATCTCAGAGGTAAACTTTATGATGCACTTGGAAACTTCTTCCAGGCATCTCCACAGGTGATCTGCCAGATTTCCCTAAACTACTGATTAGAAATTCACCAAATCTTCCCGCCAACACCTTAACCTTGTTCCATTGTGGCTTTTAGCACAGAGATGCCACCACTATGTAAATTCATAGATTTTGAGGCCACAACACATCACTGAGCTACTCAGATATCTTGGGAATAAGAATGTATGTCACAGACCATAGTTCAAACCATTTCAAACCCTATGGAGAAAGATAAATCAAGATTAAGTGTTGGACAAGTGGCAGAGTCTCTGCACAAGACTGTTGTCCTCATGGTTATTTACCACTCATTTAATCTTTCAGCAGTGATCTTCTATGAGCTTTATGAACACTGAGACGTGTTACGCTGTGCTGAGCACGGCGTCTGCAGAAGACCATGAGAAACACCTACAATCCAAGACAGCTTTCCATTGACAGCTTCCTCTGTTACCTGTCAGCCAGCCAGATCTTAATCTATTGAACACATGTTTTATTGACATGGTATCATGATAGGAGTTTTTGAAATCAGAGCAGCATGTTGTACAAAGTCAAATGCCTTTTAAATGCCTAAGTGCATCACACCCATTTGCTTAACATATCAGCCGCATTTCTCATCATCAAAGAATAAAAGAAAGTTTGATTAACAAAGAACAATTTTGCATTAAACCATGCTTGTCAGTATTAACTTTATCCTGAACTTTTTGGTTATTTATGAACAGCTATGACCACAAGGTGTTCTCATAATTTGCCACAGCATGAAACCCACCCTTACCATTTCCCAGCCCTTGTACACGCCCTCTTGGCATCTCAGAGCAACATGAAGTGCGCTCTTTTTCCTGGAACTTTTCCTAATTTTCTAGAATTTTTAAAAAGCCAACATTGCTGGAGGCACTTAATTTCTCTGCTCACTTTTTCAGGTCACTTGCATGTGGGTTTGGAGGACCTGACAGAGGTGTGGTTTGGTTTTTTGTTTCTTACATTTTGAAGATAATATTTAACTTTGTTAGTTACAAATCACGGTATGTATCACAGCACATCATCATTTATACTTAGTCTATCTAAGAAACTAAGACAGTTTTAAGAGCAAAATTTATTTGGCTGAGCAAATCACGGGGGATAGTTGAAAATAAAAGCATGGACTGTTTCTACATGTAAGGTTATCTGCCACAGAATCTGCTGAGGGGGAAGAAAATGTCCACCCTCCCAGTAAAACAAAGAAACTGAACAAAACAAGTCACTATTGGATTTCTCCTTGCACACTCTGGGAAGAGGAAGCAGTGTAACAAGGGTCAATGTGTTCCTATCACAAACTAAGATTTTTTTTTAACATATAGGGGAAAATATAACCAAACAAGATACAGATATTAAACCAAAATATAACCAAACAAGAAAATATATTACC
The DNA here is from genome assembly GCA_013397895.1 of Origma solitaria. Taxonomy (NCBI): domain Eukaryota; kingdom Metazoa; phylum Chordata; class Aves; order Passeriformes; family Acanthizidae; genus Origma; species Origma solitaria. Next base: position 430,870 of record VZRL01002037.1, read on the forward strand.
AAACAAGATACAAGATACAGATACAGATATATTACAGATATTTTTTTTCTGCATTTTACATGAGTCTTACATAATTTCTGATCTACAAAATCTCTGGTCACGTAAGTTTAACATTAACATATTGGGGCAGACCAGTTAAAATGCAGGAAGCTTTTTGCAAGAGAAGTAATGAAATACGTGCACAATTGGACCAGTTTTGTTAGAAATTTATTTTTATCTTCACTCACAAAACAAGAAAGAAGGATAATATTATATTTATTATATAAGTTAAATGTGCAATTTTCAGAGGATTTTCTAAATTCTAAAATTATTATTCCATGATGCTGCCTAACTTTTAATGACCTGAATCTCTTTTTTTTACTCAATTTTGGAAATTTTCTATATGAAAACACTTTCAACATGGAGAACAGAGATTATCTGAAAACATTGAAATTGCTCCTTTTATTTTTAAATAAATCCATTTTTGTGAATAAAATGATCTCAGAATCTCTGGTGTCCTTGTTTTCTTTGAAAGGACTCTATTTGGAGAAACATTGGCTATTGTTTACAGAAGACTCAACTCACTATAGTAACAACTAGCATGAGGGCATTGAAATCCAACTATGATATACTTTCTGTATGAGCAATAAATTAGTACTAAACAGCCATTATAGTAGCTGATATTTTCCACTGTAAATTCTTGCAAATCACCACGGTTTGGTTTTTGTATCCTAAAACTGAATTCACAACCAGCCTTTTACTTAAGAGAAAAGGACTGTCAGAGACTATATTTGGCAAGAGACAGTACAAGAACCTCTGACTGATTCATTAAGGTTTCAAATGAAATCTTTTCAAGAGGAAGCATGGCTTTCATAAAGATCTGTGATTCAGTAGATGCAATTTTTAGCATCAAGTCAGTTTCAGAATATGAAAGCTAAATGAGCAAAATGAGTCCCCAACCATTTTCAGTTTCACCAGTTTTAGTGAAACTATTATTAACATGGAAAACATTAGTACCAATGCACATTTGCAAAAACTAGAATTACCAGATTTCATTTTGCAATACCTTTTCCAATAAAGTATATAATTCAAATATATTTTTTTAAATAAACAAGGACCAATTCGAAAGCTTTGTTTTCTCCCTGTGAGCAATAAAATTCAAAACAAATACCATTTGAAATCATGACTTGTACTCTGAGAATGTCTTCATTAATGAGCCGGCAGACCTGCCGTGTATGAAATGCTGAAAGTCCAAATCCAGAGACACAGACCTTCTGACAAAGAACTACTGTACTCTCTTTGCTACTGTCTTTGAGGTTGCAAAATCACCCAGTTTCAAGAATTTCCTATAAATATAATAAGTGCTGTTATTATCAGGAATATATTGTATTGATAATGTTCTGATATTAAATTTAAAATTGTGGATGTCTTGAAAGCAAATAAAGATCTTTCCTCTTTCTCTGAGAAAATAATTTTTAAAAAGGCTAGAAAAGAATTATAAACCTTATTTAGATTCCTTGGATTTAATTTTTTCTGATTTCATGGGGGGAGGGAGGGGAGAATCCCACTAGCAGTGGTAATTGCATAAATGCCATAGAAAAAAAAAGGAATGGATGAATAAAATAATTCAAGCAGTGACGTTTACTACCTAGACCAGATTAGTTTGCTGCAAATCTAATTTGCATGAGATACCATTAAATATAGGGGAAATGTAGCTTATGCCCAGAACTGCCCATAGATATATAGCTCCACTACAAGTAAAATGTGTGAATAAATGGAAATAAGGAAATTATAAATTATGGGCTTTATATTTAAAAAAGAAGTAATTTTGAAGATATTACTTTTCATCCTCATTTAATTTTCTTTCTTGGATTACTTCTAAAGTGTGGAAGTCTACGTCTTCCAGCATGATGATCTAAGCACCTTGTGGGCACATATTTTGATCCATTATAAAGTTCTGTGCACTTCATTAGAAATTAAAGTATTATTATGAATAATCTCAATAGCAGCGAAATCTCAACACCTCTAAGAGATCAACCAAGGTGTACTTCTGATGCACTTATAAGATTACTTATTCATCATGCTTCTATTGAATACAATAAAAAATAAGGTGCATTATGTTAGAAAGCATTTTATTGTCTTCTTCTGTATCTCATTTTATGCCTAAACTAGTAAATGGACTTCTTTCTAATGACATTGCCATGTTATTATCAAAGTGCATATTGTACTGCCCAAGATGAAAGCAGCATGTTTGGAAATCCAATTACAAATTCTTTCAATCAAAAATACTGTGAATGCATTTCAATATTTTTTGACCTAAAAGAATTAAAACTACAGGTATACTATGTATTTAACATGTAGCTGCTTTTTTCAACTTTCCATTTATTTCTAGGTTCACCTGAAAACACAGCTAAGTCAAATTCAAGTAACTCTGGCAGTTCTGAACATAACATTACTTTTCCACAATAGAAAAAACTACTCACTTTTTGCATACGGTGCCCATGAATAAAACACTCGAGACACTAACTGTTCAATCCAGAAACTGAAATTTATCTGTCAGGGTTCCTGGCTCTATATTGCACAAATGGAAATGGAAGAGGAATAAAAGAAGGCAGGCATGAAGGAAGCTTACTTTTCTTCAAATGCCAACATGCAAAATTAAAGCTCAAGTGAACACCTATTTGAGGAAGTAAAGGTGTAAAAGTAACCATTTGAACAGCTAAAGTTTCAGACTCAAATGATGGCCATATCACTGTGTTCAGTCGCAGAGAGAAACTACAACCTTCCACCTGCCAGCCCTGCCAGAATCAAACAGGATGGACAGACAGGCCATGCTCTTCTCCTCCTCACCAGTAACAATGCTGCTGCGAGCCAGATCAGTCTCTCACCTACGTTTCTTCAGCTCTCCAAAATGCTTTCTATTAGATTCTTGGTAATACCTTTGAGTCAGTTTGTCCTATCACATAAAAAAGGAAAGAAAACTCCTGCCTTGGTCATGAAGACAGTAGCAGCAACAGACTGTCCCTTCACTTTTCTATTCACACTCAAACTGGGCATAAAATAGGCATGTTAAGTCAGGATTCACACGACCTACTTTACATGCCAATTTTAAAAGGACATGGTCTGAGCCCTTAGAGGTGCACATTTCTCTCCTCTCAAAGAAGCCAGAGATGAGGAGTGCAGATGCTTGCATGAATACCACCCCTTTTGCCTCTGATGATATTCAAGAATGATGAGTCCTACTGAAAGGGTTTAAAAGAAAGAGACAAATCATGAAAAGCAAAAACGCAAAGTTATAAAGATCATTAACTACAGCATGAAGCAGGCAGGCAGAAGAAGGGGGGAAATAAATGCTTTTTTGTAGACATTGAGACTTTCAGGGACTCCCCAGCAATTCTTCATCAGACGGGCTCCACAGAAAAATTACTGGTTGTTATTAGATGGTTTCTTCAGCCCACATCCCATCATGGCCAGGCACCTGAGAAAGATGTGGAAGAAGCCATGACAGAGAGAAATACATGCCTCTCTTTGAAAAGATTTGGTTTCTGGGGCAAAGAAGGGCACTGGACCACCAGCTCCTCAATTCTCTGAAACTGCATGAAGTTCAACCAGGTTACTGCCTAGAAAGTTGGGTCCATATTTTGCTATCTAAAATAGTTTTTAAAAAATAAATGAATAAACACAGACCTCTTTTAAGAATAGGGCACAGTTGCTTACATTCAAAATAGGTTTCCAGGCTGCAAATCCTTCATAAATTATCTGCCAGTTCTTCTGGTGGCATCATGTAGACCACAAAGCCAACAGAAAACCCTCAGACCTCCTCAGTTTATGCCCTCAGCACTGGCCTCCTTAGACATTTCTTTTTGCTTTAGTGGAACTGTTCTAACTGCTCCCACTTAGATTTTCATCTAAGGCAGGTCTACACCTCTCTGCCTGATCTGCAGACAATGGAGTAGCCAGGTTATAACCGTGCTCTGATTCCTCCCACTGTGGTTTACCTCAACTTCCTCAACTGCTCACAGCTCACAGCTTACCTAGTTTCTCATAATCCTTCCTGATAGTAACTAATCCAAATAGCTGTCTGCTACAGATGTTATCATCTCACTACTCACTAGCATAAATTAATTTCTTAAAACAACTCTGACCCTTGCATTTAACCTGGGGGCACGTCCCCATTTACCACGTTCCCTCAGAGAAACATGCTATTTTTACCATTCAGTTTAACTGATTTCCAAGCCAATATAGCATTACAGTTTCCACAGCAGAACCAGTTTGCTTCTTGAGCAGTTCATAAGGGCCTTTTCAAAATCCAGGGAAAAATAACTGTAACTATGAAATCTACACATCAGAATCTGAAAACACTTTTTAAAATAAAAATATAAATATTAAAAAAAAAATGCAGTGTAAATTGATTCTTGCTTTCTCCAAAAGCAGCATCTTAAATTTCTGTTTTTCCTTACTCACTACCACTGGGTGCAAAGGAACCCAGGAAGTCAACAGAACCAATGACTGTTTAACGTAAAATGAGCTATATATTGCACACATCTCTAAGATTTTTGTCTCAATGTCTGCTTCCTTCTGGATATAAAAGCCACCCACATGGCTGAGGGAAAATGGCGTTTGGACAGACCACTTGTCTCATGTCTCACCACTTTTCTACCGACTGCAATGTTTTCTTGAAAGCTGCCACACCTGGCAGTGGGGCTTGGTCTGTTCCCTGAGGAGAAGGATGAAAGATTTAGATGTAACACTGTGTCGTAGTCCCCTTATGGAACAGACATAGCATCAATACTTCCTGTAATTTTTCCAGTTCGAGTCAGCATATCTCAGAAAATAAAAGTGGAAAATGACAACTGACAAACACAATTAGACATTCAGAAACAATCTCATGTTCTTCTTGAACAGGCTCATTAAGACCTTCAAAAAAATTCAATCTCTGCTGAGGGCAATGATGTCAGTGAGTGGCAAAGACTTCATTCCAACACCTTTTGTGAATTATGTTTTTTAAGTATTTCGTAGACACAACATTCCTTATATGTTGTGTGGCTATAATGCCATTTTGACATTAGCTGGTTTTGGGAGACATTAGGATTAAACATTTCTATTTTTCAGTATCTGAGCAACAGAACCAGTAAAACATCATTGGCTCCACTAGAGAGAGCTCTTGTGCTAACATAATTATATTAATAAACATAATTACTGATTTGAAATCAGTGGAATTATCTGTGGAGGAAGACATGTTGCTATACACACACAAGAAGAGTGTGACCAGTGTGTTCCTATGATTTAACAAATACATGCTGCAATATATTCTCTTTGTGCTCACCTTTGGGAAGTGTTCCTGTATAGATTGTTTTCCATTTGCATAAAGACATTTTCACTTTACTCTGGCTACTCTGGCTCTGGAAAAAAAAATCCCAAAACACAAACTCTAGCCCAATACCAAACTGTGTCCTTCGAACAGGAGTTTGCAGCTTTCTTGACGTGAAGCCCAGTGCTCAGCAAAAATTCGGATATTTCCGAGTTGTTAGTGTGACAGTAATCCTATTGAAATTCCATTGAGAATAAGCATAGAATGGGGCATAATTGGGTGCAATATGCTGAGGTGGGTCCTACAAAGCTCTCAGTACACTTGTGGCATACAGGACCAAGATCCCCACATTGGGCTATTTCAAGGAAAAACACACAAAATGTTATCACTGAAGAAGTAGGAAGAGATTAGGAAAGTTTTGACCTAATCCCAGTGGGATTTAGATTTTAGCTATAATCACTCATCTGTCCTAATCCTACAAAGTGGCTTAATACAGAAGGATGGAAGAACTACTGAAGCATGTACAAAAGGTACAGAGAAAACTATTGATTGAAGGAACTAAGCTTCCCTTTCTACTCTGTTTCCCACTGCAATTGTTGTGTCTAGTTTTTTGCTTTCAAACCTTAATTTCTTTGTTGAAAATGCACAGATTTGTTTTGCTATTTTTAATGGATCTTTTGGGTACAATACAAACTGAATTTTATTCTTACTTACCTGAAATATCCTGACTTCAGTAATACTTAGAGTAGTAGATCTAAGACTGAACATAGATGGTTCAAAAAGCAAAAAATTTTGAATGGCTTCTTACTATATAGTACACCAAAAGTCCATCTGGGTCTCTCCAATAAATCTGTAACTTTTTGATCAATAAGAGAGCACTGTTCTATCAAAGGAAGCGTTAAATTACCAGTGCACTTTATTCCCCCCAGCCCCCGCCTTCATCAGTGCTTCCCCTGTTCTCACTTGCCGCCTATCTTGGAGTTGAAAGGCTGCTTAACCCCTGGCATCCCACTCGTTCTGCTATTTGTTCAACTCCCTCTTACCACAGTGAAGACTTTGGGGAGTCATCATATCACAAGCCTGTCCTCAAACTTAAATACACAAGTGCTTTGGGTATCCTATTTCCAATCGAATCTGCTATGTTCCCCTAATAGGTACAATCACTGTAAAACAAGCTCTCTTACTATTTTTTTTTTGAACTGAGTCATTAGAGATTTCTTTAGTGCATTGACACAAAATACAAGTTTATTTGGCTGATTGCTTCTGCTCATGTTTCCTCTTTTAAGAAGCATTAACATTACAAATATATCAGTCCAATATCATATACAGCATATGTATCAATCCAGTCTCTTTAAATTTATTTTTTGCAATCTAGTATGCAAAAACAGAGCTTTTTTCCTGACTCCATATATGACTGTAAGAGAATGTAACACTAAATTGCTTACATCAAATTATTCAATAATTACTAGGACTTTTGGGTTGCTCTGTAAGGAATTTTCAAAAAGTATCCACTGATACTTAACATTTATTTATATTCCTGCAATATATATCACAGTATCTTTTATTCAGATTGATCTGACAAATTCTACTAACTTAGAGATCAGAAAAGAAAAACCAACATCCTTTTCTTTATGTTTCTACTGTGCACTAAGCTGCATAATCTTGTTGCCATGTGAAATTAGCAGCAAAGATCTGCGTGCAAAACAAACCCTGACATGTACTGTACATGAGCTGGAGTAAGACAGCTACCTAATTAAAAAAAAAACAGGTCATATATCCCCAGCTACTATACATAGCTAACACGTTCAGGTAATTCCTCCTTCACAAGGTTGCTTTGTTGACAGCTGTTACACAGCCAGAATTTGTTACTTTCTTATTTAACATAAGAGTTTTCATCTTTAATACCTTTAAGTGTTAATCGAGTTACATAAAATATTAATATTAAATGCAACTTAAAAGAAAGCTTCAGACGGAGGGTTACCCACCCGAGAGCCAAACATGAGAAAATATCAGCATATTATTCAACAATTAGGTTAGTCCTTCATTTTCCAGTCTTAACAAACCGTTCCGCGATACTGCATGATAAAGGATTCCAACCTACATAATGATTCAGTACCTGGAAATATACTGACAAAGAGGGCAAACCAATAACAAAATACATTCAAAGGCAACTACCATTTTCCTTATACACCCCAAACAGGGATTTCCCTGTCTCCTAAGTGTTTAATTGGTTTCCTCAGTGCTACCCCAAATTTCAATGCAAGAATCAAAAGGCTGGTGCAAAGCGAGCAGTCAGTGCACTTCCTAAGCTAAGGTAGAGCAGCTAACATTGTTCCAAAACCACTGAAGAAAAATGCTGATACCACATTTGATAAAAGTGACAGTGCTCGACCTCTTCCAGAACTTTGTAACACTGTCATCCTTTATTGAAGATAAAAGCGGGAGCAAAGCACAATACAGAATATTAACATGTCAATTCTTTCAGCTTCAGACAATAAAACATTTTGTTTTAAGGCTTGAGCTTTTTGGTTTGTTTTTACACTGTGAATTATAGTTTATCTTGGTTCTGTCATCTTTTTGAAGTGTGGTTTTATGACCAGCCGCTAAGGCTGAGCTGTTAAGCCCAGCTTTTTCAGATAATGTGTTGTTATGGAGCGGCTGTTCACGAGTTAGGCAAATGCATTTAGTCCTAAGAGAAAATAGTTAATTGACTTCATTGCATGTCAAGTAGATGGTAAAATATATCAAATCATATTTCACTAAAATTTACTTGAAAATAAGCAAACATTTTACTGTTGTTTTTCCTTCCTATCTGCTCTCAAAATTTTATCAAAACTTTATTTTCCCATTGAAGCTAGTGATAGTGAAAGGTCATTTGACCTAAACATTGCATGTACTTAATTCTGAGACGTACGCTTATATTTTGATTCTTAAAATATCAGGATATTTTAAAATTAAATATAATGTGCTATTTATAATGTAAACTAGATACAAAAAGAGAAAAGCCATTGGAAAGATTTGCTGAAGCATTTCTGTATTTAAATGTTCATCAAACTGTTAAAAATAAATCTTCATTTCTTTTGAGTGTGAGTACTCTGAGCATACCATGTCATCTCTAATGGAAAAGTCAGGTCATTTACTCAGGTATGATGCACTTACTACTGAAAAAAACATGATGATTTGTCTCTTTTTATTACATATTATTCAGATAATGCTAAATAATTAAGGTATTTAGAATCATGGAACTTGTGACATTACCAAAATAAACAGAGATGGTAATAGGAAAGGATTTGGAATACTTTTGCTTAGATTTTTTCTATCCCAAAAGATTTCACAGAAGAAGTCAGAAAGATGCAAATAATTTTCAAAATTGTAAAAATCTCATTCAGTTAAATGCTGAGGTGTTTTCATGTTATTCTAAGATCATTGTAAGAGAAAAGACAGCACAATTTAATTGCACAACAGAATTAATTTCCACATCCTTTATAGCTGAGGTTATTTTATAATCTGTAGATGACTTTATGATTTAACTACGGAAATTACGTTGTCATAGAAAGATTAAACGAAAAACACAGCCAAGGCAGGGTTCAGCTCTGGACTCTGAAGCATCCCTTTAGGTGTTTACAGTAGGTGTCTGCACATAAGATGGGTGTGGGGGAGGTTCAGCTTCCACTAAATTGAAGGATTTTGCCAACGCAGTTGGTAGCACACAGAGCAGGTTCCAGCTACCGAAAGCTGCCCCGTGCACTGGGGCGTAAGGCTCCCTACAACCTGTGCTAGATCTGTCACATCTTTTGGATGGCAGCGTAAATGACAGTGGATGCCCACATACAGTCAAATGAACAAGTCACAGAGCCCCATTGATTCTGACAAGACTCCCACTCACACGGGAGCATCCCCACAATCAATGCACACTTCTGCTCGTGGTCTGAATCTGGAGCTGAATCCCACCCACAGTCTCACCCAGTGCACACACCACAGCTTTTCTTAGAAGGGATCCTCTCCTAAATTAAACTTTTAATTACTAAACTGCTTCACAAACTCTTCATTACCAGATTTTTTTTCTCACTTTCATTATATTACTTATAATTGTATCTTCTCAAACTATATGAATTTCCTGAAGTTGAAAAACCTTCAGCCACTATATTCTATCAGGATACTGCTGTCTGTTTCCTGCCAGCTTTCCTCTGCAGTCACCTCTTGACAAAGCTGTGTATGCCTCACGTTTATACTCTGTCCCCACAAAACTGTTTTGTCTCCCATTTTTTCCATCTGGATTATTTTTGCTGTTCCCGAAATTTCTCCCGGGGTCTTTTTAGTAATATGAAACTCAGAACTGAAAGAATATCAGCTGCCACCAACAAAGCTGCATAAAGTGTTGTTTGTACATGTTGTTTGTACCTGGGAACTCTTCCAGGGCAGAAAACAAAATGCAGGCATTAAAACTGATAAAACTTACTGATAGCAACTGATGTGCCAACTGTATCACAACTATCTGAATCTTTGTCTTTCTAAATGGGTGGGGTGTATAAGAAAGTAATTTTCATTCTTAAAAAAAAACAAGAATGGATTGCCTGAAAAATGATTTCTATCTACTTTCCACAGAAAATCCATTAATTAATCTATAATCTGTTCAGAGATATTTTTCCCAGTTTTTCTCAGTTTTGTTTACTGTCATAAACTGAAATTATCTGTCATGGCAAAAAGAGAGTCTTCAGTCACTGTCCCATAATCTACTGACGTGTCCAAGACAGAGTTTTAAAAGCTTGTAAATAATTTGGAAACTGAACCAAAAATGCAGAAATTATTACGACACTACAACAATTTCAACACAAGAACATGCAAGCAGACACTTTGTGGATTTTTAGAAATTACCTAATCTCTGATGCTTTCCATAGGAACTTGTAAGTTTCAAGCTTTTGAAAACCACAGCAAGTATGAAAAGTCCCATGAGGTTATTTAGAGCACCACCTTTTGTATCAAAAGACTGCTACTTCAAAAACAGAGATTCTCTGCTATTTGAATATGTAAAAGAAGATACTTTGACCAGACTCCTTTTTTTCAAGCTATGTTTTCCTGAGATGTAACCATCTTACCTCTGAAATAACTATTACTACTATTACTGTTATGATTACAATTAGTCCAGAGCTAACCCTGGGATTTCTAAGTCAGAATATTGCAGTGAAATCCATCTGAAGCCACATCTTTAAATTTATTCTCAGAACAAAAAAGCACTTATTGGAGCTTTATTATTAAATGTACTCCCTGCTCTTGTCAATGGATTGCAAGATCTAGGTGAAATTTAAGACACTGCTTTTCACCTCTGTGCTGAATTGTCTTTTCTATCTGAGACACTGTCTGTTTTTCCAAGACACATTCCTGCATTTGAGACCTGCCGATACATTTCATTGAAACAAAAGGGGAGGTACAATCAGCATTTTCTCTTTAAAGTCATCTTCATTTTGTCATTAATATCCTCCACTGGCCCAGAATAACCAGAGACTGCAACCCTTCTGCTTAAGGCAAGCCTAGAGGAAAGAATTACCTTTAAATTTTGTTTAGCAATAATTTCTAATTTAAAAAATCCCAGCTGATGGTTATTTTTGCAGACAATAACCCAGGAAACAGGTTACCACTTTGGCTTTGTGATTTTCTCTGTACTGTGTTCCTCACATAAACAATAGAGCTAATATTGGAACTCTTTTAAAAATGCAGGGAAATGATTAATTAATGTGTCTATTAATTATTTGGGAAAAGGTGAAGTCCAAGGTGGCATATTCACAGATGTCAAAATAATTTAGGTTACTGAAAACCAGGAAGAATAGTGTGGAATTCCAGAGGCACTTTAAAAGATAGACAACTGCGCTGCCTGACTGCAGTTAAAACTCTGTGTTAACAAAGGCATGTTAATGTACAGTGGGAGGTAGAACATTCAATATGATTTGAGCTGACGATACACCTTCATGAGTTCTAAGTGAATGGTAATCATTTGGGAGTGGGGCATAGGAGACATTGAGTCATTGTTGGCATCTCCGTTAACATAATTATTAACTATTTGGGGGACTAAATTTTAAAATGCATTTAGAAATTGGGCCAAAATAATTCCTGGAAAATTATACAATGCCATCAATTATATTAGTTGGGCTTGCATTTATAGCTCATAAACCATTTTATTCCCTTTCTCATTTCTGTAATTTATTCACCTTTTTAACATCTGTTTTAAAATTTCATTGGAAGATCTTCCAAGAAAAAGGTCTGTGTTTGCACAGTGTGCAGCCCAAAGGAACCTTACTCAGCCTGGAATGTTGTGGGCATCAAAACACCACAAATTAATGCACACTACTGAGAACTGGTTGTATGCTTGCATTTTGAATGTTGTCCTTAAATCTAATCACCTCATTTAAAACAAATAATAAAGTGGAACTGGAAGGTGTCCAGAGAATGGAAATGCTTGTATAATATTAGATTTTCATGAAATGAGGGGTTTTAAGCATCAGGATTCCTTCCTTTGGAGAGAAAACATGTAAGAGACCCATAAAATAATGCATGCAAAGGCAAGAGCAATTTGTGAACTCTTATTCTTCTCCTCATTGCAAAAAAAAACCAAGACAACAGCCAATACAATTGAAGGAACATTAATGACCTAGAAAAGGAATTTCATCCTTTCCTTGTGTGAAGGGAAGCAGAAGAACTTACTGTGATAGATAGAGTTGAACCCAACAGATCAAAAATGAACAGGACGGAAGAGGGGCATTCAGTTGCCTGAAGATGGCACAAAGAGACATTTAACATGATCTAACAGTATCCTAACAGGTGCATGTGGCAAATATGACAGAAAACCTACAGGAGACTTGCACTGTGATGAAAGCAGATGAAGACCAGCAGGGATACCAAGGACATCTCCACAGAATAAAAATTCCTTTAGGATAGAAAACATCAGTCTTCAGTGTATTAACCAACAGGTGTCTGACTAAAATTAGAACCGATAATTACCTTCAAAGAAGGTTATTCTTACAGCTTTCATTGATAGATAGTGGCCAGTGCCATGAGCAAGTTGCTCATGCAGTAAGTAGAACAATACTCTTGTATATGGTTTCTTGGGTTTTGCCCTAAACCCTGGTATAGGTTGCCCAAAATTCATCTGGCTTTTGCTGCTTATCATGCTTCAACATATAATTCTGCTCAATTTATTATCAGAAAAGTGGACAATTATTTTTCCAAACGGGAATTTAATGTTGCCATCACAGGTCTGAGCGCAGATCTCTTTTCAAAACCTACTGTGTCTCAGAATATTTTTCATATTTATTTTTCCAGCATGATTTTAGATATGGCTTGGTATCCTTCACAGCATACAGAGACATCCATTTCTTGAAAAATGGTATCTCAGATTCTTAGTCCCCAAACTTCTTATGAGTTGAATATCAGGAGTAAGGGGTTTTTTCCTTCCAAACTCTACATGGTCAGAAGCCTGGTCAGAATTTACTGTGATTATCAAGTGCCTCATGACAGCAGGGCAGAGTGAAAGAACATGCCTGTAAATACAGCCTCCTCACTAGTTGCATAAGCAGCCAGGAAAATACAAGGTAATTTTATGCCTGAGAATTTTCCCCCTCAATTTGCCGCTCGGTCGTATTGGTAATGAGCAGTATCTTCTACATTCAGTCTATATTTGTGCGCTTGAAGCCTATTTTATTTTTGCACTTAAAGCTTATCTTTAACCCAATTTTGCCAGTATCTTCAAAGGATGCTGGAAAATCCTTTCAGAAACAGATTTGGGGAAGATCACTGGGCACTACTGCAATGGAAAGAGGAATGGCATTTTCCATCTTTTGGAAAGTGTGGCAGCCTTGAGACTTTCATTTAACGTGACCTCAATCTGGCCTGTGTTGTCTTAATGGGAAATATATTACCATCCTGATTTGTCCTGATACAGTAGTCTCCATTCTTTTGTTACTAGATACTGAATGTACTTTTCCAGTGAATGCCAGCAGGCAAGAATCACAGCATGAAATCAGCATGTGGCAAGTTCAAAACAAGCAAAAGATAATACTTCAATCAGTGAGCACACAAGTGTGGAACTCCTTGCCACAGAATTGCTGAAATGCAGAGCAATTCAAAAAGGAATCGGGGATTAATGCAAAGGAAAAAAAAAATCAGGGCCCACTAAACACAGAGGTGCTACCTTTATCAAAGATCCTGATCTGAGAATGGTTGTAGCCTGGGAGAATATCACTATATTTCTTCCCTGTGCTATATTTTAGCACAGGCACCCTCTTTGAACCTCTCTGAAGCAAATCTTTGATCTCAGCCTATGGCTTTTATATTTATTTGTAAAACACTTAATTTTCAGAGCTGCTCAGGATTTTAAAAGTGAGCACCAGTGTCAGGCGAAAGAATTTAATGCATATTTTCCAAATAAATGTGTTTCAAGAATCTATTTTACCAGATGTGATCATTATTCCCTTTGTTTCCCTTTTGTGATCAACATTTGCTCTTTTTTTCTTTCTCTATCTGTATCCTTTTATACTTTCATTTCTAATCGATCTTTTCCTGAAAGTACTTATTACTCACATAGTAAATCTTTCATTGTTTGTACAAGCCCCATGTGCAGGCAGGCCTTGAACTCTGAAGTCCTGTAGGCATCTCAATTTGCATAGCAAATGATTGATGGTGACAAAACGTGATCTCATATTGGGTTTTTTCCAACTGCGTTCATGCAAAAGCTTTGAGGAAAAAGTTTTTCCATTGAAAAGTAACAAGAAAAAGAGTCCTTTAGTAACCATCATGAAATTGTGCTTCAGCGCTGTTCTTACTGTTTGTTAACAGAATCCCAGAATTTAGGGAGAGATGGCAAGCATTGCTTACTCAGAGAAAGTGCAGCAGTGAATTTTACCGTGTCTTTTCCTTGCAATAGGAATATCCATCTCAATAGCTAAAGCAAGGGCAGATAATGTCTTACGGATACAATTCCTTATTCTTATGAAGACTGAAAAACTGGAATACCTGACGTTCTGTGGTGGGGAACAATCTCTCAAACAGATACATTTTTTATTGAAAATTGCAGCAATTTCTGTAAAAGGGTTGTACATGGTTTAGGCCCCAGGGATGAAAACTATTTTCCCCCAATTTTATGAAACTATAAAAAGTCATGGTTATGAAACAATTTCGAGAAATAAAAATTTCAAAAATCTCAGTATGTCAGTGGATAAATCTAAGGTGAATGAATAAGCAGAATGCTGTGCCCAGGTCTAATTCTGCCCTCTATCTCAAAAGAATGGAAAATTTACATGGCAAGGTGAAAGAAACATCAAACTCATTTCACGTTAGATACAACGGTAAAGTGGGAATTTTGAGGGCACTTCCCAGGGGATGGGCTGAGGCTGGGCAGGATGTCAGCCCACAGACCAGGATCAGGCCCAGTGACAGCAACCAGAACTTCATCATCTTGGACCCAGAAAGTCCTTGAACCACAGACTGCTGGAAGTTGTAAATCTCTGTAACCTCTTCTGTTTGCATACACTCAGCAGTCAATATCTGCCACTACTGAAGACAGGGACAGCCCAGACCAGCCATCCTCACACTATATTCTTATCATGAGAAAAGACGGAAAAGGGATGGAAGTTGAGCACATGACTCAATGCCTTGACTGGAAACGGCATCAGCTGGACTACACATCAGGCAGAGAAGCCAGAATCACTTAAACGAGGCTGTCTGTTTTCCAGATGGAAAAGACTGCCTTTATCTGGCCCTGATGCAGTAAAATGTTAATTTTGCATACTTTTAATGCTGAAGTAGTCAGTTGGTTTAACCAGGGTGAGGTGATTAACTAGAGTGTGAAAAGGTACAAGAAAGGGAAGAAGAGCTTCTTAAGTTGTATAATGAAGTTATCCATCACGTTGCCACATAGGACAGCTCTTCTACACCTCAGTATAAAAATTGGCTGGCTCTAGAGAGATGATTTTACTTGAGGGTAAACAAATTAGTAACTCACTGAGATGACTCTGTAAGTCCTTTTCACAGAATCACAGAACCACTTTTTTATGGAAATAATTATTTACAATTAATTCAGTCTATCATAATCTCTTCCTCATTTTCAAAGTCCATCTGTAAATAATCACTGCTTATTCTAAGTAGTAACTAAATTAGTTTCATGGTCAGGAAACAGGGAGTACAGATGAGCCCAAGGTAGTCTTGTCTATCCAAAACAAGTTTGTGAACACCCTCTTCAAAGCAAAATGTCTAAACCTAACTATCTGACCCAAGGAACCTCTAGTTATGGAAGCAGAAAGGGATGTATATTAGAACATGGGAGGTAATGACAACAAGGCACCTGTTAGCAGGCACTTCCTTTTTCAAAAATTTCTATTGTCTTTCTTATCTCAAAAATTCCCACAAGCCGTGTCTTTCCCATAGTCTAAAACAGTTATAAAAATAAATAAAATCCTTCATATTAAGCTAATAGAGCAAGAAACAGCAAGACAGCCATAAAGAAAGCAAACATCCCCATTATGTAATTAGAAAATTAATTTTCTGTAATATTCCAAACATTTCCTTGAGTGTAAAGTCATATTGCCCAAAGAAAATGTGTGTGTTTATACATATTTTAGTAGCCGTGTCTTAAAAGTCTCATTGGGGGAGAAATTAGCCCAAAATATTCTGAAGCAATCATGCAATAAAAGTGCTTCTTAACTGTTCCCAGAGAAAGTGAATGAAGGAGGCCCAGGGAAGAGTTTCAAAAGCCATCTTTTCAAATGACAGCAAGAGTCTCAGAATAGCAACTTCCAAAGAAAGAACAAGTACTGCTGACCAGGAAACAGGTGGTAAGCAAGAGAAGGTTAGTCTGATGATTCTTCAAGATTGTAAGGAATCTACAGACCCTGATGAAGAGGAAGTCTTGGTTGCAGGGTCTCTTTCGACTGCCAGAGGAGGCTGCCTGCACTAAGAAAATACTCCGTACCTGCACGAGGTGGAATGTGTTCTCCTGATCATAATGGACAGAGCAGGTTTGGGAACTGGTTATGTCATGCAATGAACAGAGAATTAGTGCCAAAAACTCTGTGGACAGCTTATCAAAGTTTTATTGAACAACTTTCTGCTTTCAGTGGTAGCAGCTCTGGACAAGATAATAAACCATAATCCAGTATGAGGACTAAATGCTCCCCTGCCCAAAAAGGTCCATATGTCTGTCATAGTTATCAAACAGATTTTTAGCAGCTAAATATTCTTAGTGTGGAAATTTTATAAAATACAGATGCCCTTTGATATTAGGTATTGATAATGAGAATTTTCAAAGAACAATTATTCACATTTAATTGGGTTTAAAGCTATTAAAAGACTTTCCTCTTGCAATTTTAAAGTACATTCTTGATTTTTGCAAAAGCAGTTTAATACAGCTATTAATAAACTAGCAAAAGTTGAAATAGTATTGTGAAAATTACACAAGCTATAACATAATCCATAGATTTGGAACATAACAGAGTATACAAGAAGGAAGTTAAAGAAACAGATAGCTGAGGAAATAATTTTTTCAACATAAAGAAACTGGAATCTGTAGAATGGTATATCTGTGTCTGCAGAAATTAAACTCTAATGGTCACAGACTATATAACTAAATTATAGATAGCTATGCCTGGCTCAGTGGTTGAGAGGAAGCCTCTCTCTTATTTATACAAATCATGGATGAAAGAATATGAGTTCAAGAGAAAGCAGTATGAAGTGTCTTTTATCTGGTCAATTTGCCAGACTGGCATGGATACAGTCCATGCTACTAGGACTTATTAAACAAACAAACAAATAAACAAAAAACCTAAATTGCAGTAAACATTCAAGAGATTTTCTTAACCTCCTTTCTAGAATTTCTCTGTTATCTCTGAAATGTGCAAATACATCTATGTCTAAAGCATTGGATTCAGGTAAACAACAAAGATTTAGAGAATTTAATAACAGAGGGACCAAGTGCTAGAAGAGACAAGAATCCAATTTCTGTATTTTGGTCTTTTAGTTAGGTGCGTATCATTAACTTAGTCTAATTTCATACTGGACGCTTACAGGTGCAAAAGATTTTTTTTTTTCCTGTCTACATACTAGGTATTTCTAATTTTTGAAGCATTTTCAACAATGTCATTTTTAGTGACTGCAGCCAGGTTTGCTTTCAGTTTAAGGCAGATCTCTTTCAGTTTAGGGCAGACTATATTTTCAAAGAAAGATGAAAATTTTCTGAGAATTTCCATAAAAGGTTGATTTATTTAAATTCTTTTTAAATCAGTTGCATTCTAAAACTTTTAGATCAGTGTGTTCAAAGACTGAGATGAAAAAGAGTCTTTCCTCTATACATATTTGGTTATACGTAATTCCTCAATTATTTCTGGATTTCAGAATAGAGAACCATTCTGCCACACAACTCTCCAGTCTACCTTTCTTTCGTCCCTGTTCAGACCCTACAGACACTTACAGAGTGCTTCCATGCTCAATATAACTGTTGAAAATCAGGCTGCATTTATGCGGATTTAAGTGAAAATTTCCCTGAAGGGAGCCGTTCAGTTCTACCTCTACTCTCAAGGTTTCCGATATGCTAAAAAAAAACCCCAAAATTGCTGTAAAATTTCCACCTTGGAATTGAAATCTGAAAGTTTTGACTGAGGGACATTATCGGCACATGCAATCAAACTCACAGAAAACTTGAGTTCAGGTTCCTATCCTGCTCCTTCAGAGCTGACTCTTTTACCACTGTTTACTCTGTTTTACATGCAACAGGGAAGAATGCTGGAGGGTTTTTTTGCTTCTATATCTACTGTCTATATCTGCTGACTTATTACAAGATAAGACCAAATCTTACGTTACTTTTGCAGTTGTTAAATCTCTAAATGAAACTTCCTACCTAAACATCACTTATGCTTCCCTTTCTGCAAATACTGGCATAAGGAAATGAGTTCCATCCCTTGAAAGATAAAAGATGTAAGAGGTTTATCCAAAAAAGTGACTTAGTCAAAGAGATGTTGAGCATCAGCTGTGACTGACCAGAGTAGAGGCTGCTGTTGCTCAGAAACTCTGGAAAACTTACTTGGGTTCCTAAATGCGTATTTTGACTCCTGGTTTGGTTCAACAGCTAAAGAAAGAATTAACGCTGACAGATTCCCAAAGAGATATTGCTGCCAGAAGGACAATTTCCTCTAGACTGGTTAGCAGCAGTCCGAATAAATCTGTCTTCAATGGAAATTTTAAAAACAAGACCATGAGTGCTGTGTTGGGGTAAATATTCTTGATAATCTTGGCAGTCAAGAAAGGGGAAAGAAAAGCGGAATCTGGAAGAAACATGGGAATGGCTATTCTGAAACAGAGCTACAGTATATCCATCAAGTGTCTATTTCTAACATTGACTAGTACCATCTGCTACAGAGGATGACTAAAAATCCTCTCTTAAACCAGCTTGAGTTCGTCAGTTGGCTTATGCCCTAAGACATGATGCGTTTGTCTTTACGAGTCTTGTGGGTTGATAAAGAAGAAAGATAATGGGCATTTTATTTACCAATAGAACTGCCCGTCTTCTCCATAATCCTGAAAGTGTGAGGAAAGATTCTAGGCATTTTATTTACCTGTAGAACTCCCCTTCTCTGGAATCCTGATAAATGATGGTATAAAAGCCAGAGTGCTATTTATGTGTTTTAAAGTGTTTTGGGACCGGCCACATAATTTTATTCATTTCATCCGTGACAAATTCTATGAAGTTAAATCCAGTAGAGGAAACAAAACCAAATTAGTTACATACACAGAACCTGTACCACTTACACAGACCTATATAGTACTAACATAAACCTTTACTTCCAAGGAAAAGAAAAATATTAGGCTTCCACAGGACCTTGATGGGATTCAGCTGCACTGGGACATGGTTCTGCTGTGCACATGTGAAAAAGAAAGAAGTGTTTGGTGTGAATGTCCTAGGACTTCATCTGTCTTGCTATTTTTTACCATAAACGTTTTTTTTATCATCTTCTGGGAAGCTTCTTCAAAGTTTTATTTCAGCCAAGATTCTATATTAGGCTGCTTTAAGTTCCCTCTAGCATTTACTCTGTAGTGTCATCCCTAGTTGGGAATGCCGTCATTTGCTTGAAGGTAAGTTCTTTGAACTTGATTTTGAAGATAAACAATATTCTTCTCATTCGGCTTTCCAGAGCATTTCAAAATAGCTTCCAGATCTAAAGTAATGAACAATTACTATCCTTAGTGGAATTCACTAATTGCATGATTCATATGCAACACAAGAAACATTCTTTATTTGTATTGTTAAAACTGACTTTCTTTTCCCTAGCTCTATCTATAACATGTTCAATTGTAAATTGTACTAGTCAAAAAATTTACCTTGGCATGTGCACTTCAATGCAAATAACAAAACTACAAAAAGGAAAAGTGGCATTCAAAATCGGAAAATAAAATTATCATTATCCTGTTTTTCAGTGAGTTTCATGCGGATTTTTAGTGCAATCAAGACAAGGCAAGAGGAAACTCATATCCCTCAATAAAAGAAAGAAATAAAAGGAGGAGGGAATTGGGACTGGGCTCCTGAACCGCAGTTTTAATTACTGTATTTTTATAAATTCATAAATATTCCCTCTGCCTGTCTCTTTTGGTAATACTGAAGTGCCTTCAGAGAGTAGATCTGAGTGAGTTTAAGTTCTCTAAACTGCAGATGAGCAGTGCTGGGGATTGTTTAGCTAGAAAGCCACAGCACTTTTTAATTCCACGGAAGAAAAATGACGGGTTAGTGAGCCTTATACATGTACCAGTGATTACTAAAGCACAGATTAAGCTAGGATCCTTTAAAGTAAATATATTTCATTAAGTAAGTGGGAAAAAAAATTGTCCTTGGTTTTGTTACTTCTTCCACACAGAGGTCAACTACTACAGTCACATGACTCTCAATTTGCTCAAAAAATGCTGTTTAGGGACACATATCTCAAGGGCCGGCATAACATACACCAGATGAACAAGTTGCCCTCCCAGTTTTCTGTGTCCCTCTCTGCTTTCAGATTGACTGCAGTTCCTCCATCTGCCTTTTCCCAGCTGTGTCATTCACATAAAGTACTTTAAATAGGAAAAATTCAGATTTGTAAGTGCTACTTACATTTATAGAGTCTTCGGCATCTATCTGTAGATAGATAGATAGATAGATAGATGCTTTTTCTTTTCCAGATCTTCTCAGGTTTTACTCCGCCGTGCTTCCCATTGCAAATCTTTTAAGTTTCATGAAAGAGTAGTCAGCTGGGATTGATGCTTCCAGCAAGTCGTCCTTGCAAAGGCTTGGCAAGCCTAGAAAGCACCGTCTGAGGCCCAGGAACTGACAGAGTTAGGAGATCTTAACTGTACCCATCAGTGTAAGGTGACTATCTGACTTTGGGTAAGAAAACCTGATAAAAATTACAAGCCAACAACAGTCGCACAGGGAACCACAAAATATATTTGGCCGCCCAAGGTTTTGAGAGTTGGCTCAAGCTAGAAGTGACAATGGGTGAAAAAGCAAGAGACCAGCTGAGCTCCCGCTTTCGAGCCTGGCGAGCCCCAGGGTGCCTGCACTTTGGTAATGGGAGGGACAGATTTTCTCACGCTTGTCCACTCAGACTTCTTCATTTGGCTGACCACGAGCAGCCAGCAGCTGGCACGGCCACCTGGCCAAATTGGCAATAGGCATCCTTTCATGCTTGTGCAGCTTGGAGCATCTGGAAATGCCTGCGGTGCCATGGGCTGTCATTGACCTTTGTCTCCATTGTGTCGCCTCAGGTGAAGTTTCTCCAGGTGACGCGCAGCAGCTGCAGAGCCCAGCTCCACCAACGTCACTCCTGGCTCTGCTACGTCCCCAACCATGCTGGGTTTGAGCGTGGTACTGACATTTTCTTGGTTCCTGGATAAGCAGTCCTTGTCCTACTCTGCTTCCAGATGAAAAGATAGGCTGGCATAGGAACAGAGTGCAGTGGGAAGCCTTGTGCAGGGCCTGAAATGTCAAACAGGACACGCTCTCTGGGGACATATGCGGCTGCAGGTGTCTGCTCTTTATCTTTCACCTCCCACGGTTGCCTCTGGATATGGGCAAAGGCAGGAAACTGAGTCATCCTCCCAAGGCAGGCTCTTCCTTCAACATTAATGAGGATTCTGAAGAAATCCCTCGTCTCCCACTGCCTGTGTCCTTAGGACTGAGCTCTACCTGCTATGAAATCAGATGCTTGGGAGAGGAGGAGGAGGAGTGTCAACTGGAAAACACAATGCAGAGGGAACAGCACCTTGCAACAAACATGACTACATTTCAACTCTTGTCTGCACAGTCTTTTTGCAAACCTGAAAATTAGACATATGAGCATACCTTTTTCCTTTGTGAACCATATTTAACCTTGTTTGACATGTATTTTCAATGAAATGATTCTACTTTCTAGACAAGTTATCCCAGGTTTATCCAGCTTTAATCTGAAGCCAATATTCTGACTTGATTTTTATTTCATCTCAACTACATATCTCCTGTTCAACCATTTCACCACAGGTTAAAAAAAGGAAAAAAAAAAGCATTCAAATATTATTTTATTAATTAGTTTATTAATTTTCAAAACAGGAGGGAGAACAGGGAGAAATGTAGGAATGCTCTACAGGCTCTCAGATTTTGTGGAGATATATATACTCGCCAGTCCTTGTGTTTCTAATTAGACAAACAGCCCTTTTGAGATAAACAGCCTAACTATTCTGGAAAAAAAAAATATTTTGCCTGCAAAGCCTCCAGAAAAGAAAAGTTCCTAAATACTTCATAATAGTGGTTTGGAGCAATTGGTGGAAAAAACATTTAACAGAAAGTTCAGGCTTTTTTATGTAGAATTGACTTTGGACTGGCTGCAATTGCCAGTTGATAATTTGATGGATATGAGTCTATTATGAGTGTTGCTCATCAAAATAAACATATCAAACTGCCTTCTACAGCCTTCAGTCCCTGATTAAAGTAGTTTTTACTATTTTATTACACTGATTAGAGTTCTTTTGTGAAACCTGAGTCTTATTGGTGGTTTTAGTCTTGTATTGTATTTATTACAGTTTAAAAATAACTATCATACAACACATGTATTGTCAGTGATTGTATTTTTGCAATTGCAATTTGCTGTGGATGTTTTGAAGGCTCAGTGATCCTCCCACCCACCTCACACCTGCAGGGTGCGGAATTACTGTGTGGAGCTATAGGAAATAGTTATATGATCATGACTTAACGTCAGTTATTAAATGTTGAAAGATTCTTACTGTGTTTATGATTTTGAATGCTCAAGGAAAAGAAGCAGAATGGATAAAGATACATTTATCTCTGTTGTAATTTTTTTATTGTCTCAGTTTAATACGTTTACATATTAAAATGTTAACATGCTACTAAGAAAATTATCAGTGAGTACTGAAAATAAGTACCCCTTGGAAAATAATGCAATTAGTCTTTAGTAGAGTGTTTTCAGTCTTCTCATGGAATATAGCCCTTTCACACAGTACAGACACTTCTCTACATCGTTTCCCTCTGTGTGTGCACATACAAGTTCACAGACACTGTGCATGAATGTACATGTGTGCATAGTTCTGGTTTCTAAACTTATTTCAAAACTTTCTGTACTAAAGAATAACGCATGTGCAGTTTAACTATTACACATATTTATAACAAGCGATCATTTTGCAGAGGTTAGAAGTTAGCCCTTATCTCCAAGGTGTGATGACCGTGGGTCCATGATCTGTTTTCAAGGCCAGGTGCATGGCTATTGATGGTGTTAACAGAGCAGGAAGAAGAGCAGTGCAGAATAGAACACGTCTGCTAAAAAAATTGGCTGGTAGCAACAGTTCAACCTCTGCATATTTCTTAACACTTTCCTGCTGTTGAGTCACGCTGCATTGTAAAATCACCTTGCAAATCAAGAAATTGTTACGGTTTAAGTACTTCTTTTTTAAAAGAACCTCTGATGCCCATGAACTATAGGCCAAATGTCAAAGTATTTACTCATGGAGTTAGATCCGACTGAGCATTAGCTGGCATCATACATCAGAGTACTACCCCCAAAAGCTGAAGGCACGCTGTGACTGCTTGAGATGTTCAGCACCTTGCAAAGCCATGTGGGTGTTCAGGGCAGAGTGATTAATCCAAGGAGCAGAAACAAAAAGGAAAAAAGAGAACTGATTTGGCCCATAGTCTGACAGCCAGTCAGGTACACACGGCTGTGCACAATACAGATTGCAGGGTGACACTGGTTCTACAGAATTCAATAGAAAAACGCTTACTGGCTTTAACAAGGACAGATTTAATCCTAGACCCTGAAATATCTCCACAAACCAGTTAATTTTCAGTATAAAATGTCTAAATTTATGTTTTATCAAGCCACTTTTATGTTTCGCTGGCCCCTTTATCTTGTGTCAACCAAAAATTCATAATACCAATTTTGACTGAAGGCTGGCTTTAATTACAATTTCTTTTACAGGTCTCAACTGCTTTTTGTGTCCTGGGAAATGAGAGCAATTCTTTCTATCATATTCAGAAAGAAAATGAAAAGGTTGGTAAATGTATAAGTAATTTTAACTGATTCATTGATCTGAATACTTTTAAAGTAATACAGTAAGTATTTCTGTCACACTTTGAAGTTAAGCTTGGAGCTCAGTTACATCCCTTAGGGTTATTTTATAGCCATTAAGAATGTGTACCTTTTATCTGGTGCCTTCAATTAATTGAATTTCAAAAATATTCTCAAATGTTTTTAGAAAATCATTTAGTACCTGGAGGACATTCCTGTGTGATTTATTGTTACAGTAATTAAAAGCAGTGAGTATTACACTGGTCACTGTTGGAACTCCTGTCTGCCTTTGGCTATATTTTGGTTTAAGTTAAAACATATAGTACACTTGAGAGACTTGTGAAGGGAGGTAAGAAAAAAAATTAATTCTTTTCAGATTGCTTCAGAATTTTGGCACACTTAGAAATAACCTCTTAAAGTGATCACAGTGATATTTACATGATAATTGTATGCAAGCACAATTAAACTTCTCTATTAAACAATTAAATACTGCTTTTCCTGCATGGTGAATTATTCCTGACTACCCATATTAGTATTCTGTAGTTCTAATCAGTGCCATAAATAATTTTCAGTTTTACACATTCTGCTCTGAAGCAATTATTAAGAACTCTCAGGAAGAGTTAAAACAGCTAATGAAAATAATTAGCAGGGAAAAAATGATGGTTCATCCTGCATAGCAAGATAACCCTAACTGAAAACTACAAACGCTGCTTTAATTGCATCTTTGTTTTCTGAGGCACTCTCAGTTCTCTTCTGTAATCCCTTTTGTGCAAGAAGTGATCGCTCACGAGTAGCAGTTTGCAGAACTACTCACTCTCAGGGAGGTTGGTGGGATTGCACCCCCGGCCCAAATCTCTTTAGTTGTGTAACACAGAGAAGGAGCTTATTGCTGCGTTGTTTCCCTGGAGCTCCACCTCAGCAGCATTGCTCACCTGGCCAAAGTCTGCAGGCTCGAGCAAAGAGGCAGGGCAGGAACGAGAACTTGGTGCTACTGACTCACTTGGTATCTTCTGCCTTTTCAGGGCCTTCCGAGAGGTTTGGTTCTGCTTCTAAGTCTTTAAAATTATGCTCTTTTCCTACTAAAAAATAATCCTGTCCCCCCATCCACATATTTTGAGCATGCTAAGACAGCCTTAGCTATTTCTCTAACCACATCAATTTTTTTTTCTAACACAAAATAAATATCTTCTCAAAGTCATGGGCTCACAAATGGACTTCTGATAATACTTGCTTAGAAAATTCTTGAGAAAATAATTGTCAGCCCCTACCTTTGTGGACTACAAAAGACCCTCAGATGACCACACAGGATCTGAAAATAAATGTGGTTTAATGGCTTAGGCATGCATTTATGAATAAAAGTCTAGTTGTACAGATTCTGGCCAATACAGGCCAGTACCAGATAAACATTTCACATTTTAACGTACACACTGAAGTCATTGTTCAAAGTAATAACCTATCCTTTTAATAAACCATCCCCGTTACACAGAAATGCCTAAAGGTTTTCTAGTGTGCATCAGTCTTTTGAACATCACATAATGAATTTAATGTGAGAAAAGGAAAAGAAATGTACCTGTATGTATCCCTGCAAATTAAGATAAACCTTGCTGCTCTGAGGCTACCATATAACTTGGCACCCAAACCAGATGAGGACAAAAATAGTTTCAGTGAAAATCTGATTTCTATCCATGTATTTACTACACTCTGAATTATATTGGCTTTCCTGTGAAATTATTCCAGTTAAGTAAATTATGTCAGAGGTTTCATGATTAAGCTAATGTGTTTCTAGGACCTTCATAGTGAACATGAGTTATGATACATGCATTAGTATATTATTCCTTGACTAGATGTGATTTAGTAACCTCTACAGGAAAATAAAGGCCAAAAAATTAGGAGATCAAGCTGCTGTTTTCTCCCATCTGATATCTTAGAAAGTAGGTCTTCAAAATGTAGCCACAGTGCTCAAGGAATTGACACTGAAATTAAATGATATTCCCTTTCTGGATGGAAATACATGGTGTTATCACCAGTGCTGTTTGTCTAATGACATGGAAAATTAAGGATTTTAACCACTTGGTATCATTTAATAATGGCCTTTTCACAGCAGAGAGGGCATTGCTCTTGCTACAGAAATGAGAGAGAATGCCAAAGAATGCCAAGATAGACAGGAACAATAGCATTTCCACAGTGAAAAGAGCACCTTTTAATAGTTTAAACATTAAACATGGTTGAAACCTTAGCATTATTGGTCATTAAAAAAAAAAAAATTAAAAGGAGAAAGAGAATCTAACAACATCACAAATGACATGAAGCAAGATCTACAAATGCCCTTCCAGCCTTGGACTCAGGCCCATGGATTTTTGGGAGTGTTTCCCGAAAGTTTTCGTCCTTGTTGCAAGCACCTTCCCAGATTTATCCATGACC
The DNA here is from genome assembly GCA_013397895.1 of Origma solitaria. Lineage (NCBI taxonomy): Eukaryota > Metazoa > Chordata > Aves > Passeriformes > Acanthizidae > Origma > Origma solitaria. Next base: position 457,141 of record VZRL01002037.1, read on the forward strand.
AGTGTTCCCTCAGTGCCCACCACGTCACTATGGCTGACCTGCACGCGTGTCTACAGGGATTCCAGCTCCACTCAGCCTGGCTGCCCTCCTGCCTGGCTAGGCCAGTTTCTGACAGAAAGCCACCGTGCTTCCTGCTGCGTAGGTCAGAGTGGCAATGGATGGCAATTTCCAAGGTGTGCAGGTCGACATGAGCAAATTGGAAAAGACAGACTCGAGTCTGCTCACTTCCTTTAAGCATCACTGAAATAATTAAAAATGTTGATCTCGTGGACCTGAGGTTGTTATATTACAAAAGACTCATATTAATGTACTGTTACTGGTGGTAGCTGTTAATATAAAAAATTACTCTTTGAACGATGGCTCCTGCCCTTGAACATCGTATTTCAGGGCAGGGAGACAGCTGAATCCAACACCCCCCCAGCGCCTCACCACCGGAGCTCCCCACGCCGTGACTCTGCCGTCGGGAAAAGCGGGGGCGGCCTCTGGCCGAGCATCCGATGGAGGCACCGGGAAAGGGTTGGGGGAAGACACTGCGAGGTCCGGGTCCCCTCCAAGCACGTTTGGGCCGAAGGGCAGGTGTCACCTCCAGCAGGCAGGTGGTGTCAACCCTCTCTGTAAAACACGGTCTCGGCCGGGCAGGCAGGTGGCTGCATGGGGTCCCGGGGGGCGGCAGCGGCTCCCCCCGCTCAGCCCGGGGAAGTCGGCCGGTCTCGGAGGCAGCCCGGGGCGGGAGCCCGGGGGCAGCGCCAGAGGGACAGGCTCCCCGGGGGAAGGGAGGCAAAGCCCAGACCCTCAGTGCCGGGACGGGGACCCCACACACGCCTCCTGCAGCACTCCCAGGGGTGAAGGGGACAGGGAGACGTAAGGGTCCCATGGGGCGATGCCCCCTCCGAGCCACAGAGCCCTCGTCCCCCGGCGGGGAGGCAGCCCTGGGCGGGCAGCCGGGGCATCCACGTCGCTGTGGGTTTGTTACTCCCCTTTAAAATGCAAAGGCTCGTGGCATGATTGGCTTTCTGTTTACAAGTGCAGATGAGGAGAAGGCTCACGTTTTCTTTCTCCATGTGGTTTCCCCGCCTTGAAAGCTGCAAGGGCAGTCCGAGGAGGGAGAAAGGGGAGAGAATAGAGGATTTCCCAGTTTCAGCATTCATCAGATTTAGCCTGTCATTGCACTACAAGGTGCAGCGTGTGTCGAACATTACGAGCACGGGGCCATGCAAATGACACAGGCATGAAAGAGCCCTGGCAAGAATAAATCTGTCGATGTACAGATGTTCCCTATTAACGTTACTGTTCAGCCTTGGTGGTTACTGTGGGAAGACACCGGATTAAAAATTCCCATTGCCACCCCACCTCTGCTGAACCTTTCTCCCCACACCTCTTTGTCTTCGCTTAATTAGGTAGGATATAATACACTCTTTTTCTCCTCCTCTGCCTTATTGAGACGTCTGCCCAGGCTCACGCCTTTAAACAGGAATGATATTGATCCCTCCTCCCCCTTCTGTCAATCCCGATTTGTCCCTTTTCCTGCTGAACAAACAATTAAGAAAAGAAAGTACCGAGCGCGCGGTGGAACTTGTCATGCCCAGGCTCCCGCGGGGATCCCGGGCGCTGCGCGGCCCCGGACACCGGGCTGGAGCCCGAAGCGGCCCTGGGCGCCCGGGACTGAGGGAGGGTGGCGGGAGGCTGCACGGCGGGAAAGGCATTTCAGTCTGGGAGCTCGCTGCCGGCTCGCCCAGCCTCGGGCCCGTATAACTTCTCCGCAGGAGACAGCGGCAGCGGCAGTGGCAGATCGGGCGGGACGGCCGGAGGGACGGGCGAGGGAGGACGGAGAGGACAAGCGGCGGCAAGCGCTCCTGCCCCGACCTGCTTTCGGCTGCCGTCGGCGCCTGCTCCCCTCCCCGCTCGGCTGCCCCCCACCCCTGCCCCGGAGGAAGCCCCCGGTGCCCGGGCAGCCTCTGTGGGGCTGTGCCCAGGGCAGGTGGCGGCGGCGCAGCCGGCTCCGGGGGCGCTGCAGGGAGCGGGTCCCCGGTGCCGG
>VZRL01002038.1:0-61732 GCA_013397895.1 Origma solitaria
TTCATGGCTTTACTGCAATGTTCTTGCCACATCTGGAAACATGGCGTGATCATCCTCTCCCTTAAATATGCAATGTTAAGAATTAAATTAATTATGGCTCATCTTCCATAGCCTTGCATATTTTTTTTTTCTCTGAGTGACAGACAGAATTTTGGGCTTTTTTCTTTTTTTGTTTCTCTCCAAAAGGTGAAGAAGGATATTGGGGATGTGACCATCCTAGTGAACAACGTGGGTGTGATTACAGCTGCTGACTTTCTCTCGACTCAGGACCACCAGATAGAAAGGATGTTTGAAATCAACATTCTTGGCCACATGTGGGTAAGGGCCACCACCATCTCCATAGCTACAGGTTTTGGGATCATTGTTGAGGAAGCATATTTAGACCAACCCTCATTACCAGTGAATTACTAAATTAACTGTTTAGCACATGGGCACCCAAGCCAATCATCTGCTGGGAAACTGGAATAGCCTCTTGCCGATCTGAGCTGGCTGGTGGCAGCCTCATCTGCAGCATGGGCTCTGTCAGAGTTGTGGGGCTGACAGGGTGGGAGGGTTTCAGCTGTTCAGCAGTGCTTGTTTGTGGCAGAAGAAAAGAGAAGTTATAGGTATATTATTGTATGTGCTGGGGGTGAGACCCTGCCAGCATTTCTGCTGACAGCTGAAACTTTACAAGCAGTAAAGGAAAGATGTGAAAACCAGCTCCTGTTTATAGCCAACTCCTGAAACCTTTGGAGAGCAGGTTGCCAACTGCACCACTGGTCACAGAACAGGAATCCCTGTGGCTCTGGGAATCTGAGGTGCTGTGCAGCATGTAGCTTTAGGGATAGCTTTGGTCACCTAGTGAATGACATTCAGGGTCAGTACTGAATATGCCTAAGAAAACATTGTTCTTTTCCTCCTTCCTGCCCCCTGCATTTTTGCCTCTTGGTTTAAATGACTTCCAAGACCACAAGAGCTTTTCTGCCAGTCATGATGAACAACAACTATGGGCACATTGTCACAGTGGCTTCAGCAGCAGGGCATTTTGTGACTCCTTTCATGGTGACTTATTGGTAAGTGATCTTGAAATCAGCTTGTTTCATTTTTTAAAATTTTCATTGCATCTTCTCCATTAGACAGTACCAAGTTATTAGCTCTGACTGAATTGGGAGCAATGTTTGTATGAAAGAATAGTCATGTGACACATCTACTAATGAAAGATTCTTCTGTTTTCTCTCCCCCACCAATGCAGATTTTTGCTTAGCAAAAAGGTATCCTCTTCCCTTCTCTTTCTTAGAATGTAGTTATTCTGTGATTTGTTGTAGTGTTGTCAAGTAAACCCTTACGTAGTAGCTTTTGATCTCTTTACCATTGTGGCATTTAGTGGAAAGAAATAGAATCACAGAATCATCATGGTTGGAAGAGACCTTTAAGATCAACCCAACCATCCACCCCGCACTGCCACTGTAACCCCTAAACCATATCATCCAGTGCCAGATCCAAATGCCTCTTAAACACTTGCAGAATGGCGACTTTGGTGACTTCACCACCTCCCTGAGGAACCTACTCCCGTGCCTCTCATCTGAATTTCCTCTATCTCAGCCTAAGGCCATTTACTCTATTCCCCTTACTGCAGGCGTGGCAGAAGAGATCAACCCCACCTCTCTACAGCCTCCTTTCTGGGAGTTGTAGAGAGCCACAAGGTCCCGCCTGAGCCTACGCTTCTCCAGACTGAACAAACCCAGCTCCGTCAGCCATTCCTCATAAGACATGTTTTCTAGACCCTTCATGAGCCTTGTTTCCTTTCTCCAGACATGCCGCAGCACCTCAATGTCCTTTTTTAAGTGAGGGGCCCAAAACTGAATGCAGTATTCAACATGTGGTCATGCAGGACCTTCCTTTCATAAATCCATGTTGCCTGGGCTTGATCCCCTGATTTTCCTGCATGTGCTGTGTAATGGCACTCAAGATGATTTCTTCCATAACCTTGCCCAGAACCAAGGCCTGCTATTGCACAGATAATCCTTCTGACCCTTCTTGTAGAGGGGTGTTACATTGGTAATTTCCAGCCAGATGAAATTTGTCCAGTTAACCAGGGCTGCTGGTAGGTGATTGAAAGTGGTTTGGCAAGTTCTTTCAACAGTTCCCTCATTACTCTGGCATGGATCCCATCAGAGCTCATACACTTGTCAGTGTCCAATTGGTGCAGCAGGTCACTAACCATCTCCTCCTGGATTATAGGCCCTTCCCTCAGCTCTTTGTCCCAAATTTCCACCTCTGGGAGCTGAGTATCCTGAGGACAACTGGACAATATTAAAGACTGAGACAAAGAAAGTATTAAGTACCTCTGTCTTTTCCTCATCCCCTGTCACTACACTACCCTCTGCATTCAGCAAATGATTGAGACTCTCCTTGACCCTCCTTTTGCTGTATTTATAGAAACATTTTTTGTTGTCTTTAACTGTAGAGGCCAAATCAAGTTCTAATTGGTCTTTGGTCCTTCTAATCTTCTCCCTACATGACCTCACAACATTTTTATAGTCCTCCCAAGTTATCTAACCCTCCATCAGGAGAGGATAGATGGTCTTTTTTTCTCCTGAGTTCCAGCCTTAGTTCTCTGCTTAACCAGGCTGGTCTTTTTCCGTGACAAGTTGTCTTTCTACCACATGGGGATAGCCTGCTCCTGAATATTTCACAATTCCTTTTTAAAGCACATCCAGCTTTCCTGGACACCTTTGCCCTTCAGGACTGATTCTGTCAATCAATGTCCTAAACAGGACAAGGTTTGCCCACTGGAAGTCCAAGGTTTAAGTTCTGCTGCCCCTCTTTACTTCACTCAGTTTTGAAAACTCTGATATTTTGTGGTCCCTCTGCCCAAGATGCCCACCAACCACCACATCACCCCAGTCCTCTGTTCACACACAGGAGGTCTACCAGGGCACCTCCTCTAGTGGGCTTATTTACCAGTTGTGTCAGGAAGTTGTCTTCCATACACTCCAGGAACCTGCTGGGCTGCTTCCTCTCTTGAAGTCACCCACAAGAACAAGGGCTGGCCACCACAAGACTTCTGACAGATGCTTTCCGAACACCTCATCTGCCTGTTCGTCCTGGTTGGGTGGTCTGTAACAGACATGATGCCCACGCTGCTGACCTTCCCCCGACCTTTTACCATCAGGACATAAAATTACTTCTCTACTTGAAACATGTTGGGAAAATCATGGTGCATGCACAGAAAACCTGTTTGACTGTGTGTTGTCATTCTGCATCACACCTACCCATCTATAAAGGCAGCTCCAGCTGCAGCAGTCTTCCCCTGGGAACACTCCTTCTTAGATCAATCTTTTCCTGGCAACACTCCTTGTTAGAGCAGTCTTTGCCTGGGAGCACTCCTTCTTAGAGAGTCACTCACTGTCAGTAATGTGAGAACCCCCCAGCCAGGGATATTACTGGGATTACACTGCCAAATCAATGGAAATCAATAAACCAATTCTGAACTCCCTTCTTTGGAGTTGATTTAAACTGCAGGCCCACACCGATTTCCATGGCAAGTTGTTCCTCAGTTATGCTGGCATAATGCTCCTCTATTTCAAAACTCACACCAAACTGTTACAAGATGGTCCTGTGTGGTACAATAAACAGTCAAGTGTTAATCTCCATTTCAACCCTGCCCGTCCTTCTTAATTTTAGATATTCAGGCTGCATTCCTTCTAGGAGTCTTCTCTCATGGGAAAAAACAGGATGTCATTGATTGATTCACTTTAGTTGCAATTTTCTAAGAGTTCCTGATGTTTGTCTGTCTGTTTGCAACTAAAGTGCCTTTTTTTGAGATGTCTGCTATGCATTACACAATTACTCCCCAAAGGAATAATATCTAATGCAGCTCTACACTCTGGCACAGAGAAAGTTAGAATTGGTCCCTGGCCTGTCTCTCTGATGGATTATATCATTTGGAGGGTTTTGCCTCTTAACCTGTACTGTATGTATATGACTGTTAAGGTCATTTGCAGTTAGGTAGAAATAGGATTTCTGCCTTCTCATTTGTACTTTTTCCCTTTCTGCAGCTCAAGCAAGTTTGCTGCAGTTGGATTTCATAAAGCACTGACAGAGGAGCTATCTACCCTGGGAAAGGATGGAATAAAAACAACGTGCCTTTGTCCAGTTTTTATAAACACTGGATTCGTCAAAAACCCCAGTACAAGGTAATTCTCAATACTCTCCATTCCTGATCTTCCTTCTTTGCATCAAGGCCCTGCGTATGGTCCCCAGCTTTAGGCCTCTCTTCCAACTGGCTGTGTAACAGCAGTGTGTATCGTTGGCTAAAGAAAATCTGCAGTGTCCTTTAACCTGTGTGATGGTTGCATTTGAATTACCTGAGGTTGTGCATTTCTGAAGCCTCCTACATCAGCTGGCACCACCCCTTTTTACTACTGCAGCTCTTACATGTTTCCTTTCCTGTTTAGGCTTGGGAAGATTTTGGAGGTTGAAGAAGTTGTAGAGGTTCTGATGGAAGGAATAGTGACCAACCAGAAAATGGTTTTTGTTCCACCACAGCTAAACATTGCTTTGCTTTCTGAAATGTAAGTACAAAGTAAAATTAAACAACGGGTATGGAAACAACAATACTAACTACCTGAGGAGACAAGGTTTAAACTTGTATCTTCTGAGTCAGCATTTTTCCAGAACATGCTGAGGACCTGCTGCTTATCAGTGTTTGTTTCTTCACATCAGCACTGAAGATTGAGGTCAGAGAGGCTGGGAACATTGTTTCAAAAGGGCTCTGCTACTCTCTGCTTTGTAAAGTGAGATTCATCCTGTCATGCACCTTAATCATCTGGTGTAGGTGTTCTGCTGAGGAGTTTTTACCTGAGCTCAAGTTCCAAATCTGGAATTCAAGTCCGAACAACTAGGTTAACTTCTCAGTTAACTCCTACAGTATTTAATGAAACACTTGATAATATCTTGTTTGCAAAACCAAACACCTGATGGTGGGAGAAAGATTTTCAGTCTTTTTGCAACTCCAGGAGCTGCTTGTCGAGAGTACAAGTCTGCAGAAGCATAGGCAAGTCAAAACTGATGCTGTCAAAGTACTTAGGATAACTTTGCTTTTTTTATTGTAATTTGGGACTGGGGGAAAAGAGACAAAACTCTTAAGAGAAGGAATCTTCAGAGTGGAAACTGCACCTCCGTTTTAACATCTCATTCTTCCATAGGCATGCTGCTTTTCAGAGCTTGAAACATGTAATACACACCTACATCTGTACAATATTGAACCTTCCTGGATCCTGCAGGAGTATTTCAGCTCACATACTCCCCATAGATGCCTGGCATTGGAACTGTCCTAAAAGGCTGGGACTGGACTTTAATTAGTCAGAGACTGATGAGAGCTGTGAAAATAATGCTCAGTTTAATACTTAGTCCATGTGTGTCCATGCATTTTACTCCCAGACCAGCCCTTCCCTCACATGCAGTGCCACTTTCCCCCATAATTTTTCTATCCCACATTTAATTTCATGTTATTGTCTCTTTCAGGGTGTTTCCAGAACGCGCCCTGAATGTTCTGAAGAAGCTGACCATTCCAAAGTTTGATGCAATCATTGGTCAGAGAAGCACACAGTGAAAAGCAAGAACTGATTCTCACTTCCCAGAGGCACCAGTGAAAACAGAACATGTGCTGGTTCAGCTGGCTTGATTCAGAACAGAACTAAGGCAGGTGCTTCTAGGCCACCATTCCCAAGCACACCTAAGGGCTTATCCTACACCTGGAGCAGGAACACATCTGTCTAACAGGGAATGTTAGCAGAGATGCAGCTCTAGAAAGGCTGCTTTGAATGTACATGCCATCACCTCTGACACATTGTGCTGAGACAGGCAGGAATTTCCACAAAGCCTGTGTTTGGGACGATACAGCTGCCTAGTTGAGTGCAAAGGGATAGCCTGAGAATATTTAGATCTAGACTCGTCCCTGAGCAAAAGCATCTTGCAAGAAGCAATTTGTAGAGGAGGTGGGTGGCCTGTTTCACCTCACTTAATAATTTTAAATGTGAAAAAACGTGCTCTAATGAACACTTACAGTTTTGTGTGCATTTGTAATGAGCATTATTGAATTATTTGTATTATTGAAATAATACAGCCTTGTTTGTAATGTAATGCCTAATTACGTTTATCAATTATGTATTAGCACCATCAACACTCCTTGTTACAAATAAATACATTTTTCTAACCCAAAGGTGTCTCTCAGCAATGAAAGCGGTAACCAGGTCCAGGCAAGGATGGTGGAGGAGGTGCCGCAATGCTAAAAGGATCAACCAATCTGCCAAACGCCAGCCCAGAATGCAAGGAGGAGGCAGGTCCCTGGGCACACGGGGAAGCCACATCAGGATCAGTGAGGTACAGGGCCAGGCAGTGCAGCCCACACAGGGGCCAAGACTTAAAGGCAGTGCCAGGGCAGAGGGTGCAGGGGAAGGCTCCAGATGAGCCTTCACACAGCTCCTCATCACAAGCCAGGCACCTGCTCTGATGGGACAGGAGGTGAAACCCCTAAAGGTCTTTGGCCTGTGGTCCAAGAGAGCAGCAGCTGATGACACATGGGTCAAAGACGCCTCCAGAGCAAAGAGGATCTGTGCACTCACTTGTGCAACTCCCACCCTCTTGCAGGCACTTGCTGGCGTGCAGCCATCCCAGGCAGGATTGATCATGCTGCCACCTTTGGCACAGTTGGAATCTGTCCGTTCACCTGAGCATTTCAAATTGTTCTGTAAACAGGCTCTTCAGAAAAGGGAGAACCCTCACCACCCAGCTCCTCCTACTTTTAGCTGGCAACAGGTACAAGTTTGCACTGTTGGCAGCTTAAATAACACACAACTGTTTTCCATTTTGCCCATGGAACATTCACATAACATGACACTCAGGGTGTGTCAAAGCTGAAGTTCCCAGCTTCAGCTCTTGTGCTCCATAGTGCAAGATTCCTGCAACCGAGACAGGAAAGGAAAAAAGGGGTTTGCAAAATTCAAGACATTAAATAAAAGTCATGAGCCAATTAAAGAACACTTAGGCATGGTTCCCATTTAAAAACAAAGCCAAAATGTGGGAGACTGCATCCCTGCTTCTTTCTGAACTGCGTATTGCCCTCTTGCTACCCTGACAGACCTGTCACATATATGAGATACCTGAAGCCAAGGCACATCTGTTTGGCTTTTTGTTTATGTTCACTTCCACCTGTTCTTTCCTAGTGAGGAGTCCAAAAGCCTAAAAATACAGATGCTTCAAAAGTTCAAAAGACCTGTCAGAGCAAGCAGCATGCTGGCCAAAATGTTTGTCCTTAGCTCCAGAACATAAAGGCTAAATCAGTACTTTAGTGATTTGTAAGTATTTGACAGTTGTCTCTTGTATGGCTGGCAAAGATTCTTAACCTTCCTACCCAGCTTAGCCTTTCCTGGTACCTACCTTCCATATTTCTTCTCTTTCATTACTTGAATCCTTGCTCAAAGGACGGGTACAATCCAGTGACTCCAAAGAAAAAGCTTAAAAAAACCCTGGGGACAAGTCAGCATCTGATGACTTGGCCCTTTTCTTAGACTGGGGAAGAACTGGCTTCAGTAGGACACATCAGACAAGATTATTTGGCTTCTCCAGGCATGCCATTCCCACTAGCCCTGTGCATCATTCAGATTCTGATGGCAGCATTACATTGGAAGTCAAAAATCCATCTAGGGAATGACAGCACTCTCCTGTAGAGTCTGTTTCTTAGCACACATGCTTCTAAGGAAGGGGAGAATGTATTATTTTCTGCTTTGCCACATCTAGTCTAGGTCTCAGAGCTCAGAGGAATTACTGGGCAAGGCAACTTGTGCAGTACCCCATATGCAGCTATAGTTCTTCTCTGTGTCTCCTATGGCTGCAAGTCTTCTGCTTAGCATAAAGAAATACATGCAAAAGCAAGGATTTCAGCTTTCATCGCCTGAACACCAGTGACAGTATTGAGTCATCAAGCCTCCCAGGCTCCTCAGTTCTCTTTCTGGCCACAGCACTCAACTGAAGCACATCCCAAAGTCTGCTCACTCTTGGGTGCCCAGCAGGAGCACATAAGCAGGTTTCATACAGCCACCTATAGCCAAGTCCCAAATCTGACGAGTCCCAAAACCTCACACCCTGGCCTAGCACTTGTTAGGAGTCAGGTTAATGACTGTGGCCCCATGCTCAGCCTCCTGCTGAGGTGTCTCTTGGATTCAATGCTTCCATGCCCTCCCTGCCTCCTCTGCCTTGGCCCCAGTACTGACTGGAGCCCTGTGCCAGGAAAATGACAGCACTGCTGAGCTGTGCAATTGGGGTCTGGCCAAGAGGCTGATGTGTTAATTAAGCAGAGAACAAAGTTCCAAGAGAAAAGTAGGAAGCACCTAGCTCAGAATCTCTCTGCTGGAACTGACCCAGTCTCTCATTGACAAGGTGAGCTGCAGCCAAACCACCAGGACAAAAATGGTATTTCTCAAAAACTGTAATCTTAACTGGACACTGATTTTGGTCAGGTGATAGATGTTTGTGAACTCTTCACACTTCCCCAAGCAGCTCAAAAATATCCTTAAATAAAACGATGAACATGACTGTGATACATCTGGTTTTCTAACTGAAAAGCAAAGGAGTAAGGTCAGCAATCCGTTCCAGGAAAGGCCATTCAATTACATTGATAGAGGTGGAAGAAATACCTGAAAGTACTTTTCACCTATTTCCTATAAACATTCCTGTTCTGGTTAAGGTTGTGAATACTCCATTACATACAAGCAAATCCAAGTGTGAGTTGTGTGATTTAGACTCATTTAGATAAAAATTATTTTTTATTAAAATTCCAATTAATGCAATTCAGTGCCATTTTCCATTTATGGAAACTAAGCAGCCATAGCATAAGATGGAAGGTCTGAGTATGGATAACTAAATAAAAGACATAATAAGAGAAACAGCCAGTGGAGTTCCAGAAGTTGAAGGGACTTGGCTCATTCAGCTTTGCTTAAATGACCTGGAAGAGGATAGTGGGGGGCAAAATCTATTGAGAATGCACAGATCTGGAGTGGAAGGAAGGACCATGAAGAAAACTGCTCAAGGACTTCATGGCACTGGGTGACTGGACAGTCACAAAGCAGGATTTGAGGAGAATTACAATACAGAGTTGAAGGGAACTTCAAGATACTTTTGTCAGTAGCTGGGTGAGCAATTTTATTGCCACTTCTGTCTCTTTTCCACCTGCAGCAAAGGACAAACAAGAACATGTTTTGCTGCTTCCTTGATGCAAGGGCCTGAGAGAGAGACAGCAAGACACTGCCACCTGTGTGGGGACGAACAAAGCAGAGAATGAGCAGCCGGGGAGGACTGAAAGATGCCATTTGGCAGGATCACAACCAGGGGCAAAACACCGAGGGGTTTGAACACCTCTACCGTCTGTTTTCCTCAGCCAAGAGGGCAGAAAATGCTCTAAAAGCCACATTTCTGTATCCACGCCCGGCACGACCAGTCAGCTGTAGGAGGAACATGTTTCTGCTAGGACAGAACTGCAGCTGCCCCGCACCACTCACCCCCCGCTAGCCCAGGGACACCAGGAGCTCAGGGTGGGAGAGCTGGGCGGAGCAGCCACCCCGGGCTGCCGCCCCGCCCGGTGCGGGCGGTGCGGGGGTGGATCCTGCGGAACGGACGGGACGGGTGGAGCGCACTGAGACGGGCAGCGGATAAATGAACAACCCACGTCCCCTCAAAAGAGATTAAAGTTCATTTCGGTCCTCAAAAGAGCTTCGCGAGGACAATGAATCTGTTTCTGGAGCTTCTCCTGTTCCTGGCCACGCTCCTCTTCTCCTACCTAGAGGCTTTTGTGAAGCTGTTCGTGCCCGTGAGAAGAAAATCTCTCAGCGGGGAGCTGGTGCTCATCACGGGTGCTGGCCATGGCGTCGGGAGAGCGACCGCCTTAGAGTTCGCCAAGCGCCAGAGCAGGCTGGTTCTGTGGGACATCAATAAGGTAATGGCACACTCGTGGCCTCACTCCGTAACCTCCGAGGCCACGGGGGATTGTAAGGGCGTAAGAGGGCATAAATAACACCCCCATCGCCTCCTTCCAGCCCGCTGCCATCGGCTCCCGCTCGGCTCTCGGGCTGGGATGCTGAGCGCCAGGAGAGGCTTTGGCCCCACTTGCAGCAGAGCATGTGAGGCTCTGGTCCCACAGTCACTCGGTGCTACTTGGGAGGGAGCAGGCACCACTCGGCAGAGCAGCTGCGAGAGGGAAAGAATTGCTCAGGAAGCTGCTGTTGGAATGGCTGCTGAGACCAGAAGGCTGTTACCAGAGAGGAGCAGGTTTGCCTTCACTTGTTCCCTCTGTAGCCTCAGGTATTTTGTGTGCATTGCTGGAACGTGTTTTCTCTGTATTCCCTTCAACAGCATCACTGTGCTGGGCTGTGTGTGAACCCTCTGGGCAGCTACAGGCATAAGCGACCTTGGCAAGTGGAGGATGGGCAAATACAAACATGCAGCATGGCATCCAGAAGGGATCAAGGCCAAGTGCTGAGTCAGGGTGCAGCAAGGAAGGTGAAAGGCTGTGCTTTTTGTTTCTGACACACTGGATCAGCAAAGGAGTTAATTGTGTCATCCTGAAGCTGCAAAACAGACCCCAGCACAGGACCCCACTGGCATGGCCTCCTGGCACCTGGGGAAAAAGCAGCAGCAAAGTCACTTCTGCCCTGGCTTAGTGAGTTCATATAATGACATAGGGAAGCCTCTATTCTGTGTGTGTCAAATGTCATTCTGTAAGGAAAATCTGTTTTCATTGTGCACTGTTGTGGTGGGTTGTCTTTGGCTGTATGCCAGGTGCCCACCAAGCTGCTCTGTCACTCCCTCTTCTCAGCTGGACTGGGGAGAGGAAATAACGTGGGAAATAATGACTTGTAGGTTGAGATAAAGCAGTTTGCTAAAGGAAAGCTGAAAGTTTGCGTGCATGCAAGTGAAGAGAAAAAATGTACTTCATTCTCTACTTCCCATTAGCAAGTGATGTCCGCCCGCATGCTGGGAAGTGCTTGCTCTGGAAAGCAAACATCGTGAATACCGGATGCCCCGCCTCTTCTTCCTCCTTTTCTTAGCTTTTATATCTGAGCTGTCATCATATGATATGGAATATCCCTTTGGTCAGTTTTGTTCTGCTGTCCTAATTGTGTCCCCTCCCAGGCCCTACTGATAGGGCAGGGAATGCTGGGAACACAGCGCTGATGCTGTGCCAGCACTGCTCAGCAGCAGCCAAAAAATGGGTCTGTTATCAACCCTTTCCTACTGACCAGGGCAAAACAGAGCACTGTGAGGGTGCTCTGAGGGTGTTCATGCGGAAATGAACTCCTTCTTAGCCAGACCCAATACAACTGTGGAGGGCATGTCTCTTCTCACACCCAGCCTGGGAATACAGAAACAAATAGAGCCACTCCATATCTCAGGGTGTCAGCCAGGCCTGTGTTGTACGAGTTCTGTTTACACTCACAGTGCTGCCTGCTGTGCTGTGATAGGCACCATGTGCCCTGTTTCTGCTGCTACGTGTGCCTTACCAAGCCAAACTCACTCTTGTTGCCACATTCCTAAGGCTAAGAGAATTGGGATTGTTCAGCCCAGAAAACAGATGGCTTTGGAGTGACCTAGTTGCAGCCCTCCAGTACATGAAAGGGGCTTACAAAAAGATGGAGAGAGAGAGTATTTACAAGAGCATGTAATGACAGGACAGGGGGAAATGGCTTCAAACCAAAGGAAAGAACATTTAGATTAGACATTAGGAAGAAGTACTGTACTGTGAGGATGGTGAGGTATTGGAACAGGTTGCCCAGAGAAGTTGTGGATGCCCCATCCCTGGAAGTGTTCAAGGCCAGATTGGATGGAGCTCTGAACAACTTGGTCTAATGACCCTGCCCGTGGCAGGGGTGGTTGGAACTATATAATCTCTAAGGTCCCTTCCAAACCAAACCATTCCATGATTCTGTGATTTCCTTTCTTCTAGTCATTCTACACAGGTCCAAAATTTACAGCTGGAATATCTGAACTCTCAACGATCCCAGATAGAGCTCTTTTCTTGGGTAGCCATGAAGTGTTCTGAGGCTGGGCAGTGGTTGCTCAATCCTGGGACATCTTTAGTCTCTGACTGCTCTGCTGAGGCCAGGGGACAGCTGTGCATGGATGTCTTTCTCTTTGCCTTTTCCAGCACGGCGTTGAGGAGACAGCAGCAGAATGCCAGAAGCTGGGAGCCACTGTTCAAACCTTTGTGGTGGACTGCAGCAAACGGGAGGAGATCTACAGCACTGCAGACAAGGTGGGGCAGCAGGGGCAGGGCCAAAGGCTTTCCCAAACACACTTGATTTCTAGAAAAGTCGGGAAAACTAAAGAAGAATTATTGTATGCAAATCCTGCAAGCCCTTAGAAGCTCCCTACTCCTCACTTGCTATCTGTACACAGAGTGCTGTAGCATTTCTGAGATCACAGCCAGTATCATCCTGAAATTCTCCTGAAATTGGGAGGCTCCAGCATGTCCCACCCTGTTGCCAAGCTTGGTCTCTAGGGTTCCAGCCTCGGAAGGAACATAGACAGCACTGGGGACATCTGAAACATTTTATTGTAATGGCTGTGATCCAGCTGGCTTGAAACAGTCTGTACCTCTGTGGTTCCAACTGTGACTACATAATCCAAACTGTGCACAGTGTGTGGAACTCAATAAATACTGGCAGTAATTACAGGAGAAGAATCAGACCAAAACAGATTTCATGGCTTTACTGCAATGTTCCTGCCACATCTGGAAACGTGGCATGGTCTTTCTCTCCCTTAGATGTTAAGAATTAAATTAATTATGGCTCATCTTCCATAGCCTTGCATATTTTTTTTTTCTCTGAGTGACAGACAGAATTTTGGGCTTTTTTCTTTTTTTGTTTCTCTCCAAAAGGTGAAGAAGGATATTGGGGATGTGACCATCCTAGTGAACAACGTGGGTGTGATTACAGCTGCTGACTTTCTCTCGACTCAGGACCACCAGATAGAAAGGATGTTTGAAATCAACATTCTTGGCCACATGTGGGTAAGGGCCACCACCATCTCCATAGCTACAGGTTTTGGGATCATTGTTGAGGAAGCATATTTAGACCAACCCTCATTACCAGTGAATTACCAAATTAACTGTTTAGCACTTGGGCACCCAAGCCAATCGTCTGCTGGGAAACTGGAATAGCCTCTTGCCGATCTGAGCTGGCTGGTGGCAGCCTCATCTGCAGCATGGGCTCTGTCAGAGTTGTGGGGCTGACAGGGTGGGAGGGTTTCAGCTGTTCAGCAGTGCTTGTTTGTGGCAGAAGAAAAGAGAAGTTATAGGTATATTATTGTATGTGCTGGGGGTGAGACCCTGCCAGCATTTCTGCTGACAGCTGAAACTTTACAAGCAGTAAAGGAAAGATGTGAAAACCAGCTCCTGTTTATAGCCAGCTCCTGAAACCTTTGGAGAGCAGGTTGCCAACTGCACCACTGGTCACAGAACAGGTATCCCTGTGGCTCTGGGAATCTGAGGTGCTGTGCAGCATGTAGCTTTAGGGATAGCTTTGGTCACCTAGTGAATGACATTCAGGGTCAGTACTGAATATGCCTAAGAAAACATTGTTCTTTTCCTCCTTCCTGCCCCCTGCATTTTTGCCTCTTGGTTTAAATGACTTCCAAGACCACAAGAGCTTTTCTGCCAGTCATGATGAACAACAATTATGGGCACATTGTCACAGTGGCTTCAGCAGCAGGGCATTTTGTGACTCCTTTCATGGTGACTTATTGGTAAGTGATCTTGAAATCAGTTTGCTTCTTTTGTTTAAATTTTCATTGCATCTTCTCCATCAGACAGTACCAAGTTATTAGCTCTGACTGAATTGGGAGCAATATTTGTATGAAAGAATAGTTGTGTGACTATTCTATTTTCTTGGAATCCATTTAAACTTAAGGCCCACTCCTATTTCTGTGTCAGGTCTCTCCTTCATTTTGCCTGCATAATGCTCCTCTATTTAAAAGCATACACAATTGATTTGAGATGCTCCTTTGGGGTACAGTAAACAGTCAAGGGTTAATCTCCCTTTCTGCCCTGCCCATCCTTCTTCATTTTAGATATTCAGGCTGCATTCCTTCTAAGAATCTTCTCTCATGGGAAAAAAGGGATGTGCATTTATTGACACACATTAATTATTGTTTTCTAAAATTTTCTGATGTTTTCCTGTCTGTTTTGTCTGCTGGCTCACACAGTCTTCTTTCCACAATTACTCCACAAATTTCAATATCTAATGCAGCACTACACTCTGGCACAGTGAAAGTTAGAATTGGTCCCTGGCCTGTCTCTCTGATGGATTATATCATTTGGAGGGTTTTGCCTCTTAACCTGTACTGTATGTATATGACTGTTAAGGTCATTTGCAGTTAGGTAGAAATAGGATTTCTGCCTTCTCATTTGTACTTTTTCCCTTTCTGCAGCTCAAGCAAGTTTGCTGCAGTTGGATTTCATAAAGCACTGACAGAGGAACTGTCTGCCTTGGGAAAGGATGGAATAAAAACAACGTGCCTTTGTCCAGTTTTTATAAACACTGGATTCGTCAAAAACCCCAGTACAAGGTAATTCTCAATACTCTCCATTCCTGATCTTCCTTCTTTGCATCAAGGCCCTGCGTATGGTCCCCAGCTTTAGGCCTCTCTTCCAACTGGCTGTGTAACAACAGTGTGTATTGTTGGCTAAAGAAAATTTGCAATGTCCTTTAACCTGTGTGATGGTTGCGTTTGAATTACCTGAGGTTGTGCATTTCTGAAGCCTCCTACATCAGCTGGCACCACCCCTTTTTACTACTGCAGCTCTTACATGTTTCCTTTCCTGTTTAGGCTTGGGAAGATTTTGGAGATTGAAGAAGTTGTAGAGGCTCTGATGGAAGGAATAGTGACCAACCAGAAAATGGTTTTTGTTCCATCCAATCAGAGTGTGGCTTTACTGCTTGAAAGGTGAGTAGGAAAAAAAATGCGGCAGCTGTAACCTGCTGGGTGTACCACCCTGAAACTTATAAAACCTGGTTCAAGACTGAGTTTCATTTTATGGCATATCACAAGGTAGTTAATAATGCAGGGGTTCTTTCTAGTGACAACAGCAGACATCATCCACAGATTTTTTTGCTCTCTCCAAGGTGCTTGTATAGGATCACTTGCTGCAGCTGACTGTTGTCAGTGCAGAGCTCCACTGCTATACAGGCCACCATATTCTCTGGAACAGCATAGTTTCAGAAAGAGCTGAGGACCTGCTGCTTATTCGTGTTTGTTTCCTTATATCAACACCAAAGACTGAGACCACTGCAGCTGAAAAATTGCTTTAAAAGGGCTCTGTTGCAAAGAGATAGCAAATGCTCGTGTCTATGTTCAGTATGGAATCTTTGTGGATTCTGCAGCAATACTGCAGCCTAAATCATGGTTGGTACACACCTGTCCTGGAATTGTCATAAAAGGACATGGGTGGGATTGGAGTTAAAACTTGTCATAGATTGATGGGGGCTGCATGTTCTTTCGAAATAATACCGGTATCAGTTTAAGACCTAGTCTCAGTTCATGTATGTGCATGCAATCTGCTCCCAGACCAGCCCTTCACATGCAGTGCCACTTTTTCCTATAATTTAAGTTTCTATCTCACATTTAATGTTATTGTCTCTTTCAGGGTGTTTCCAGAACGTGCCCTGAATCTTCTGAAGAAGATGACTGATGTCAAATTTGATGCAATCATTGGTCAGAGAAGCACACAGTGAAAAGCAAGAACTGATTCTCATTTCCCAGAGGCACCAGTGAAAACAGAACATGTTCAGCTGGCTTGATTCAGAACAGAACTAAGGCAGGTGCTTCCAGGCCACCATTCCCAAGCACACCTAAGGGCATATCCCACACCTGGAGCAGGAACACATCTGTCTAACAGGGAATGTTAGCAGAGATGCAGCTCTAGAAGGGCTGCTTTGAATGTACATGCCATTGCCTCTATCTCATAGTGTTGAGACAGGCTGGAATTCCTGAAAAGGTGGGTGGCTTGTTTTCTCCTCAATTTATATTTTTAAATTAAAAACACTCTAATGGAGTCTGAAATTCCCATATTTTTGTAGCAAATACCTGAAATAATACAGGTGTATATGTAATATACCTAATTACATGGATTGTCAGTTATGCATTAGCACCATCAAGATGCCTTTATACAAATAAATACAGTTCTTTAACACAAAGAACACAGTGTCTCTTGGCAGTGTAAGTCATAATCAGGTCCCAAAGATGCATTTAAGGTATGGTATCAAGGAATACACCTTTCCCTGCATCATTTCTCACACTGTTCTCTGCACTTTCCAGACATCTTTAAAACACCTTCTCATGAAAACAGTGCAGTGTTTCTCTACATATGACTGGGTGCCACAAGTGCAGCCTATGTAGGGGCCAGGGCCAAGGCCAGGGCTTAAAGGTGGTGCCAAAGCAGAGGGTGCAGGGGAAGGCTCCAGATGAGCCTTCACACAGCTCCTCATCACAAGCCAGGCACCTGCTCTGATGGGACAGGAGGTGAAACCCCTAAAGGTCTTTGGCCTGTGGTCCAAGAGAGCAGCAGCTGATGACACATGGGTCAAAGACGCCTCCAGAGCAAAGAGGATCTGTGCACTCACTTGTGCAACTCCCACCCTCTTGCAGGCACTTGCTGGCGTGCAGCCATCCCAGGCAGAATTGATCATGCTGCCACCTTTGGCACAGTTGGAATCTGTCCGTTCACCTGAGCATTTCAAGTTGTTCTATAAACCAAGATTCTTTTTCTTCAGAAAAGGGAGAGCCCTCACCACTCAGCTCCTTCCTGCTCTTAGCTGGCAACAGATAAATGTTTTGTTGCCCTCAGCACAAATAGTTGCAAGATGTGCTAAATGACACCAAAGTAGTTTCCTTTTTGCTCACGGAACATTCGTGTAACAGGACACCCAGGGTGTGTGAAGTTCAAGTTCCCAGCTTTGACTCTTTTGCTTCATAGAACAAGATTCTTTTAGCCAAGAAACAAAAGAAAGGGTAAGCAATTTTCAGAGAATTAAAAAATCAAAAAAGTTAGAAGTCAATTAAGGAATGTTAGATGTGGTTTGTATTTAAAACCAAGACCCTCCAAACCCCAAAGCATAAGAGAGAAGCATGCCTGGAGTCCTGAAGGATAAAGGAGGACAATTTGCTTGCATTTTCAGTAAGTTATCTTGAAAGTCTGTTTTCCCTGCCTCAGTGGCATCCCCCAAATCTGAGAACAGTGTCTTAATGGCTTATGTCTGCTCTGAAAGTTCTTTGTTTTGTCCTGCTTTTATTTGAACTACATATTCAGCTCTAAGAGGACAGGCCTGTCACAACTGAGAGCCACCTGCTCTTCTCCATGTTTCTCAAGTTTTCAAGTCTTCTGCTTGGTATAAAGAAACACATGCAAAAGCAAAGATTTCAGCTTTCATCGCCTGAACACCAGTGACAGCATTGAGTCATCAAGCCTCCCAAGCTCCTCAGTTCTCTTTCTGGCCACAGCACTCAACTGAAGCACATCCCAAAGTCTGCTCACTCTTGGGTGCCCAGCAGGAGCACATAAGCAGGTTTCATACAGCCACCTATAGCCAAGTCCCAAATCTGACGAGTCCCAAAACCTCACACCCTGGCCTAGCACTTGTTAGGAGTCAGGTTAATGACTGTGGCCCCATGCTCAGCCTCCTGCTGAGGTGTCTCTTGGATTCAATGCTTCCATGCCCTCCCTGCCTCCTCTGCCTTGGCCCCAGTACTGACTGGAGCCCTGTGCCAGGAAAATGACAGCACTGCTGAGCTGTGCAATTGGGGTCTGGCCCAGAGGCTGATGTGTTAATTAAGCAGAGAACAAAGTTCCAAGAGAAAAGTAGGAAGTGCCTAGCTCTTAATCTGTGTGCTGGAGTCAACTCAGTCTCCTGCAGACATGATGAGCAACACCTCAGTTAAAAGCACCATGATGTTGGCTAAAGGTCTGTGGAGCTCATTCCCCAGCTCCTCCAGCTGTTCCACATTTGGAAAGCACAGGAGAGTGAGGGCCCCACGGGGATTTCATGTGCCAGGTGCACTATGTACTCCCTGAGGTGCTGTTTACCTGGCAGACAGATGCCTCTGCTGTGACTGCCCTGCCAGGAGAGAGGGGCTGTGCTCCCCAGAGCAAGAGGCATGAAGGTAAACTACTTAGAGAATCTCTAATGGCATGGATTAAAGCTCTCCACACACTGCCACCTGGCCTGTCTCTTCAGCAAAGTTTGAGGGTACTTCTTTGGAGACTGGCTCTGCTGCATTTTTGCAAACTCCTTGAATCCTATTCAGAATGTCAGGAGAATTATCTCAGCCTGTGCTTCTTGGCACAGACCTAAGCCACTTACAAGTGAAAATCATAGCTGTACCTGCTAGTAGCACTGCCTGCTAGCACCAAGGCCCCAGCCTCATGACTGGGACAATACTCAGTGTTTTAATGCTTGCAGGTAATGCCAGTATGCAAAAAAACCCAGGCAATTTTAGGCAGCATTTCAGAACATGGATTTCTAAATGCACAGATTCTCCTCAACCCAGCAGTTCAGTGAAAGGGGTTTTTTTATTGTTTCGTGGTTTTTTTCTACTTCTCCACTGAAATTAAGCGTCTGAGATCATCAGTGGTTCACGGTGTGGCAAAACTGTCTGCAAAAATTCTGACTCAAATTTTTCGTACCTTCAGTCTTTCAGATTCTTTCATTCTGCATGTATTATCTTTCATTCTGCATGTATTATCTGACCATGCATTTTTGCCTTTTCCAAGCAGGTTTCTTGCTTTGTTTGAGCTCATCACTAAGAGGATTGTAGCTTTACTGCAAAACTTCTGCTAGAGTATGAGTAAGCTTACATTTATCCAAGAAGACAGGTGTTACTAGGATTATACTTGCTCTCCTGCAAACTATTTCCCCTCTGCATTCTCAGCCTTTTAATGTTCACAGCTGGTAGCTGATCTTTTTCTAAAACATCACAATCAAAATGATTTTCAAGAAACATTCTAGTTTAACTGATGCCGCAACAGGAAGACACACTCAATGCTCAAAAATAATCTGGTGACAATAGTGACTGTATTTTTATAAAAAGGAATTCCAGACTCATGTTCACCTGGGCCTCCCAGCTTGCTAATCACAAGGTAGTCTCTAATGGGAGAAAAACCCAAACCCTGAGCAGAAGCTTGCACTAATCCTTTGATGGCCCCATAGCTTTTCCATGATGAGGTGTTGCTGCTTCCTTCTGAAGAGCTGACCTGGAATACAGAACATAAGGACTTTTTTGAGCCTTACAGAACTGACACCTGCACTCTAAGGGAGATCAAAGACTGAAAATTGTGTAATAGCTGGTTTTAATATTATGCAGATGTGTTGGTCTGCATTTATCAATCATCCAGTGATTTCTGTACAGTTACAGTGGAATGCTACTAGCAAAAGACAAGATTCAAGTCTCTCTGGTATGAAAAACAATGAAGGGGAAAAACCAAGTATTTATGTGTAGCTCAGTTCTGTAAGCCCTTAAAGCGTCCATGTGCTGTTAACACCAATTCTGGCTGCACAGCCTGATCATTAATGTTATCTTCCCAGCTGAACATCTGTTCATGTAGCACATTTCCACTTCCATTGTCCTCTCTCTCTTAGACATTAAATTGTGCCAAGAGCCCTTTTAAACACAAGTACAATTTTAAGGGGATTTTAATGAGCTTGTCTGGAAGGAGGCTACATCATGATTTATAGCAAGAAAAGTAGTATGGGCCAAAAAAGATAAAAAATTTTAGATTAATTGGTTATTTCCTTAGAAATGCCCTTTTAGGTCACTCGGGGCTATGGTCAGTTCCTGTGCATTTAATTAATATTTTCAGCCAAAAAAAACCCAAACAAACCCAAACCAAACCAACCAAAATCAATCAGCACACTAATTAACAGTTACAGCTGACAGCTTCTGAGATACTGAGATTTTCTGCACAGGACTATGGACACACCTTGGAAAGAAGACTCCTTTTATATAGGTCAGGTGTAATGGATGGGACACTAGGAATGAGTGACTGAGAATCATTAAAATGCAACATTTTATGAACGTAGTTTATCCTCTCTGTTCACATGTTAATTTTCTAGATGAAGAATTCCTGGCTCACTTGGATTTGTGCCTAATCCATATGGTTAATCAGTAACCAGTTTATGGGCAGGAGAGGCTGTAGCTCACTTCATGCTCTGTCCTCAGGAACAGATAAAAGGGAAGAAATGTGCCAGAGGTGTATTCTCCCTTAGCAGGATGACATAAATTCACATATGCTACACGCTTACAGATAAGAAAGCAGCAGCACAGATTTTTTCAGATAGTTATTTTTCAAGACACAGATTGTTTCAATTTTGCCCTGTCACACACAACACTGTTTTTACAGTGTCAGAAGTCATGAAACTTGGGATGCTTCATACACAGTTACACTAAACACAGATCTTCTGGAGTGCTTACAAACATAATATGGATCACAGGCAGACAAATCCTACAGCATGATCCTCAATACTCTAAAGGCAATATTAGATAATGTTTGTGCTGTGCAGTACTGAGCTACCTCAGTGCTAGCTCAAAGGCAGTGAGAAAGATATTTTGCATGTATGTATAACCTCATGATTACCTGCTACCTTGGAGCCTGGCAATGAGTATGGCTTTGTTAGTGCAGTTCTGGACTAACAAGTTTGGGAAAGGGATTGTTCTTTATTCAGCAGCTAATCCAGAATCTCTGGAAGATGTCAGGTGACATGGTCCAAAGCTGTACTCAGTGCATGACATCATCTTGGCAAGACACAGCTACCTGGCATTCAGTTTCTCTTTGAAGCCCCCTCAGTAGGTGTTTATACTGCTGTGGGTTTTCACCTTGTAGGGATATCTGTCACATACTCATTTAGCTGAGATTAGCACACAAAGCCACAGCCACTCAACACCCAAAGATCCTTTACACCCAAGGTTATGCTCTGTCTCTGAGTTGCCAGATCATGATTTGTCTTTTGGACCAAGTGAACTTCCTTTTTTCCCCTCTGAAACAGCTGAAAAAACAAAACAAAACCACACACATGAAAAGTCCAGTTATTAAAGTTTTCACAGTTGGCTTTCTTTTTTCTCTTTCTTTTGAGGATTGTTACTATCAGAGAATAGCAGTATTTTTAAATTTGTTTCCTTTAGGGCAGGAAGATAAAGTATTGAAGTCTTACAAGTCTCTACAATTGCTGATCCAAAGAGCTACTACAGTTTTAAACACAAGGCTTTAAGAGAATCCAGACAAATAATTATTTTACATTTACTAAGAGAACAGAGGTAAAGCATTTACCAGAACAGTCACAATAGATTACCAGGAATCCAGCCTCAAAGTCTACCCACATTCAGGAAAAGGTAACCTCTTTCTGTCATCAGGGATTATACCTTGCCCTTGTAAATCAGAGCTTGTGAAGACTTAGTGGATGTATGTATCTGAATGTATGTGAGGGCAGGAGCAGCACTATGCCAAGCACCCCAGTGGCAGCTAAGCCAAACAATGGCATCTTTGTGGCCTGAAGGCCTGATCAAAATATGACTGAAGTCAATGGGAGCCTTTTTGGTGGTTTCTAGGGCTGCTGGATGAGAGCCACAATACATTAAAAGCATTATAACTAACTCTCAAAGCCAGAAGTAAGAGCACAAAGACATTAGTTCCTCATTCAGAACAGCAGTCTGCCCACTGACTCCTCCTAACTTTTCACAGAACTGAGCAGTAACGTTGCTTGAATCCCAAGCACTCGTCTGGGGAAGCTGGGAGGTAAGATTTCCTCCCTTGGCACTTCTTAAGTGTCAGGCTTTCATCTTGAAGAGAACCAATCTGCCAGGCTGGACATGGTGGATATATGATGTGGAAACTGTGAGGCCAACAGAGAACAAAAGCCTGCACTGTGATAGAAGGGAAGGAGAAATCTGCAAAACACAAGTTTTTACAGGTCACTGTCTAATCGCAGCCTTCTGGAAACTGCTCATGGGCAGCAGCACCTCTGCCACATACATACAGGTTAGTACCTTTCAAAAACATGGATGAATTTTGGGGAAGATTGCTTGAGGTTTTTTATGTTCAGAAAAATAGCCACTAAGACATTGCTAAACAGGAATTTTCTGAGAAGTATTTATGCAAAACCTGAAATGTGCTGGGTTGATCACAACTAGTGCATCCTTTTGATAAGAACATCATATTATCAATTCAGCTGTTTGCCACTGAATTTTCACCACCTCTGACCTCTATGGAATAAATGGCACAGGGGTATGGAATAACAATCCAAACCCATTAAACAGACATGTTGGAGATAATAACAAGGATCCCCATATTTTCATGGATAGTGTTATGGCTCTTTCTCAAATAGACCAGCTCAATTTCTTTTTTATTTGGTGTTATTTAGCTGGACATTTTTGCCTTTAAAAACTCCTAAATAGACGCGCATCTCCTCCTAAAAACAGTGTATGTGTACTCTGTGTGGAACTGCAAACCTCCAGCCACTCAGATAAGCATGGATTTATAAAACACCTTCCTGCTTTTCAGCAGAATTGTGTTGGGTTCAGGAAAAAAGGAAATCCTAGAATTACTATGCACGTTTGTAGAGGTGGACTTGGCATGCAGCATGAGTCCAGCTTTCAGCTCTGCAGTGTGGAACTGGGAAATCTGTTGGGATCTTTAACTGTGGGGCAGGAGGTAGAGGGCATTTTCACTTGGTGAGCTGTGCTGACTTTGTGCAAGGAAGACTCTGTATTTCCCAGGGCATCTATTTCTTTAATATGGTCTTTCTTTGGTTCTAACAGCCTGCAAAACTTCCCAGGCCAATTCTTTTCAAGTTCTGAAGTCAAGCTTTGACCAAATGGGACCAAAACTTACACTTACTGTTCCACAGGCAGAGTGGTACTACTAACAAAGAAACTGAATCAAACGAGGGTGAAAGTGTGTATTGGGAAAATGTATTTGTGCACTGGAGATAGTATGTATCTGTCTGTGAGACATATATATATATATAAATATAGACTGTAGAGACTAGAGCTGGTGAACAGGTGGGGAGGACTTTTTCCTGATATCCAACCTGAACCTCCCTTAACGCAACTTCATTCCCTGGGGTCCTGTCACCATCACCACAGAGATCAGTGTCTTCCCCTCCTCTTTCTCTTACGAGGAAGTTGTAGCTGCAATGAGGTGTCCCGTCAGTCGCCTCTTCTCCAGGCTGAACAGACCCAGTGATCTCAGCCATTCCTCATACAGCTTCCTCTCGACGAGGAGGTTTATTCCGGCGCACTAGCTGGGGAGACAGGGTGATGGTATTTCTCGGGAACTTCTGCTTCCCACTGAAAGCCAGCCCTTTTACGCGCCAAGAACCGGCCTGGAAAGCCTACTTCTCACACACAGCATCGACAAGACGGATAGAACCCGCTCCTCCCGGGAAACCGAGGGGCGGGAACGCGGGAAGCACGGCCGGGCTCCCGCCTTGCCCCCGCCCCTCGGCGCATGCGCACGGCACGCCCCCTGGCNGCGGCAGCGCAGGTGAGCGGGGCGGGCACCGGGCGGGCTCCGCGGGGTCACCCTGGCTCTCACCTCACACCTCCCCTTCCTCCACAGCGGGAGGGCTGTACCCCACTCCGCGCCCTTCCCCCGCCGTCCCGCGCCTTCCAACAGCGCTGGCCGCCATGGCGGTCCCCCCGTCCTTATGTAACGCGCCCCCTGCGCTCGGGTTCCGCTCAGGTGTCCCGGGAGAGGGTTGGGCGCGGGCCGGCGGTGCCGCAGGTCTTCCCCTCCTCGAAGCAGCGCCGTGGGCTCCTGTCCCCGGGGCACCCCTGGCAGGGCGGGACGGCCCGGAGCCGCTCCCGGGAGGGCCGCGGGGCGGGCCCGGCTCCCACATCGCCCACGGGGGTCGCCGCGACCGGAGCGAGGGAGCCGGACCGAGCGGGGCTGTGTGGCGAATTAAGGTGGAATCGGTGCAAATGGTTACCAGGGCTGGGCTGTGCCCCGAGAGCGCAGGGGCGGCACCGTGCCCGGGCTCGGCATCGGGGTCTTGTGCTGTGGGGGCACCCACAGAGAGAACCCTGGCAGCCGCACTGTTGGAGAAGGAGGTAAATGTTAGTTAAAAATTCACTGGGCCGGGATTCCACGCGTTCGAGATACTCCGAGTGGAGACCACAGCCAAAGGTAGTGCCTCAGTCAGCTCATTATTGGCATTTTGTAAATGATAACGAATATTCACTTAGCTTACCCCAGAGCAAATATTTGTGTTAAAAAAAAAAACAGCAAGAAATTGCCCGTTGCTACTGGGGAGAGCCTCAGGAGCTTTTTAGCCTCTCCTTCCTTCTCAAATAAATGAAAATTTAAGATGTCACAGCCCCCCACCCCCCGGCTCTTGAAACTGCCTGCTTGGCTTTCCTTCCTCCTTTGATAGGTTCCCCCTTCCCACCTCCACTCAAGGCAATTGCTTACTGGCTGCTAGGAAGTAGATCTGTTTCCTTCTTTGCCTAAATAATTCTTGTATGTCCTACAGTTGTAAAAATTACAAAATTCAGAGATACCTGGCTTTCTGTGATTTCTGTGCTGTTTGCAAAGGCTTCTGGAAGGATAATCACAAAACAAATCACACTATAGAGAAGTACCACAACAAGTAAAATAGCTCATCAAGTGCTGTCAAACTGAAACCACAACAGACGTATCACATATGTCCTTGTGTGTAATGGAGGTTAAGCTGCAAAAGGTTCAGCCACCTTCTTCAAGCAATGAGGTCTGAGGTTTTTGAGTCAGTTTGGGCTGAGTCCCCTGTAATCTCTGTGCTGTGAAAGGAGTGTGACTGTGTTGTTACATAGCAAGGTTGTGCCTGGGGTTTCTGTGCAGTGTGCTCATGACCTCATTTCTTTCATTAATTGTTAGTGGGATGTCTGTAGCCTGGCATTCAGTTTTCTAGTTGGCCATTTATTTGTAAAGGCAAATTTAATCGTGGTCACACGAAGACAGGATCATTGTGCAATGACAGCCTGTAATTGGATGCAAGGCAGCACAGTACCACATCAGCCATTTGCTTAGTTCTTCCCCAGCAGGTTTCACCAAACAGATTTTGTAATAATAATTTCCTTCATCAACAGTTGTAGCATCTTGGGATGTGAAGCCTTTTGTCTTGTATTAACTCTGCCATCTCTTGATTTCAGATTCTGAAGGAGCCTTGCAGCTCTGGGACAAAAGGAAGATGATATTGCTTTATTTTGAGCTGTTTGACTTGTGAGTGTAACATGAGGCTGCAGTGAATCTCGGCTCTAAATGAGAGAATGTGATAATGATTGGCAGCTAAGGCAGTGAGTCCTGGGAGGAAGGGACTGGTGGGTGTGTGGGAAACATTTTTTGGCTACAGCTCTGTGGGTACCATGCCTTGGCTTACATGTCCAGGATAAAGGAAGCTGGCAAATGACTTAGAAATAATTTTGCTCTCTGTTAATACTTCCCAGGAGTGGCTGGACTATTAAATTATTGTTATTTTTACTGTGGTATATCAGAGAAGATAATAATGCCCCTCCTTGTTAAGGGACTGTTCTGTGTTCTTGCAAATGTAGTAGGCTAGTTAAATTTTTTTAATCTATCCATCAGCACTTCTCTATGCTCCCATTGCACTGATTTTAAGTGGCTTGTCTTTTATGTTCTATTTTTTGTGTCTTTCCAAGGTTACAATGCATAAATAAACCACATCTTAGTTACCCCTTGTGTCTTCAAAGCAGAATCCCGCTTTGCTGTTTTGTGACTTCTGAGGGATTTTGCTTGTTCTGAAGCAAAAGGAAATCAAGCATAAATAAATCATGGCATATTAGGTTTTTGTTGGTTTTTTTATAATGCAGAATTGAACAAAATTGTCGACCTGTCATTCTATAAATCCCAGGAGACAAGTGGCCTTTCTGGTGTTTCATGGAAACTGGGATTAAACCTCAGTAGAACTTCACTGAGTGTTGAATGGAAGGGAGTTGGGAAGAAGCTGTATCAAAGAAAGTATTGAGGGACTGCCAGGAAGAATTATTTCCAAAATGAAATTTTATCTGACTATGCTTCTTGTGCTCTACAAAACACCTTTTCTGTTGCATTTTTCCAAGAAAGAGCAGTCCTCATTCACTGCTTGTGTGTCTACAGCACTGATGGGGTTTGGATTATAGAAGCAGATGAGAGATGGTGACAGTTGAACCCATTTAACTGTTTGCTGAGCTACCTGTGTGACAAATACCACAAAACAATAATGTCACTTTTTTCTGCAAAGAACCTTGAAATGCTGAAAGGATTTAGAAATTCTGTATTAGTGTTTTCTAAGAAACTTCTATGTATTTCTACAAAAGAAACTGGTGGTTTTAAACTAGCTAAACCAGTTAGATGTGTGGTTTCTGACTTTTTTTTATTTCTGTTAAATAACTTCCTGCTGAGAAGTGCAGTAGGCTAAGGGTTGTAATACAGTGTGTAATTTGAACTTTCCCATGTTTTCTGACCTTGTCTGATTTGACCTAATTATCATGGGTATCTGAAGAGTTTGGCATAAAGTTTCCACATCATCTTTGATAGAACTGGTGAATGGAGAATGGGAGAGAACTGATAATTTTCTACTTTATTTGGCCTATGAGTTTTTTCTTGCCATGTTCCTTCTTGATGATGCAGCTGTAACCAGACCGAGCAGTGAAACAGCTGCTTGCATAGTCCCTGCCAAAGCTGCTGCTTGTCTGCAGTTTTCACTGCAGCTGCCTCCTGCTCTTCTCACTTCTCTCCCTCTGTGTCTTCCTTAGCTCTGCCAGCTGTCCTTTTTCCAAATGTTCAAGTTTTCTTGGCACAACACATGACAACAACCCAACTTGCTCTGTTAGCTGGATTAAACTAAAGAAGATCTTGTTGCTGCCTCTGCTGTTCTGATCTTGAGGGCAGCAGTGACAGCATTTCATTGCCCGCAGACACTCACCAGATGTATTAGACAAGTTGGTTTTACACAGCCACACATACAAAGGCAAATTTCTTGTCTCCTTCAACTAAAAGGCCTTTTTTGTTTTCTGAGGGAGACTGACGGCCCTTCTCTACACAGATCATGATGTGATATTAGTTCATCTTGGGGATACATTATGTACAGGATAGTTGGTGAAACTTCATCTGTTTCTTGATTTCTCCTGCACTTCTGCCACGTTTTTTCTAGCTTCAGCACCACTGCTCATAAAGAGCACTGGATTTACAGGTATCATAATACCTCTCCTCTGAACCTAGTTTTGGTTATAGTGGGAATCATGGATTTGCTTGTTTTATATGACCAAAGTGTCTTCCTCCCACATGTCAGAGAAACAATAAGGATGATCCCTTCTTTCTGGGAACCATCTCCCAAGGTACTCCACTGGAGAAGGAGGCCATGTACTCCAACATCTAGATTGGCTTGTTGGCCAGGATTCCTGGGATTTAATTTCATGATAGGGCAAAACAGAGTGATGTTATTCATGTCCTGACACCATCTAATGTCTTCAATTTCTTTTTGCTTCAAAAGTGAGGTATTTTGTCTCTACTGAACATAAGTACTCTATGTGCCTTGAGTAATTTTACACTTTCAGATTTGGCTTCAGGTTTGGCTAGAATGCCTGAATCAAAATCATTTTGCTTTTGGATGTTACTGTTATGTGAATTGCAGCAGCTATAAGATAATGTGTTTGTTCTCTGACCTCCCATCCTTGCTTGCTTTTATAAATTTGAGGAGCAGATAGGAGGGCACCCTCAGTCACTAGCCTGAGGGCCGGCACTGATGACCAGAACACAAACGTTGGGGTCTGGAACAGCTGCACTCTTGAGAATAGCAGACATCATCAATATTTCTAAATATTTAACTTGAACAAGAAAATTGCTGACTGGCTCTCAACAAATGATGGTGAGCTGTAAACATGTGTGGGTTTTGTGTGGTTTTTTTAATTCAGACAGCTACTCCTTCATGGAAAGTGTCAAGCAGCTGTTTACAAGGAATGACAGATGATGTTATGAATGAGGCACTTCCTTTTGCTTCCTTAGAGTCAGTTACTTGCTGTCATGGTCACTTATGCTCTTAATGTTGTCAAAATATTAGACTGTATGGGGGCTGGAAGACTTAATTGGCGAGATGAAAACAGTGTTTTGTTCTAGAGAGGAAAAACTCTGAGTGTGTGAGTGGCATTCAACCAGTACTAAACTAACTTCAGGTAGCTAGATGTTGCTGAATTACTGTTGATTTGGGGAGCAAATCTGTAAATGGCCCTTCTCTCTTAATTTGTGGAGTTGAAATGTACTGACCTTCAGGACTTTGGAGTGATCTTCAGATTTCTAGAACTTAATATCTTGATTCAAGTGCTACTAAAATTCATTTGTTTTTCATTTAAAGTCTGAGAACAGAAAAGGCCTATAGCTAAACATGAGCCCAAGCCAGTATTTTCTGTAAATGAAACATGACTACAGCTGGTCCTTTGCATAGCAGATGATAATTTGTTTGAAGACTCAAACTGTGAGATGCTATAATTAAGGCCAGTGGAGGATTTGGGGATAGGCGTCTAAAAAGATTGCATGACTGAGGTGTATGACAGAAACAAGATGCTCCTGAATTGGTGACTTGGGGCAAGAATAAAAATCTATCTAAGATACCTGTCACAAAGACTGAAAGAAAGCTGAAGTATGTCAGTCTATTGCTATCTGCATATTTCCTGAAGGTTATATTACACATGTTAATTTTTAACATGTTGCAGAAACCTCTCTTTACCTGAGGAACAGTAATTGACTTGTCCTCATGTTCCCATACATATATTTGATATCACAATACTGGGCACTCCCTCATAGGTGTGATTCTCTTGTCTGTGGATGTGTGCTTGAGTAGTGCCATTGGTGTCATTCCTACTTTCTTCCCCTACAATATCAAGTGTATATTTAGTGTGTATC
The DNA here is from genome assembly GCA_013397895.1 of Origma solitaria. Classification (NCBI taxonomy): domain Eukaryota; kingdom Metazoa; phylum Chordata; class Aves; order Passeriformes; family Acanthizidae; genus Origma; species Origma solitaria. The sequence continues at coordinate 28,955 of VZRL01002038.1, forward strand.
AAATATGTAAATCCAAATATGCACTCGACTTCTTTTCTTACAGATGAGAGCTCAGAGTATCTCTAAGAGCTTTATTTGCTATGAGCATGAGATATGGATGAAAAGCATTGCTTAGAATCAGTTACGTTTGGCTTTTGTGTTATTGCTTAGTTCATTCATAGCATAAAAAATTCACCCAACAACACTGATTTTTCTTAAGACTCCTGGGTTTTATGTTGGTGTTTAAAACAGCATACCCAGAATAGGTAAAATGTCCACTATCAGCCTTTTTTACCGTGAGACATGGAATAGATGAGGAAGGTATGTGTGCAGCTGCAGTTAAAGCATGAGGATAAATGCAGCATATGTGTCAGATGGAAAAACCTTATGATGGGAGCTGTGTACTCTCATTTAGCAGTCGGTGGCAGATCTGTCTGAAAGCAGCATTTCTACTCGCTGTAGCAATGGTTAGGTGTGAATAACCAGGGAATGGTGAAGTGAGAGTGTCAGTCAAAGACCAAAATAAGCATAAGTTCCCTACAAGCGTAGGCTAGAGATCTTATATCTCATCTACATTATCATGTGAATGAATAACACATGATGCCTTTCAACACCCTTGTACAGCATTTCAACTTCAGTCTTTTTCCTCTTACTTGTCCATGTTAATTTTTATAACCTCAGGAGATTGCGTCTGAAGCTGTGTCAGCTTCAGATCTCAGTGCTAATAGTGACTTCTTTGAAGGGCATGTTAAACATGAGTACTAGTTGTGGAGGATTAATTTGAGAACCAAGATATCCTAATGAACTAGAGAAACATCTTAGTATTTTGTCAAATCTGGCATAATGGAAACAAAGTTTTTAGCAGAAAAAGGTGTTCATTGCTATAAACTGTATAAAGTTCCATGATCTATAATATCTTTGAGCCAGTTTGTAGTTTTGGAAGAAGTAAGATCTTCCTCTTATATATCTTTTAGAGGAAGAATATTTATCTTGCTTAAAGCACCACAGGCAAATATTCTAGGCACGTTTAATCTCACTTTAACCTGCCTGGCCCAGTGCAGCCACCAGCCCTGTCACCACACAGGACGTGGAGCTGGCAGCAACCCTGTGTCCTACAGTAGGAATGAGTATGGTCATCTTAGGTCACTTCCTGCATTTTCTCTGGCACTGCTGCATGAAGAGTTGTAAATTTAGTAAGAGGCATGGACACTTTCAAAATCTCCCTAAGGAAAATCAGTTCTGCTCCCAGATGTGACTTAAATTTTTATTGCAGAAGAATTTTTTGTTCTTTTGGTCCGTCCACTTCCTCCAACACCAGAGTTCATGAGCAGAAATTACTGAGCTATAGCAATCATCAACTCAGCACAGCATGAAGAATGAATGCATCACAAATGAACTAAAAAGCCATGAAACCAGAGGTAGTCAGTGTAAAAGGAAGATGCTTCTCAATATACTCTAGAATACCTTCCAGTACTTAAAGGGGGCTTAACAAAAACAGGGAGAGTGACTTTTTACACAGCCAGGTAGTCATAGGACAAATGGGAACAGTTCCAATGAAAAGAGGAGAGATTTAGATTAGATGTTAGGAAGAAATTCTTTACTGTGAAGGTGGTGAGGCGCTTGTACAAGCTGCCCAGAGAAGCTGTGGATGCCCCATTGCTGGTGGTGTTCAAAGCCAGGCTGGGTGGGGCTCTGAGCAACCTGATCTCGTGGAAAGTGTCCCTGCCCTTCCGTGAGAGTTTGAACTATATAATCTTGAAGGTCTGTTCCAACCCAACTGTGACTCTCTGATACATATTTGCCTTTTTCATATCTTTTTCAATAAGTGTGGACAACAAGTTCACAAATTACGGCTTTTCCTAAAGGTACCTACATAGGATTCTTAACTGCGGATTTTGTTTTTCCCCTTCTCCTCTCACCTTCCCCAAGTAAGATCACAGGTAGTATTATAACACGTAATCAAAATGCTATGTACTAGCATTACCTAATGTCTCCTCATTTTCTTTTTTTGTGTATTTTTAAACGGGAAGATGGACAGAACTGAATTTTAGGACCTAACTCCTGATGGGCTTGATTTTATCTCGGCAGGCGTTCTTGAAGATTGATGCAGTGAGAGAAGAAACAACCAATGGCTTCAGAATCCATGGTCCCTGAGCAGTCCAAACAACATCTGATAAAAGGAAAAAGGAGGCAGCAGCAGCAGCAAAGTCGGTCTTCAAACAGTGATGGGGATGATGATGTCTTCGTGTTTGAGGCAAATGAGGCTTGGAAGGATTTTCACAGCTCTCTTCTTCACTTCTTTGAAGCTGGAGAGCTCTGTGATGTTACATTGAAGGTGATACTTGTCACACATCCATTGCATGTAACAGTCTGAAGATTAAGCTGCAAATAAGTGTGCTGAAAGGTGGCTGTGAATATTGGCAGGGATACGGAAGCCACAGAATACCTCTTGGATCTGAGGCATCTCTAGAGATGAGAATATTTTTTTTCTTATTTAGGAAGTTTACAGCTGAAATTTAAACACTTTAGATATTGACAATCTGAGAGAGGAAGTACATGACTTTGACCTCATCCAACTTGCCTTCTAAGCAGGTTCCCACAGTTGGTCAGTAAATTACAGCAATTCCAGTTCCTTGTGGCCTCTTTGTTCTCGGTATACTTTCATCCCAACTTTTACCTCTATTTCTGCATTTTATGTTGTTCTGCTAGATTTTTCTTAGCAAAGAGGATTTCTGGAGCAAATCTAACTTCCAGCATTCTTCAAAGAAAGAAAGAAAACCCCCCCAGACAGCTGCATTCTACAGCTGATCAAGGAGTAAAGGAGGAGAGGGAGGAAGCAAATTTTATGGTTCTTGCATAGTATTGCTTTAATGCATTATTTATAACTCGGCTGTATGTTACTTGTATTTGTATCTAGCATCCATAAAAGTGAGTGCCAGCACCTGCAAATAATAAGTATTGCTTAGCACAGAGGGAGACTCCTCTGCTCCAAGGAGTTAAATTCTGGAATTTCACCTACTCTCCTGCTGTTGTCGTAAGAACAGTCTTAGAAGGCTGTTAGAAGGCAGAGAGTGGCAGATGAATCCCATCTGCTTTTCTCTTGTTGGTTTGCTTTTCATTCATTTGGTAGGTCTGAATTGTTCCTTCTGGGGTGGTCTGATGCAATCACACTGAACTTTCCATCTTTTCCTCTTTTTTAATCTTGCGTGTGCATTTGCTTTCTGTACTCGGCTCACTGCTCACCAGGTAGGTTACACTTGTGTTGATCATACTCTTAAAAAAGGTAGAGCAGTTGTGTATTGAATCAGAGCTAGAAAAAATTTCAAAATATCCTTTATAATTCAGTATCTTTTTCAAAGTGTAAGACAGCTCTCTGTAACACCATCTGAAAATGAACGTGTAGTTTGAGTCCGTCAGGGAAACTGGCTGTTGAAGTCAGCCATCCCTTTGTGTTAGTGCAGACTGCAGAGTGACAAAGGCAGTAATAAAACACTCCTGGGAACACAAATAAGTAGTGGATTGTTCATTTGCCTTCAATACTTACATTCTTTTTTAATGTAATGTAATTCTAGAATTTTGTACATGAAAAGCTTATTTTATATTTTCTGATCAGAATTTTGAGAAATACCTTCCCTTTATGGGGAATGCACTATCTTTTGTGGCTAAACATATTCTGAAAACATTGAAGAGATTGGTAACTTTTAATAACCCCTGAAATAGCTGTTATTACTATGTTTTTTACATAAATGTGCTTCTGTAAACATCAATTTCTCAGCAGTAGTAAAAGTCCAGAAGTCTAAAAGTTAAGTAATCTAAAAATGTCACTTTCTAATTTTCCCTCCTTTAAAGTCTCTGTGTACATACAAAACAAGTGTCTGGCAGTCTCCTCCTGTCTCCAAGATGCATCTACAATCTTCCTAAGGATGCTTCATAAGGCTTTTAAAGAAAGGCAACTTCAGTGCATCTGTGGTGTTGCTTCCTTGTGTTATGGCTTTGCCCTAGTCTGATGGCCAAGTTACAACTTAGATTTCCTTGGGCTACGTGGATGTAATGTCAGAAGTACAGGGCAAATGGAGTTAATTTGTGTGGACAAGATATCGTAGCTCAATTCGCATCAAGTCCAGAATTCTTATTTCAGCTTCACTGTTCCTCCTTCCACAGCTGAAACTGACATTCCAGTAAAACATTGGGGGTTTTTTTTGTTCTTTTCTTTTTCAGGTTGGTTCAAAGCTAATCTCCTGCCACAAACTGGTGCTAGCTTGTGTTATCCCTTACTTCCGAGCCATGTTTCTTTCGGAAATGGCTGAAGCCAAGCAGAAGCTGATCGAGATCAGGGACTTTGACGGTGATGCCATTGAGGACCTGGTGAAGTTTGCATACTCCTCGCGGCTCACCCTGACGGTGGATAACGTTCAGCCTCTCCTGTACGCTGCCTGCATCCTGCAGGTGGAATTGGTGGCAAAGGCCTGCTGTGAATACATGAAGCTGCACTTCCACCCCTCTAACTGCCTGGCAGTCAGGGCGTTTGCTGAGAGCCACAACCGCATCGACCTGATGGACATGGCTGATCAGTTTGCTTGTGAACATTTTACAGAAGTGATGGAGTGTGAGGACTTCGTGAGTGTGTCACCACAGCACCTCCATAAACTCCTGTCCTCCAGTGACCTGAATATTGAAAATGAAAAGCAGGTTTACAATGCTGCTATCAAGTGGCTGCTGGCCAATCCACAGCATCACGCTGTGTGGCTGGATGAGATCCTTGCACAGGTAGGGCACACTGAGGGACCGAGTGCCTGTCTCATCACTGGTTTAGTTGTGTAATCAGCTCTTTGTAGTAGATCTCAAGGTGAAAAACGTTCTTAGTTTTTGCTGCCTCATCTGGCATTCATGGTTGGGAGTTGACAGTGGAAGCAAGTTACATTTCTTACCTATCAGGAAGAAGTCATATTCTCTTTCTGTAGAGAGAAGAGTACTCACTTTATGCTCATGGCTGGGAGATGGGAAACCAACAAAAAGCTACATCTGTGCTAGAGCAGAAACTATTTTCACGAAACGAAGAACATAAAGCCAGCACTTCACTTGGCTTGCCACTCCTACAGCCTGATCTGCTCACTGCCCTTGCTGTTATGTATTTTTACTTAAGAGAGGAGGCAAAGCTGTTGAGTTTTCTTACTTGCTATGAAAGGAAACTAACAGAGATGTGTCACATCAAGTTGTGCTACTTCTAGAATATTTCATGTATTTCATTAACAAAAGACCAAGATGTGTTAGCCCTAGTAGGCTATGAAACATGATAGATTTTAATGCTCACTGGACTACCACTGTAGGAGCCAAAAGGAATTTGCAGTTTGTCTAAGCTTGATGCCAGCTCACTGCTTCTGAAAGAAAACACGGGTATCAAAAGGTCGTTCCACTGGACTTATTTGAACATACGCCAAACTTCCTCCTGTCAAAGCATTAGGTACTTCAGTTTTTCAAGCTTCATGTGTGCTGGGTATGGGGGTTTAAAATACAGTATTTGAAACAGGTGTGGAGGGCCTGTGCTGGGAATGATTGCATGCCGTGTGCTGCAAAATGCTCTATGTAATTTTAGCAGGTAGGATTGGCTGTGCAGTTTTAGTTGTCACTGAACTCCAACTTGATTATTTTGCATTTAGATGAATTGATAGTATTGGTGTTACATGAGTAAGGAAAGGTTCACTAAGATGCTGCTGTCATTGTCTTCATAAATCATTTTCCACATTTCCCTGTTAAAGATCAGAATGGTTTATTAGCTGTGTCCCAAAAACCTTCAGTTTCATCTAGACTAGCATGAGGTTTTTGGTACAAAACTCCCTTCTTTAGTACACTATACTTAAACTTACAGGCAATATATTAGAGATTTTTTTGAAAATTGTATTTATATTTATTGCCCAGTTGTGCTAGCAGATGAGATTAACAGTTTTATTCTGTTGATGGAAACCAGAGTCTAGATTCAAGCAATGAAAAAGTAAACCCCTTCCCGTAAATATGAGTTATTTGCCAGAGTATATGGAGCCATCAGCTGACTTGGACATTACTGCTAGCAGAAAACATGCCTGGCTTCTAGACAGTGATTATCTGTGTCATTATCAGCCTCATGGGTTTCACTGTTGTAACGAGGTTCTGAATCTGTCAGCCTAGAGTTCTTACGACGTCACTAACCTCAGGAGCCTGTCAGCAGGGCTACAGTGGTGCTTTAAAGCAGCGTAAAATAAGCTGGGCCAAAATAAAGGAAGAAGTGGGACTGAAAGCAAGGAGGTAAAGAAGAAGGGGTAGACACACATGGTTGCTTCAAGACAGGCATGCTTGTCAGTGCTGTCAGCCCCATCCTGCTGCTTTGAGAAGCACTGGAGCTACTGGACTTCTTCACCATTGCAGTTGAGCCAACTGAGAGCTGCTTGACAGCATTGACTCCAAACCTTAGGAAGTCACGTGGAGGTTTGCTTCAGTTCCCCTCACTAACATCTGTCTCACCTTTGCCTCTGTTTGTACTTCGTATTCTGCACTGTTTTTCTTACAAGGAAGAATGAAAGGTTTGCTGAAATAAATGTCAGGAAGGATTTAGAGAAGGAAACAATTAGCTCCCAGCATTCAGTACTTTTTTTCATCTTGAAGTCTGTCGAGTCTGTCTTCGAGAAAAGTGTTATTTCCCTACCAATACCTTCTTCATAGATACTTAGATCATGGTGACAATGTTTCATTTTTGACTTGCCACCCAAAGAAAATGAACCAATCTAGCACAAGCCCTCTTACATTGGCATAGCAGTGAGCTGAAAATTCATACCTTCAGCAGACTAATCTGATGACGCCCTGGTAAAGCCATGGGTGCTTGCTTGCATCAGGCCAGGCAGGTGCAGCACAGGCAGCAGCTTGTCTCCTTCCTCAGCACAGCCTGGGCCAAGGGACACTTCTCCACCGTGGCTGAAATGCAAATGGTTGTAGCAGACATCACTAAAAAGAGCTGTTCGTATCACTGTTGTCTGGGACAACTCTGAGAGCCGCTCTCTTTATGGAAGAGCGTGGGGGCTGCCAGCTGGCTCTGGAGCTGCCATCTGGTGCATGTGCATCACTGCATGGTGAGACTCAGCTGGTTCAGCCAGTTTCTCCAACTGTGTTCATTTCTGTGTCAGGTACGGCTGCCTCTCTTGCCCATTTGTTTCCTTATGGGTGTTGTGGCAAAGGAAGAGATTGTCAAGCAGAATCTAAAATGTAGGGATTTGCTGGATGAAGCAAGAAACTACCACCTTCACCTGAGCAGCAGGGCAGTGCCTGACTTTGAGTACTCCATTCGCACAACACCAAGGAAGCAGACTGCTGGTAATTAAATGTGTGTCTGGTTATCCAGTAGGGAGTGGTGTGGAGAAAAGGCAGCACATCTGTGCAGGTGTCTTCATATCAAGCAGGTATAGCTTGATATTGAAGGTTGTTAATTCAAAATTGGGATAGCCATTATGTACTTCTCTGGTATTTAGGTCATGTGCTGCATTTTCCTGGCAGAAGTTTAGCAGTAATTTTCTTTCTTTAAAGCATTATTAATTTATCCAGATTGGCTCTATTGTAGTAAAGCCAGAGCTGTTAAATATGTTATGATCAGACAATCTGTTCAAAGCTGTACTGAAAGCAGTGGACAGTTATCTTTTGGTGTATATAAGAAGGTTGAGCTAACTTTGAAAGTCTTTGACTAACCTACACCAAAAGTGAGTGATGAATATTAGACTGCAAACCCTAATTTTTACATCATTATGTTTAACAATGTATTTATCTCCTTAAGTCAAATCACAAAAAGCATATTTAAAATATGCATTGTTTTCTCAAGAGCATAGATTGCTAATTGCCATAGCAGCATGTCAAGCAAAGGCCAAAATCCAGTGTCCAATTATGAAGTGCAATGACCATGCTCCTTGTACTGAAATACAACTTCCCCTGAACTACATAATTTTCAGTTTGCTCTGCTATACAGCTCTTTTTCCCCATTCTCCTGCTAGTTCTCTGGAAACCTGTTTTGTGTTCTCCAGGTGTGCTGTTCTGTGTTGGTGGCAGAGGTGGATCAGGTGACCCGTTCCGCAGCATCGAGTGTTACTCTATCAGTAAGAACAACTGGTTCTTCGGCCCTGAAATGAACAGCAGGAGGAGGCACGTGGGTGTGATCTCCGTGGGAGGTCAGTGACCCTATTCAAGCAGCCCCAGGCAAAAGGCACTTGTTTGCTCCTTTTGCTGAATTGGTACTTTTACTAGCTGTACAAGTAGTAAGCTACTTTAATTGCTTAATTGTTTAGTACAGCTTCTCCCCCTTGAAGGAGTGTTTGGTCCTGAACCAATCTTAGACTGTGCTTATGGAAAATATATTACTGGGGACTGACCGAGTGGGGCTGTTCAGGCTTGGGAAGGGAAGGCTCCATGGAGAACTTATTGTGGCCTTTCAGTGCTTAAAGGGAGCTTACCAGAAAGATGAGGACAGGCTTTTTAGTAGGGCCTGTCGTAATAAGACAAGAGGCAATGGTTTTAAAGTGAAAGAGCGTAGATTTAGACTAGATATCAAGCAGAAGTTTTTAGAGTGAGGTTGGTGAAACCCTGGAAGAGGTTGCCTGGAGACGTGTTAAATGTTTCATCTCTGCAAGTGTTCAAGATCAGACTGGATGGTGCTCTGAGCAACCTGAAAATGAAAATGTCCCTACTCATTGCAGAGGGGCTCAACGAGATGACCTTTAAAGGTTTCTCCTGGCCCAACTGAACTGTACATAGCCTCTTACCTTAAATAGGTTGTTTACTTTTTAAAAAGCCATTTATAAAGAAATGGCCTTACACAGCAATCACCCAGAATTTGCTAGTACTCATGCTGCTTCCCTTCCTACTTAAATCCATACTGGAAAGTTACTAAGACCATACTTCTTCCAAGAGCTGACCTAGCTTTATTTTTGGGTCTCCATCTTCTAAAAACAGGTCTGTGCAGTCCAGAGCAGCTTAGCACCAATAATGCAGCTTTCCGTTGTACGTGGTAGCCCCTCCATTGCTGCAGCAGAATAGAGATAATTTTTCTCCTTAGAAAATCTGGAGAGAGTGGTACATATGTTGAAACTGATTTGACCTGCAGTACTCAAATTATGGGAAGATTTTACTGTCTACACAATCTCAAGCTTTGTATAGAAGTCCACATTAGAACAGATTCCTGGTTGAGTACAGCATATAAAAATATGAAGTTGATACTTACTAAAATGCTGATATTGAAAACATTTAAAAACTTTAACCTCTATTTGACCTCTTTGTCTCCATGTAGGCAGGGATATTATATAAATGAAAACTGAAATGTTGCCAAGCAATCTCTGTATCAAAAGATGTGTCTATGTTCAGGTAAAGTCTACGCAGTAGGTGGGCATGATGGAAATGAACACTTAGGAAGCATGGAAGTATTTGATCCTCTCACAAACAAGTGGATGATGAAGGCATCAATGAACACAAAGAGGTATATATGTCCCATGCTCCATGTCCTAGTCTGTGATATGCCATTTCTTGCTGATACTGAAAAACGTCATGTTTGTCCTGCCTTTTCTTGGTGTTTTCAAACTGTTCTATTTCTAGAATTTTTTTCCCTCTGTTTTGGAGCTTTATGCTATAAATGTATTATCCTTTTTTTCTTTTTTTTGGAGGAGCTGGCTTCTGGAGCAGAGATCTCTTCTACTCCAGCTATGCTTGCATTCTGGTAGCTAGGGCCTTTCTGCTATGCTCAGTTAACAACTTGGAACTGATGAATTGGTTCCATGGGTTTTTTGCTCTTTTTAAGAATGAGCAAGATAACTGCTAGCAGAACATGAAAAGTGAAATATTTTATGCCCAGGAAAAAAATAACTGCCTATGTTTTTCACACAAAAGGCCCAACATTTAAGATTCTTTGAAGGAGTTACTGGACTCCTTACAGATCTGTAATTTTTTGTTTCCGGTGTTATTTAAATCAGTGTCCCTAATTCTGCATTTCATCTTGTGTGTTGTTTCTAAAAGCAACATGCACAAGTAGGAATGAAATATTAAGCATGGCTAAGTCGTAAAGCTACCTGTTTGTAGCTGTGACCTAATTAAAATAGCGGACCCAGACTCGTAGAAGTGGCTTGTTCCACTTCTTCCCTCCTGCCACCACCCCAGGGCATAATCTCAGCAACAATCAGCCATAGATTTCTGTGACATTACTCAGTAGCTGGATAAATGAAAGGGCTGCTGTGCCTTGGCTACCTCCCAGCTCCACTCCTCCCATTCATGGAGGTGTTGGAATACTTAGTGGAGAGAACTGCCACTATTAAGTGGTGTCTGTGTTATCTACTGAGGCAATTTAAGATAAGTCCAGGATATTATCACAATGTTTGTTCTGTAGGAAGATTGTGCCTGCTTTGCTCCTGCCTTGGTATCTGTGAACCTGCCCTTTTTAATGAGACAAGAATGTTGTCAGTGACATGGTAAACCACCTCTCTTAGAAGTTAAAGCAGAAACTTAATGCTCACATTCTAGACCATACTTTTAATTTATAGTACTGATTATACTCTCATATTGGTAGACTCAGTAGAAACAAATCTGACAACCATTTTAATACTTAATAAAAAATACCAGAAATTGCAGAAGTAGAAATTGCAATTAAATCTTGCTAGAGTTCAGCTATTTAGTATCCAGCACAGGCTTGCCTTTTAATATGTATTATTATCACCCCAAATCATAGCAGCCAGCTATACCATCAAAGTTAAAACCAGCAGGTTTTGGTTCATTATCAGATTCAATAAAAGAAAATAGGAGGTATAAAAGTTCAGTACTGAGATACAGAAGTCATATCTAAGACACTGTCATATATTCAAGTATGTGAGCAGAGGACTTGGCCTTAGAGGTGACATTGAGTCAAAATGACACAGGTGTGCAGAGAGCCAGCCACATTATTTACTCTAAACTTCACTTTTTAAATTTTCACTACTCTTTTCCCCCTAGATTGAAACAGGTGCCATTCATGTGCCATTGCACTTGATGTGTGGCTCCCTTTGCTTAAGGATTTGCACTGAGGTGTTGATGCTGTGGTTCCTTAGGAGAGGCATCGCCCTGGCATCCCTGGGTGGCCCCATTTATGCCATTGGGGGCTTGGATGACAACACCTGCTTCAGCGACGTGGAGCGGTACGACATCGACTCGGATCGCTGGAGCACCGTGGCCTCCATGAACACTCCCCGGGGAGGCGTGGGCTCTGTAGCCCTGGTGGTGAGTCACTGCTTCCTCCTGAGCAGGGCCAGCTGGGTTACCCGCCTGCTTTTCAAATCTGCTTTCACAAGGCAGAACACAGGATCTTAAACAAAATGCACATGGTGGGTCTCAGCACCGCTGATCAGCAAAATCCTGTGCAGAAAGTGAGGATATTTAGGATAAGATTCATATCAAATTGAACTGTTTCAACAGTATTTGAGGAACTGGGGGCAGTGCCCTTCTAATAACATGGATAGTGCTTCGTGTCTCACTCAGCAGACCAATTTGTCATGGTCACTATGTTTGAAGGTACCAAATGCATGCTATACTTCATGCACCTATGCTCTGAAAAGTAGCTGCAACACTATATAGTTTTTGACTCCTTTCATTGGAAGAGGTACCATTTATGTTAGGTAATCAAGTCCGTTGTTAGGATTCTTAAATAAAAGTGAATATACCATGTTTTCCTGTCATTTTAACACTGCTTATGAAAAGCTGAGTAAAGGCAACTACATTACAAATAATCTCTATACAACTGTTTTCCAGAACCATGTTTATGCTGTGGGTGGCAATGATGGTGTAGCATCTCTTTCCAGTGTGGAGAAATACGATCCCCACTTGGATAAATGGATAGAAGTGAAAGAGATGGGTCAACGAAGGGCTGGGAATGGTGTCAGCGAGCTCCACGGCTGCTTGTATGTTGTGGGTGAGTAGGGATGTGGCATTTTGTAGTGCTGCTTCTGCTGCCAAGTGCTGGCCTTTGGAAGAGGCTGTTGTTGCTAGAGGAACTGGGAACAGATAGAGCTGACCTGTACTTGGTGTTCTTGGGCAGGAGAAGAAAGCAAGCCACAACCAGGGCACGCTTAAATGAAGGTATGTTAGCAAGGAAATGAAAAGCGGCTCCTAACCCACATTTCAGGAGGGCTGATCTGTTCAGGACAATATGTCTGTATTAGAAAATCCCTCATCACTGAGTCTTACATGAAGATTTTTTTTTCCTACTCAAAATATTCATCAATGCTGTAATTTGAGAACACTGCAAGAGTGTGTTTTGCATAAAGTAAAATAAGTTTAAGATTGGGACCATCCTTTTGCTGTCATTAGCTTTCTTTTTCTTCCAAATAGGAAGCTGTTTCATAAGTATGATGAATTTAGGGATAGAAATAATAAATAATAAAATTAGAATCCTTGCAACTCAAGGAGAAGAAAACTTGCTTTTGACAAAGCTTGTACAGTGAGAAGAGGGAGAGCTGTTAGATTAATCTTCAGGAGCTTGTAAAGCTCTGGTAAAGAGAGAGCTGGATAGGAGCCCTGAATGCTGAGAATGCCCTGATAATGCCAGTCTTGGATATCATCTGCACCAGAAGTGCCAAAAACTGACCCTCTGACGGTTATTTGCAGGTGGCTTTGATGACAACTCGCCCCTGAGCTCGGTGGAGCGGTTCGACCCACGCTGTAACAAATGGGAATATGTGGCAGAGCTGACAACTCCGAGGGGTGGTGTTGGCATTGCGACACTGATGGGAAAAATTTTTGCAGTTGGGGGTCATAATGGCAATGTGTACCTGAATACAGTGGAAGCATTTGATCCCATAGTGAACAGGTAATTTAAAATTTTTTGTTTGGCTTAGTAAGACAAGGAAATCTGCCCTTATGAAAACACAGCAGCATAGAAACACTGTGCAGCAGGAGTCTAGCTGTTGTTTCCTGGTAATAATTGAGTAATATCCCTGATTATCAATGCAGGACTGCTGCTTATATCGCTAGGGCAGTGTTGTAAATATTTAAAGAGCTCCTCTTCCTCTGCTCCATCCCTTGTCCTTGCCCCATCATTCAATAACAATCTACATTCTTTTGCTTGTTTCAATCTGATTTTGCACTAAATGGGGTGCATTTTTGTGCAGATTGAACTGCTAGGCTGTGTAACAGAATTTCAGGCACAGAAAATACTTTCAAGTTGCTCAGAAAGGGCAGGAACTCACTCTTCTTATTTCCCATAGGTGGGAACTCGTGGGCTCGGTGTCGCACTGCAGGGCAGGGGCGGGCGTGGCCGTGTGCTCCTGTCTCAGCAGCCAGATCCGGGATGTGGGCCAAGGATCCAGCAACGTTGTGGACTGCATGTGAGCTCTGTTGCCTCCTCCAAATTCCAAAGGAATGATACTAGGGAGGCACTGTGGCGTTTTTAAACACTGTGTTTTGTATGGTAGGTTAAGGATTAAATACAGTACATTTTCTTTGTGAAAATGGTATCTTCTGCAACTGTAAAGCTTTTGGTGGCTTTCTATCATTAGTGATACAGAAAAGCCTGTGAAAACATGGAATATGTGTGATTCATAGGAACAAACCTGCCAAGAGCCGCAATCATCCCATTTTTGAGAAGCTGTAATTTCAGAATCATTTGAGGCAGCTTTTGCAGGGACTCATTATTGAACTGTAAATCAGGCATGTGGTGAGGAGAGCAGCAGCAGCAGCTACTGCTGCTGAGCTTCCCCCAACAGTCCCGCCATGTGTTCTCTGGAGGGCTTGAGTGCCATTTCATATAACTTACTTCTGGAATGGAGTCTTAAACGTTTCCCAATTGTACAAGAGCTTTGTAATGGAAGGTGTCTCAAGTTTTAGAAGGTAATGACATCCCTGATGCACACTGAGATAAGTGAGGCAGAGAAGTTTACTGCTCACCTCCCAAGGGAATGCTGGCAGCAGTGGAAATTGCAGGGAAATTTTGGTCTGAAAACTGTCTTTCAAAGTACCTTCTTGAGCTAATAAACTTGTTAGCAAGCTGGAGAAAGATTCTTGACCTGAGTTTAGTCACTGGAATACTGGAATTCTCTGGTCTTCAATAAAATTTGTAGTTACTACCCCCCTTTCCAAAGGAGAGTTTCTGTTGAGAGGTCCTTCCTGAAGCAACCAGTGTAATTTGTCCTACTTTGAGATGATAGTGTGTGAAAATGTAGGCTTCAGTGGTGTTTGAATCACCATTTTTATACGAAATGGAAATGCATAACAAAATTTGTGGTATTCTGTAAAACTTTTTAAGTGCAACTCTGGAAGACATGAGTGATTTCAGTGTCCAGTAGCAACTCTGGCAACATTCTCGAGGTATTGGCTCTTTTAAGACAGCAGATAGATAACCTCAAAACCTTAAATGAACCAAAGAGAGTCATCAAGAAAAGTAATTGGGAAAAAAACAGTATTTCCATCAAAAGCTGAAATAGCAACTTGACAGTACGGAGCACAATGATGTCTTGTTATGCCATTACAAACCCTGAATCCTGAGTGAAGTCCAGCTGGAAAGACTGCAGATTCCTGTTCCTGCATCACCTTGAACAGACCAACAACTGACAATCCTTTGTGAAGTTTCACAATTACTGGGTTGTTCCAAGTGCAAGGGAGAGCAGCAAACTTCTCTGCATTCAGGACCGGGGAGAAGGCAGGACAGGACGAGCATGAGGCACAGCCATGTTTTGCTGCTGAGTTACCATCATTTAGCTTTCCTGCCCGAAATGGCTTCGCATTTTGGTAGCATCCAGGGACAAAGTGAACGGTACTGTAAATAATGAAACATTGCAATAAAACATTTGTACATCAAGCACCTCATTTATTGTATGTCTGGAGTACGCTGGTGCTGGGAAGCATTACAACATTGAGTATTTTTTGTTTTTTGCAGTGTGTATTTCTCAACTGGAAGCTTCTGTTAGAAGGGAGAATCCTGCATTACAGTCGTGGGCTGTACCACCCTGCTGCTGCCCTCCTCTCAAGGATGTGGTTACCCTTGTGGCTCTTGATCTGACTCTGAGGGGTGGGAAGGGAAGGGATAAAGGTTCCCTCTCTGGGACCAAATTCATTCTTCTGTGGATGTCCTGGCAAGCAAAAACCCCAAATTTTCTACCAAGTGACTCTAACTGTGAAATCAAGTAGCCTGGCAGTGCTGGTTGCCAACTGCTTCATTTCTTCTCTTGGTGGGAAAGTGTGACACCCGTGGGTGCAGCCTGTGGGTGACTCACATGCCTGGACCACATTGACCACAGCATCTGGCAGGCACCAAAGGGGACGTGTTCAGCAGGGAAATCAGGTTACAGCAAAGACTCGGATTCTCTGCTGTGTAGGAAGAGCTCTGCTGTCACCCTGTAGCTGGAAGTCACGTGGTACTAGCTCTGAACAGGATCCTAAAACAGGCATCTCATTTGTATTTCAATTCACACCCCCACCCCAACACTCATGTTCAGGCCTCTGGAGCTGTATCTCTGAGGACTAGGACGAAAACTGCGAAGCGGGTTTACAAGGAACAGCCCTGTTCCCAGAACAGTGTCCCACGTTGTTAATCTTGGATAGCACCACAGCTAAATTTATTCTGTACAGAACTGGTTTTAGATACACTGAACACATTGCTGGAAATGTGCTAATGACGACAAAAGCATAGAAAGAAGAAATATAAAAAGTATAAAAAGAAAGAAAAATACAGGATTACTGTGGTGACAAGGTGCAGTGACCTTCCTGCACATAAAGGTGTTGTGACTTAACACCAGTCCTGGTAAGGGGACAGGGATGACAAAGGAATACCCTCCTGCTCCATGCTGAAGGACAGAGCAGACCCTATCCCCCTCACCTTATTTATTTATGTTCAGAGGGGATTGTGGTCCATTTGGTTATATTTTCCTAGCTTCAAGTATTTTTAATACTCCTCTTCCCAATGGAATCTTGTTCCTAATAGAGCCATGCTTGCAGCAAACTCTTTGGGTTCAACATGCTGCTAAAATACTCAGCTAAGAACAGAAAATTTTAGAATTCATGTGATACTTGTGTATTTTAAAATATAAATAAAATGCATGTGTGCACTTCTAGTCCCATTGAAAAGACTGCAGACTTCCCTCCTGTTTGAACACCAGCTGGGAAAATGATTGCACTGGAATGTCTGCCTGCAGAGGGAGATGCAGCCCTGTGGAAAACCGAGCTCACCCTGGCAGAGAGCTTTGCTCACACTGTTTATCAACACAACCAATGGGCATCAACCAAGCAGCCTTGGGATGCTGCACTGGAGAAGCAGCAGGAGGCAACAATGAACCCAGCAGGTGCTGGAGGGATCCCTGCCCTTCTCCAGGATCTTCTCTCAGGTGCAATGGGATTTGGGGGCAAGCTACTGAAGCATCAGTGTGGATAACCCTTGTAGGGTTAACATACTATGCCCACAGGGCAGATTGAACATGTCAGAAACAATTTACTCATCAAAACCAAGGAAGTTCTCTTGCTTGTAATCTGTAGTAGAGAAGTGGGAAGGTAATTAAATAAAAGCAGGACTGGCAGCAGATTCTGAAATGAGCACTTGTGTGAGCAGCCTCTTTCCGACTGCAGTGAAGGATGAGCAAGTGATGCAGAGTCCAGCAGCTCTTAGGCCATTGAGGCACCAAGAGATTTTATGAGATCATTTTGCTGCCATGAACTTTCGTGTGCACTTATCCAAAATAAGTGTGCCCTCCTGGCTCTAGGACCTCAGTTCTGTGTCCTCACCTCCACTTGCAACAACATTTTAATTGTGGGGTGTTTCCATCTCTTCTAGGAGTTGGAAGCAAGCTGCATGAGACATACATCAACAGGCAAAAAAGTCCTTTCTCAGAGAAAAGAATGAGAGAAGCAGCTGTCAGGATTTTTGCTGATGGACACACAGAAGTTTCACCCTTCCGAGAGTCAGAGTGATCTACCTCCTCATGGATTTGTACAGGTTTCCCTGTGGAGATCTATTATTTAAGAGCCCCTGCCTTGAATTCTCCTTCAATGGACTGCATATAAATGTGCATGATTGTTTGAAACAAGAAAGAGGGAAGCAATGTGACTTTGTTTGTATTTTACTAATTCATATGAAACAAGCATGCACTCAGCAAACATTTGCTTGCCAACAGCTCTACAAATGCCATGCAAGTCCATTCATAAGGAAAAGCAAGTAAGGATTAAAAGCTCCAGGAAGGACAGTTAGGAACAGAGACGAGGCAGAGCAAGAGCTGAAGCAGCCACCTCCTGCAATATAAATGTCTGACTTCCCTGGCAGTCAGGAAGCAGTATTTCCATTCCTAACTGATTTTTAGTAGTGTTATGAAAAAAGGAGGTTCCTGCAGTCTGCTCCCTTTATGGAATTTCACTTTCCTTAAGTTGCTAGTGAAGCAGCTAAGCTTTGCCTGCAAAGGCACAGGCTGCCTCTGTATTTCAGAATTGTGCAAAAAGGTTCGTTAAAAAAAACTAAAGTTGAAAATAATAGTTTCCAATTCTAGGAAAGTTTCCAATTCAGTTCTAGAGAAGGAGGAATATTGGTCATTCACACAAAATCAGACTCATTTTCTGAAGTAAAGAAAACCCTGGCTAAAATGCAATCCTTGCAACGTGCTGGCTTCCTGGTCAGGTAACTCAGGCTGGCTCCAGGCTGGGTCCTCCCGCCAAGAGCAAACTTTTGCTTGGCAAAACACTCGATAATCATCACTGGGAGGGGGAGCAGCACAGGTTCAAGGAATGACAGCAGTGGTTAAGCTCTTGTGGTAACTCAAGGAACTCCGCACAATGCAACAAGCAGGGATGATTTAAAGGCGTGTCCGTGTGCCTGGTGTTTGCACCATCTAAAACTGACTTGGGCATCAGCACTCTCTTCACTGACACTTCTGTCTAACACACTCAGATAATGTTTTTGCTGACAGGAAAGATAAAACGGGTTTTATGCTTCCACAGAGATGACATGCTTCAAATGTTCATGAAAACCATCACATTTGGAGACCACAACTATAACAAACGTGTGAGTCACTGTAGCATTTTTCATTCATCTGCTTCCTCTGGCTCAAACACATTACAGCTCTAGAAATACAAAGTCTACTTCAAACAACGGAAAAGAGGAAAGGTAAGTTTGCTGCCACATTGGCCCACTCAAAAATACTCAGAAGCACAACGTGATTTGGTTCTCAGTAACACCCTGTGCTGGAAGCATAGGGTTGATTTCCCATTGTTGGCAATGGAAATTTGGAAGCATGAGGCAGCAGGTCCAGAGCCTTTGGACAAGGGGCGCTCAAGAAAAGGCAACCCCCCAGCCTGAGGAAGGAGCAGCTCTGGCTGCTTTGGATGAGTGGTCAGTGATGCCTGGAAGGTAGGCAAGAAATAAAACCCCATAGACCGGTGTCTATAGAGCAGGTATTTGTTTATTGCAGTGCTGGAGGTGAGGGGGATTCTTCCACCTCTCTCACCCAGGTCTTGTCAAGTGCTGTTTTATTTATGCAGTAAGTATTGCTCAATATTGCCATCATCATTATAGCATCATCATATATGAGTACAGAACTAACGTGCATAATGTTATCTCATGGTTCTATAACAGTTCTACTGTACTGCACCTGTGTTGTTTCAATTTTAGGTGGTCTTCAGTATTCTGGGGGTCTTCCTTGATGAAGGCTCAGGTCTTCCTTGCATCTGAACTTTTCAACTTCGTCTTCAAAGCATGCACAGTAATAGTGTTCCTTGGTCTCTCCAGCTCTAACCAGTCCAAATTCCTCATTTGTGGCTAATCGGTTTTATAACATCTGCCAACTTCTCATCAGCATATTCTGCTGTGTCCCAATATAGCTATACTTGTCTGTTTGAGACTATCCACCTGGTGAGTTTTATCTATTCAAACACTAAGCAATTAGTTAACCATGTATTAGCTATTACTCACACTGTGTAGAAAGCTATGACCTAGGTTATATAGGTATCTTATAACTCAAGCTATATAAGCATCTTGTAATTTTGACCCAAACTATATAGGCATCTTCAGTCTGGCTCTTGAACTGCACTAGACTCACAAACTGATAGGGAGACTAATCTTACAACTCTAGCTTTTAACTTTACTTCTCTTCAGCCCACTCCAAAATACATTTTTAGAGAGGGCAACATCTGCTGAGTGAACAGGAACTGAGCAATGTATTTTTTTTCCACCCATTTCCTTAATGTATGCAAAACATAAGCAAATACAGAGATCTATTATTGAAGAGCACCTGCCTTCAAAATTTCTTCAGTCTATGCTACATCAATGGGCATCTTTTTCTGAAACAAGAATGAGGGAGGCAGAAGGAGTTTGTTTGGGTTTTTTCTAATACATGTGTACTCAGCCAGCATTTGCTTACCAACAGCTCTGTAAATGTCATGCAAGTCCATTAACAATAAAATGCTAGTAAGGATTAAAAGGCCCATCTGAAGGGGAGTTCATAATGAAGACCAGGTAGAAAAGCAGCTGAAATCCCCACAGCCACTTCCTCTGAGAAAAATGTGTCTTCCCTTTGGAAACTGGCAGGGAACACTGTTTCCTTTCTTAAACTACTACTACTACTACTACTACTACTACTACTACTTGTTATTATTATTATTATTATTATAATTATTATTATGATGTAAGTATGTTCCTACAGTCTGCTCCGTTTTTGGAATTTTGCTTTGAAGCAGCTAAGCTTTGCCTTCAAAGGCACAGGCTGCCTCGGCATTTATAAGAGTTGTGCAAAAAGCTTCCTCAGTTAAAAAAAAAAAAAACCAACAAAAAAACCAACAAAAAACCCAGAAATAATAGTTGCTAATTCTTCTAAGCCAGTTCTACAGGAGGAGGAATATTTGTCAATCACCCAAATAAAATCAAACTCCCTGTTCTGAAGTCCACAGCAGTCTGGACAAGACACTGACTTCTGACACATCTGGAAAGATGAAACAGTTTATGGAAATTCTGACTGACTTTATCTATCCTGTTCTTCCCTGCTGCAGGATTTGCAAGTCCTCAGCTACCATTTCTCACTCCACCATTGCTTGGCAAAGTGATGGATTTAGCAGCCGATTTTGGACAAACGGAGACACACTGTGGAGAGAAGTTGGCTTTGGGCTACCCCAAAGAGCTGAGTCCACCCACACATAATTGGAGACGCCCCCAGGGACTCAACCCCTCTCTCAGAAATGCTGTTTCTTGGCACCCCCTCCTTCCCATCCCTCACTACACACTCTAAAGAAGATTCAGCATCCCTGTTCCTTTCTTCACACTGACACTCCCTAACTGGGCTTCCAAGCAGCAAGGACAAACACTGCCCATTTGTGGTGGCCCAAGGGCTGATTGCAGCACTCTGCATTTCCGAGAGTTAGAGACCCAGAATCCTGCTTTATCTTTTTGGCAATTGCTATTGAAGAATGGCTCATGCAGAAGGCAAGGCCCTGCACTGGTTTACTTCTCTCAGCCTTCTCTCATTTTCCACAAGACATGGCCCACAGTCCTTTACAGCTGATCAACACCCTTTCCCAGGAAAACCTGACTGCACCCTCCAGCTCTTTCTTCTCATTCCAAAGGCAAAACACGTTTTGAAAACCATCTCCGGGGCTCTTCTATTGGGTTCTCCAGTTGCCGTGGGTCAGCACTGTGGGGTCCCCCATTCCATAGGGCACAGCAATATCTCAGTGCTGAAGGATAAGCCTGGCAAAAGCCCGAAAGGCACCTGGGAACCAAGTGCCTTTAAACTCTGGGGAGGCTGAGCCACAAGCCAGGCAGGGGCTGTGTGCTGCTCCCTTGGCCTTGAGCTACTGCCAACAACAGAGCCCCCAACAATTGCACTCACCTTGACAGGCTCAGGAAGGATTTTGGATTGTCTAGCTTTGGCTTCTGCCTTCCAATTGGAGGGACCCTCATTGCTGTCATAGTTTATCTCAGTGTTAGGTGTGAGATCTGGTGATTCCGGTGATGATTTTCTCCAGATGTCCTCATACAGGTTTGTTGTACTGGAGGTCAGCCTATGACTGTGCGTCCATGACTTGGACTTGGACTTTCTTGCAATCCATATGGGATTCAGAGGGGACCTCTCGCTCAGGAGCACCTTGAAGTCCTCATAATCGCCCACCATGTTCTTAATGTGCCTTGACAGCTCATCTTCTTTATCAGTCTGCAACAGAACAGAGTTGGAAACGTCAAAAACACGCCAAGCAAGAGAACCAGCTCAGGAAGAGACATTCCTCAGGATCTTCTTCACTGAATCCCTATGAACCCCCACAAGGGAAGTTAGGCAAGCTCAGTGGAACAGATGGGAAGATGCTGTGTTTGCAGGGATCAGGCTCGTCTGCTACAACTCATGGAGAAGACACAGCTCTCCTCTTCCACCCCAGGCCTCCTTCCTCCTCTCTTTCCAGCCTGCACCCCACTCCATTACCTTGTAGGGTTTGGCAAAGAGGGGAGTCTTCTCTGAGAATGGGTCTTTCTCCTCTGGAGTGCTCTGTCTCCTCCACCTGTCTGGCTCCAGAATGCGGAGCCAGTCTCTGTTGTTGCACCAGCTTTCAGAAAGAGCCAGAGAAAGGAGAGTTAACACTTGAAGCACTGTTTATACTCCATGCAGAAACTGGTGCTTTCACACAATGGCACATGCCCAGCAGGAAAGCAATGTTGAAATCCACAGGATGGTGACAGTGGACAAATCAGTTCTGTCAAGCGTGTGCTGTGCCACAGAGCAATGAGACACACAAGGTACAGCATACATCCTCCACAGGGGTTGCTACTCCTGAGTAAATTTGAGGGTGTTGCCACTTTCAAACATTGAACTTTGTCATGTAGCTTCATTTAAAGCAATCCCATCAATGTAATTAGAAAGGAGATCTCAGACATTCAGAAAACACCAGGTCAAATCCTCCTGATCCTCCTCAGCCACATATGCATGTACTCAATTCCACCAGCCCTACATCAAAACACCAATAAAGTTGTGTCACATCATGGAAAACCAGATCCTTTAAACTGCCCCTCATCTGTGAAAGACTACTGCAAAAGAAGGGAAACCCCAGCTCTGATACTTATGGACATTGGGGAAAGAAAAGCATGTAGGCATAGTGGATGCAGGTATCTATTTCTACTCTACTGCATGGTCTACTGTATAACTACAATTCCTAGATTCTTCTTCATCCATCCAACTTCCCCAGTGCCCCAGTTTGCAAGGGGAGAGCCTTGTCTGCTCCAGCCACGACACCTTCCTAAGTACCACACCAAAAATCAGCCCCCAAAAGTTTAATCATCCCTAGAGAAGGGGCAGAGCTGCCTCATCTCATACTGAGGGGCTTTTGTTTGAAATAAATAAATAAATTCGATTGCACTAGATGGCATTCCTAGTTCAGAGTAGAAGCATCTGCTGTCTACTGGAATGCCCAATTTTTTCATATAAGCCTGTAGCTCTCCCAGTCTCCACAGCCCTGAAGACACCATTGCTGCCCATCTTTGACCTGGCCATTGAAGGTGTTTGTCCAGATGCTCTTCAAAGCCTTTGAAAACCTGAGCTCTGCCGTCACTCATAACCCTGCACAGTTCCCTTAAGGTCAGGGAACTTTGGAAGCTTTGGGGATGCCTTAGGATTTTAGCTCCTATATTTTTCATGTATTTGTAATCCTGTAATTCTTTAGTATATAACTCTAGACTCCATATAGGGTGCTAAGCTACTCTCATTTTTATACAAAACATTTCCTCTCTAAGCCCAAAACTCAGGGACACCTTACTGTCTCAGGCCCCAAGGTATGTAAACAACAGTGAATTGGGGGGAGCAAACTTGGAGTAACTGACTTCATTACCTGAAGCTGTAATTGCAGGATTAAACCCCGATATGCAAATGGACAAAACTCATAAAGTGTGAAAAACCTGTGACCCATTGTCCATTTTGCGTGTAGCCCCCAGGTGGGCTGTGACTGCCCTAAATGTACCTGAAGGCCCTTCAATACATATAGTTGCTTTTTATTCTCTTAACTTTGTCTAGCCTGTTTTAGGTAATCCCATGAAGGCATCACTGGAAACTGGACCTCCAGGCTTAGCACAAGGTGCCCACTTGAATTTAAAGATAAGCAAAGGTGGGAGCAGTAGGAAGTGCATACTGGGAGAAGTAATTTCAACTTCCTTTCAACTTCTGTTGAATGGACCTTGCATTGTCATAAATTGGGCAGAGATGCACACACACACGTGAATAAACACTGTGGCAGGGAAGCCTGCTCTGTCACCAGCTTATCCTTAACATGGCCATAAAGCTCATGAGTGGCCAGCAGTAAAATCTAGATTTCACTAAACAGTCAAAAAGTTTTGCAAATGCCTTTGACAGGCCCAGATTTTCAACCACACTGACATCCCATGGATTTGAGGTTGCATGGGCATCGTTCACCTGACACTATTTCCACAAGGCACAAATGCTTTTGCAACCATACTGTGCTGCTCTCGCTATGGAGAGGAAAGTAGGTACCCAAGTGACCCTGACGGAAATTCTTACAAGGTTTTGACAGTGCTGTATTTGGCCAGACTCACTTTTGCATCCCTTAGCAGGATAAATTTGATATGCCTCTTATTTCTGCCTTTCTCCATCCAGCCATAGACAAAAAGCTACTCTAATGGAACAAGGAAACTTGGAAGCTGTTTGGAAACTTAAACCTTGTGTACGCATCTCAAGAGCTTTGCCCTTCAATATTGCTATCAGTAATCTTGACATTATTTTTTCATGGGAAAAGGTTGGTGTTTTTGCATACATTCAGTTATTTTAAGGGACAACTCAACACGCAGTGACAGAAGACACTGGATTTGCAGAATCACAGAACCGTAAAACCATAGAATATTCTAGGCTGGAAGGGGGCCTTAAAGACTACCAGGAGGGTTCCAAGCCTCCTGCCATGGGCAGGGACGCCTTTCACTAGACCAGGTTGCTCAGAGCCCTCTCCTCCCCTGGATTTGGCACTGCTGAGGGTGCATATCAAATCCTGGCCTCAGGTTTGGGACCACACCACAAGGCCGGGGTGTGTCCCGAGATGGGCATGGAGCTGGTGCAGGGTGTGGAGCTCGGGTGCGATGAGGAGCAGCTGAGGGAGCCGGGGGTGCTCAGGCTGGAGCGCAGGAGGCTCAGGAGGAGGCACCTGCGGGAATTGGCTGCTGCAGTGCTCCCTGGCAGCCTGAGGGCAGCTGTGGCACCCGGCCGCGGAAGGGCTGAGGGGCTTTCCCGAGAGCTTCCTGCCGCATGGCACAGCACGAGGGGCGGGGGTGCTCCCATCCTTTTGGGTACAAAGGGGCGCAAAGCTGCCCGGGAAGAGGCTGGGGGTGTGGGGGGCTCCGGCAGGCAGCCTGGCTCCGAAGGTGCAGAGCTGCCAGGCCCGGCTGGCTTTGAGCAGGGGCTGTGGGCACGGCGGAGCCGGAGCGCTGCCGGGAAAGGGCGGGACCGTGCAGCGCCGGGCCCAGGGCGCCTGGGGACACCGAATCCCGCCCGGCACACGGCATGTCCCGCAGCCTCCTGTGCCTTGGCATCGACCGGGAACTGTGTGGGGTACACAACGTGCCAATTTCCTGCGTTTTGCCTAAATCCAGTGCCTTTCCCGGTCTCCTTGGGGTGTTCCCCTGGCACAGTGCAGTGAGGTTACAGGGGTGTGGGGAGAGAAGAAACCTGCAAGTCTTCAATGGAAAAATACCCTGTTGTTTGCAGCACAACTTGAGGCTATTTCCTCTTGTCCTATCCCTTTTACTTGGGAGTGAACACAGAGAATATGTGGCTAAATTGACCTTTCTGCAACCTGTTGATTGGTCGCAATAGAGCATACTAACTCGATGTTGTATTAATGCTGTCTTTTAATGCAGTAATGGATTGAAATTCCACAGTAAATTCTATATGAATGATAGAAGAAAGGTAGTTCAGTAACAGATTAAAATCAGCTGTGCTTGAAATGACCCATGTTATTTCTGAACGAGACTGAGATGTTTGTGTATATCCATGTGGTATGTTGTTAATGGGATGAATTGCATGGTTAGAGATTAACAGCTCCTAATTGCTTTGAGGGTGCTGGGTGGAGTTTTGATTTGAAAGAATTTTCTTCTTTTTAATAGTATATGGACTACCAGAAATCTCTTGGGTAATAGTTTGACAAAATTCTGATTTCTCTTGACAGTCTTAAAGATCTGCCAAGGTTGTGGCAAAATGTTTCTGTCTGTTGCTAACCTCACCATGTTTTTGTATTTTGTGTGATTTGTGGTAGATCATAATTTCAATGCTCAGTATATGAAAGCATGAAGTCCTTTGTCTCTCACAAGGTTCACTGAAGATATTCCTGTTGAAGCTGATCCAGTGGGCCTGTACAGCTTTTAAAAATTACTACACACAACATAAACCAAAATATAAGTCTTAAAAGCAATACTCCTATATTTAAACATTCCTCTATATTTTTGAAGTAATTAGTAGAAAAAGGTAAGTAATGGTTTGTGAAAACCAGATTTTAAAATTATTTTCTGGAAGTTAGATTAAGTCATGGGGTGAGTTGCTCATCCATGCACTCTAAATGCATTTATTAACCCCCAAAAGGGAAGCCATTGAGAATGAAGTTAAAACAACCCACGCTGGAGGGCAGCGTTGGCTGCCACAATCACCGTCATTTCTTCTTAAGCCCGAGGGTTTCTGCAGCCCACGATTTGGAAAGGCTGGATGTGACAGATACAGGCATATATGCCGCACATGCTTAGACCTTACAGATAAGAATTTCTTTTTTTCTGCTTCAGGAGGAACTTCCATGTGAGTATTGTCTTTGTTCATGGCAGTTGCAAAAGGTTGTGGTCAAATGTGGCTGTGTCAGTTGACACTGTCAGGCAACTGGAGCAACCACAAAACCATGGCAAAGAGTGACTTTATTTCAGTACCTCACTAAGCTGTTCCTACGTCATGGAATTATGTGGAGAAGGGCCCAAAACTGAGCACAGGATGGGAGGTGCAGTCCCCCAGTGCCAATGATGAGCAGTATCATTACCATGCACTCAGCCAGAACTTCAACAAGCCTACTGAATCTGAATAGTATGCTTTCACACATAAAACTGACACTGTCATGTGATTTTTCAAAATTTATTTATTTAAGTAAAACGTATATATGTATTGAAGTGAGAGTTAGAAAAACAGTGTGAACATTTGGTGGATGGTAGTTCTTTGTTCAAAGCAGTATCATTTTAGGAAGCAAACTATGTTTGCATAGTCAAACAAACAGAAAATGTTCATGCTGGTGCAGGTGAGTTTGAGGGGTTGGGAAGGAGAGGCAGATAGCCGCAAAAAAAAGCGCACAGAAATCAAAAAAGGCGGCATGCTCCAAGTGCATTTCTTTTGAGGTCAGCAAATAAATGACTACGTTATGAAAATGCTGTTCATGTTCAAACTTTTAAAACAATCTGTTTTCTTCCATATTTTACCCATCCTCCCCTTCATCACCTTCCCCTTCCTCTTCTTCAGCTCCAGCTAAAGCTTCTTCCTGTGCAGCCTTGAAAGCCATTTCCTCTTCCACAGTGGGATCTACTGTTTCAGTGATTTCTGGCCCGCTGGGGTATTCCTCTTGTGCTGGTGCAGGCAGTGCGGGCATGTGGCCTTCTGGACTGTATTTGTGACCCCAGCCAAAGTAGATATTGTCAAATTTCCTGAGAAAGAGAAGTGAAAGACCACACATTCATCCCCTGAGAACATATTAGCAGAGGCACAGTAAGGTGCATCCTTACTCTGCTGTGCAAAGTCATTGTTCTGCAGATATCCTATAGCAGAAGAATTTGAACGATGGCACCTCTTTTAAAACTGCTCTCATGGTTATTAATACATCTTTTAAAAATGATGAAGTGTCACTGCACTGCAATAGATTCCAACTTCACATGGGTAACAATGGGTAACATTCTGACACCAACTCCAGTGCCCTTTTAAAAGCATGTGGAGGTAATGACCGTGTAGTGGAAATACACATGGAGGTAATAACCATGTGTAGTGGAAACAAATGAACATTAGAACCACAGAATGTACCTGGTTTTGTAAAAAGTCCCACAGACACAAGAATATGGGTTTTAAATCAAGCACTATGCTCAAATACTAACTGGGCACTTACATCCATTAACTTTATGCCAGCCTTCCCAATGATTACTTGTTTCAGTGTTAAATACATATTTACTGTTACTGTGCATATTCAAGTGGCCTTCTCAATCTGTGTCTGGAATAGTTAGAAATCAGTCAATGAATTAATAATAAAGCAACTCTGCCTGCATTAGAGAGGCACCTGTGTGTAGCACATGCATTCAATGTTGTAACCATGTCTGCTGGACTCTCACCTGCCAGATGCAAAGGTATAAGCTCCAGGCCATCGGTTAGACTGCACAATTGCAACAGAATATTGTGGGATCAGGTTTGTAGAAGCCTGAGCTGTCCAAGCAGGGATGTCTTTCATTCCTGGAGACAGCCAAATACACACTATCTATGAATAAATGGACTTAATGAGCCTCTGCAAAATATTTTTTAGACTGAGCTACAAGACTTTCACAGAATTCAAGCAAGGTTTATATTAAGTTGCATGACAGAAGAGCTAGAAGTCGGAAACAGTAAGTACAGGCATTGTTTTCCAACAAGTGGTTTGGATGTATGGGTAGGTAGCACAGGAATGCTGCTACACCCCCCACATACAGAAAAGATCATACTCCTGAATTCAGTAGCACTCACCCCTAGTTCTTTGTCAAGGACTTTTTATCACTTATGGATAAATTATATAGCTATATTTCACCTTGATTAAAGAATGGAGAGTAGGAAAATAATCTAATATTGATATAATCCAATTTTCAGGCTCCCTTATTGCCATGATTTGCCACAGTGGTGGTAAAAAGATCTAAATTATTATAGAAAGAATGTATTTCAGTGTGTACATATTAATTATGCTATTTATTTACACATCTACACACTTTTCTTTTTTCCTAAAAAGATGAGATAAAAATAGTTGAATGTATTTCATGTAGTGAGCTGTTTTGAACTTGCAATAACCTGACAAGTCTAAGTTATTTTATCGTTTTAATCTCAACAAGATGGTTACCTAGTAAACCTGATTATTTCAGTTTTAATGTCAGTACTGTTAACCATTTTTCTTTTGATTGATTTTGTAAAAGAATGTGTTTACCCTACAGAGGCAAACTATATTGCTCCAAGAAGTGTCAGAGTTCTGTAATTTCAAATATTTACTGCTAAATCACAACATTCTTAGTGGCTCTCTAAGAAAAACTTCATATTCCATGAAGAATACCTTCATCTTCAGAGATTAGGGTAAGAAGGGGTGGTCCTGTTTCTTCCTCTTGCTCTTCTGCCTCATCGTCTTTGTCTTCCTCCTCCTCATCTTCTTCTCCTTCTTCTTCATTTTCCTCTAATTTCTGAGGATTAATCCAAACACAGCGACCCTATAATTGATGTGGAAAAGTAATAAAAACATGTGACAATCATTGAAAGAATGCAAGTTAAAACTAGTTAAAACAATTGGCTCAGACACACACACAGTTAAGGGATGGGGAGAAGAAAAATACGTATTCCGTAACTGGTATATTGTTAACAGAATCTTGTATCCTCTTGGTGGAACGTTCCCCTCATTCCCTCCTCATCTGTCCGTACTACTGGAGAATAACCTTATAGCTCTGTCATTAGCTTTTTGTCATTTTGTATTCTTCGGTTCGTGGCCAGTTTGGTTTATATCCTTGCTAGATTACCAGTTACTGCAAACTATGGACTTTACCCCTTCTTTTTAAAATATACCTTGCTCTTTAGCTACCAGTCAGAGGAACATAACAGAACATTCTTAAGATTGTAATGCATATAAATTTTATTTTTTACAACTATTGTGTTGCTGGAAGTAAGTTGAAACCTTATTTCCTGCCATTTGGTGTTATTTTACACTAGCCTTCTGAAACTGGCAGACTGGCCATCAAACCATCCAGCAATGAAAAGCAAATAAGTACTACCTCTTTCAAGCACTAGTCTGATAGCACATGCTTTTAAGCTTTTTCATTTGCATATTTCACAGCAGAAAGTACAAAACAAAAAATAAACCAGAAGAAAACACCAAAGAAGTTCCATGTAGCATATAACCGTAAGCTATATGTGTTTTGGCATCCTAGCCAAGAAAAGAGAATTTTAAACATTTTTGTCAAGGAAGGATCTCAAAGCAGAAAACCGAATACAGAAGATTGAAGGAAGTGATTGTTATCTATCAGGTCATAACTCCATACGCTATTTAAAGACAGGCTTCAATCTCAAGAACACATCACTGGAAAAAGTACTAAACCTACAAAGTTCCTAAACATACATATGTGTATACATAAAAATATATGGTATATGTAAATATGTGCAAGATATTTACATATTATATACCATATAAAATGTATGTTTTATGTGTAAGATATTTAGGTGTTATATATGATATAAAATATATTTTCTGTATAAAAATGTTTCAGTCCAACACCATTTCTGGTGAATAGTTTGCATGTGCAGGTGAGCAGTGTCATTTCCATTCTGTAACCCTACAAGCACTGCAGTGGGAATAGTATCCAAGGTCCCTGTGAGCTATGCTGGCACACACCTGATTTAAAATGCCCTTTTCATGGTGTGCCCACATGGCAAGGGAATCCACCATTGCAGATGCAGAAGGAGGCTTAAAATCAGGGTTTTCTTCATATGTATCTCCTTCTTCTTCTTCTTCGTCCTCATTTGCAAACTGGTAAAATCCAGTGGGAGCGACATGGGTTCCAGCTGAGATTCGAGCTATCTGTGCACGCAGGTAATTGGCCTCATTTCCAGGAAAAGGAGGAAAGCTCACAATAGGAGCATCCAGCCGACCAGTGAAGAACTTCTTGATTTTCCTGGCACAGACAATCTGGGCTGGTGTCACTGGAGGCAACTTCACCCAGGGTTTGCCTGGCTCGTTACAGACAAAGTAGACATATTTATTAGCCCCAGTCCCATTTTCTTCTTTTGGGATCTCAGGTGGGGGTTTATAGGTGGACTTTGGTGGTTCATCTTTTTTTTCTTTCTCCTCATCTTCACCCTCACCCTTCTCTTTCTCCCCTTCCTCAACAGCTTCTTTTCCTTCATCTCCTGTTTCATCCTCCCCTTGCCCTTCACGTAACTCTACTTCAGCTATAATATAGTTCATTTCCACTCCCAAAATTTTGCCCCAGAAGCGACAGGTCTGGATTGGCTCAACATTAACTAGGATTTTAAGGGAAAGGAATATGCAATAGGATTCATCTTTGTTCAGGCCAATTCCAGCCTGTTCAAAATAAAAGGCGGTTTCCATCACGTTTTGTAGAGAGGGCTGTACCTAGGAAAGAAGATTCAAAGTTAGAGCTAAAGGGTAGTATAATTATCTATTTTAAAAATGAAACATGTTATCTACTTAACATTATACTTCACTTTCCTGTAGTGCTGCTCATTATCTCAAAGTACTTTGCAGACATTCATTCACTACTTTTTGTACTATCATTTAGAAAAATTAAAAGCACGTTTTAGTGGTAAAGAAGAGAACACAGGTGAACTGCAGCTTTTAGAACACAGGATTTCAAATTTCAAACTCCTAATTACTGCAAAATAAGGAAAGTCGGGATTCTTACAAAAGATTTTCAAAGGATTCAGTGCTAGGGTGCTAGGGCATGTCAGCTAAGAGGCCTTGATGCCTGCAAACAGTGACACTGTGTTACCTTGTGTCATAGATAATACATACATAGATAATAACAATAATAGGTGTACTCTGGAATGGTAGTTCATTTGACAATATACTGGTATCTTCATATGAAAATCAACATCTTGTTGATTGATTTCCCTTGGTTATTATAATTCTCATTTATATTCTTATAATTCTCATTGTAATAATTCTAGTTTTTCCTTGGGTGCAAATGCTTTTGCATGTAAGCAACTGAATAATGAAAAATCCTGTTTTAAGAAGTGGCTTTTCAATTGTATTAGTTCTTCATTAAAGCAATATTTTGTTTCAGTTGGAGAAGGACAGATTGGAACCATAGCTGGAGCTGGAAGGATCGCAAAATTCTGCATTCTCTGTTTTAGAGTAGAAGCTGTGCACAATATTTTCTAACTGGTGTCAAGATTTATGGACACTTTAGGGAAAGGAATGTCCCTTCTATGTAAAGTAATGCCTGGATGCAATATTGCAGGCTAAACTGGAATTTGGGAGATGGTTTAAGCCTTACTTTCTGTTTGTCACCTATAGAACATCCCTGATTTTAAAAGCTCAGGATACTAGATTTACTACAGGAAAAAAAATCTCAACTAAGTAACCAGATGGGTTTTTTCCTTCAGAACTAGACATGGGACCAGCTCAGCTGTGAAGAGGACGCATGACTGTGACTGCAATTATTGATATGGTCATGAGAGGCAGCACTACAGAAGAGACCACAACTTCCTCTCTTCCTCCCTTCCCTTCCTACCATCCACCCACCCCTTCCCTGGTATATATGGTGTTTGTTTCACTCCAGCAATAACTCACAATCTCTTCTTCTGCTTCTTCAAGTTCTTCTTTTGCATCTTCCTTGATGAACAAAGCTTTTCGATTTTCTGCAGCTTCAAATGTTGGAAGAATGAGAGCCTCGTCTTGAGGGGTGTCCCCTTTTTTTGGAGACTTCACATCCTTGCTGATACTCTCAACTATGTCTACTGTATTTGCAGGCTGTTCATCCAGGATCTTTGTTAGTATACTAACAAGATGATCATGTCTGTCATATAAATGTAAATATTGTTGGCTTATTTTACAGAAGTCTTAGAATATTATGCTTTTAGTAACAAAAGAAAGGCTAATCACCTGGAACTTTGGAGAAATCATTGAAATAGTTAGAAGAAAGGGTATCATGGAGCATTAAGGGAAATTAGACTTAAAATTAGTCTGATTATACTTAGGAGCAGTGCCATCTTCCATTTCTGGTATATACTCCATCTATCTATGAGCCGAACCTAAATTTAAACTTACACTTTATCAAACCAATATCTGTTTGAACTCTCTATAAAATTCCATTAGGAATTTTGGTTCTGAAAGATGTTGAACATATGCAAGTATCACTAGTGATGAAATATTGCAAGTATAACATTAACCCATTCTATATGTACCTCCCTTTTTAAACATAACCCTTTGGCCTTTTACTAACTACCTTTTTCTCCACTCATACACGTTTTGATTATGATCCTTTTTCAGACTTACAAGTTCAGGTCAGATTTTGTGCTGGTCTTCACTAAATAGGCTTTTGCATTCTGGATTGCAAGCCTGCGGGCTTCGGGATCGGGTATCTCATCCTCATAGGGGCTGCATCCTGGATGATCAAGACCATAGCCCGGTTCGTGCGGCTGGTAAGGGCCATGCCCACGTTCATAGGCATCTTGCGGGTAGGCACTTTCTGGTTCCAGTGCCGGATCCATGCCGTGCCTTGCCCCCGTGCCCGGGGAGCCTTGTCCCGGCCGATGTGTGCCTGTGGCACCTGCAGCTGCCCAGCGCCTGGCGCGGACACGGCGCTTGTCCTGGCGCACGGCCCGGGCCGACACTGCCCTTCGGGCCTGTGCTGGGGGTCCTGGTGCGGCTCAGAGAGGCTTTTCCCAGCGCCCGCGGCTGCTCAGACCCTCGCCTTATCTCCCGCTATCCCCGGGGTGCGGTCCCGCTCCCGCTCCCGACGGCTGAGGCTGCTGAGGGTCTCGGCAGCGGCTGCCCCGCGGGCTCAGCAGGGCGGCAGCTGTGTCCGAGGCACAGGCGGCCTCGCTGCCGCCCTTGCCGCGGGCCGGCCCGGGGCGGGGCTCGCTG